>NEWO01000376.1:242258-355345 GCA_003013225.1 Phalaenopsis aphrodite
TATCGTTATCAAGTAATATGTGACTTTTTGATTAAGCCCTGAATATCTAATCTACAGGGAGTGTTCACAATATGCACTTCCAAAAAAAAACATTCTACTTCAAAAAGAAAATTACTTAAACTATAGATATTTTTACACTAAGTAAAGTTCAACTCTGTTTGGTATTTTTGATATTTTGACAAAACAAAAGCAATTTCTAAATATAACTTGAGTTTGCGTAAAAGAAAGGCACTGAATATGAAATATCTTTCTGTTTATCATGAATCAGTAATAAGTATAGGAATTCTGTTGTGGACGTATTCAAATTGTGTTATTCCAAATAAGAGCAATATTAATATTCACCCTTACTAGAGATGCTATAAAGAACGTTGGCTAATTTAAAGTTTGAATAGTTCTAAAGACCGGCTAAGCAAGGAAGATACCAGCTCTCACTCTAGATTTCCCTTGATTCCCACCACCTGGGGGCTAACATCTCGTATCAGAATCTAAAACAATAAACCAAGTTGAGGGCTTTAGCGTTTCACTCTTAAGTCCTCTAACTCTACACCCTTCAAAGTTTATTTTCCTATTTTTTTGCAGTAAATCATATGAATTACATTCTCATTCATACAACCTCATGTGATTCTTTCTAATTTTTGACTGAGAAAAAACCATCCCGGTTCTTACCTGTTCTCACAACAAATTTTAACATCTAGATGGGCCAGATCAAGAAGTAAATGAAGTACATGGAATTAAATCATCACAACTTCTTTCAACATTAAAAATTAATACTCTCCTACACTTCCATCCAACACTTTAATTACTTATCATTTTAAGGAGAAAGATAAAGAAAAATACTTAGAATTGATGGAGAAAATAGAATGACACTTTAGATTAAAAGTAAAAATCTTTGTCAAACAACCAAGAAGTCTTGATTAAAACCAAAAGTAGTTTAAAAACAAAGATAAAAACTTAACTTAAATCCTCCACCAAACTCTTGAAGCTCCTTTAAATCTCTTCTCTCTTACAACACTCCTAACTCTCACACTAAAATGAAAAACCAAAAGGATAAAGTGAATTTATCGTGCTTGAAAAATCTCTCCAAAAGTTTCTCCACGAGCTATTTCAAGAACTTCTCAGGACTCCCTCCATTTTTCTCTCAACTTCCTTCTTTTAAAATTTTCCAAGAGGTACCTTGGTATCTCTTCAAAATGTGTCCTGATTCGATGTATTTTCTAAGGGATGTCTCCTTTCACAAGTCTTTTAACCATATTTTCATTTCTAGTGGTCATAACCACCCTCTTTAGCCAATAAGTGTCTTAAATGTCCCTTCAAAATTCAGCAAAATAAATTAACCCTTCATATAATTTCCTCTGGCGCTTAAGCACGGGGCCTCTTGTGCTCAAGCACGACCTTCTCTGTTTCACCGACACTTAAGCACCAGATCTGGCGCTTAGGCGCCAAAACACTTTCGCAATTTTTTTGCACTTTTCCTCAAAATTTGATCCTTTTTCACTCATTTTGGTACTTTTCACCTTTTTACTTGTACCTGAAAGAAAAAACACACAAATACTTTCCATTAAAGTGCAATATTTAAAAAATAGGTATAAAAATGTGTCTAAAAACACTATATATTTTAGGTATATCAAAATTGCCCAAACTTAAAAATGTTACTTGTCCTCAAGTGACACATCAATCTTTAAAAACTAAATATGTATGATATGTATATAAGTTTCTTTAGGAGTTATTAAAATTTAGATTTAGAAATATAGTAGTCCAATTTAGAATAAATATTTAGTAAATGAGACCAACTTAAAGTTTAGAAATTCTTAATGTTAAGAAATACGAAAATTTAAGTTCCTATCTAATTCAGAAATATTGTACATTTTCAAAATATAGAAAGTTCTTTTATTATCTCCACTTAAAAAAAATTTATTAAGAATATTTTTATTTACTATATTATATCCTTATGCTTAAGAGTTTCTCAAGTTTTATAATTTTAAAAGATCAAATGTGGAACCAATTTTTGATTAGACACTAATCCTCAAGCTTCTCCTCCTTTATTTTTTTCTTTTTTTTTTCTTTTTATTTTTCTGGAAAAGATTACTATATCTGGATAGACCTTTAATAGTTTTGAATTCCACTTCTCCTTTCCTAAATCAAGATCGTGATATAAATCTTTTACTTATAAATATAATAATACTTTTAAAAATTATTTTTAATAAAATAAATTTAAATAATAAAAGTAAAAATCTAAATTTCTAAATTTTTCAAAAATATAATTTTTCTTACTAGAGATAATTACACTACATTTAACATTTTCTACACTAAAAATTTTTAACTGATAGTTTTTCTTCATTACAATAAATTTTAACTAAATTTTCTTACTTATTTCTAGAATCAAATTTTACTTTCCTAATATAACTTCATATACATGATCATTTTTCTTTTCAAATCAAAGTCACTTGTAGCACATTTGAGAGCAAATAAAATTCAAGTTTTGAAAATATTTTTAATTCCCCCCCCCCCCAAACTTAAATTTTTAACAAAATTAAACAGTTTAGCAGCAGATCAATATAAGCAGGAATAAAAATTGAAATAACATGCTTACATGAATTTTTATACCCTAATTATACAAGTATAAATCTAAAAACATGAGTAAAATTAATTTTTGATCAATTTTCTATCATTTTAATTTTAATTCAACATGTAGAGATTCATTAGACTTATAAGTAGTGGGTACATATATAAAAAACAAACAAACACACTAAATTTGATTTCACAGACTAAACTTAAAAACAAACACACTAACAAGATAAAAGAAAAATACAGGGTAGCAAGTTTCTGAAATTAAAGTTTAATATTAAAGCTAGCTAGATTTTTAACTTTTCAAAAGACATAGAAATAAGTTAAATCCTAACTAACTAAAACATATTACTCAACACAAAATAACAATTACTACCCTAGAATTTAAAAAAAAAATACTAACAAAACACAAACATCACAATAATAATTAAACAAAAAAAATCTAACACATCACATAGTTCAAACAAGTACACAAATTCAATGGTCTCAACTTCACACCACGTAGTCTATCACATATTACAAATATAAAAATAACTTTGTCCTCCTCCTCATCATCTGAATTACCGCTGTTCCAGACATCTATATGCACATAATCAGGGTATTTTGGATATGAAGGAAATTTCACTCATAATGATGCTTTCCAAAGATGAGTGAAATTTCTCCTCATAATCACTATGCTTTATAGCATACCCATCAATATGTTCAACAAAATGCTCCAGATTTTGAAGCTTATCTGCTGTATAATTAATAATATCCATCATCTTGTGCAATAATTGATTCTGAGTTTCAGTAGACTCACCTCTAGAAGTAGATGCTTGTGATGTAGATGGTCTCGATGTAGAAGCAGCAGCGGTGGATGCCGCAGACATCGAAATTCCATAACTTCTCAAAAATTCTCCTCTACAACAAAAAATACAGTGCTCAGAATACGATTTCACATGTACACTTGTAATTGGCTTTAGAGGCAGCAGGACTTCTTCCCAGCTATCATATCTCACACCAGCCTGCTCATACAAAGAAAAGATCAAGGAAGAAAATCCAAGACTTGCGGTAATAGTGGTAGTGGCGGAACTGATGATAGTCTGATAAGTCAAAGCTCCAATATTAATAAGCTTACCTTCTTGAATACAATAATTCAACGTTGCTCTCTCCATCGTAACTTCACTAAGATGATTCATCAGTAACAGACGAGCTGAAATAAAGTAGTGCCACGCCTTCGATGGTGCACTTAACTTTAAAGCGGGAAAATTGACTCTCCTCTCATTTGTCATTTTCTAGAGTCCCCTTCCAACAGTCAAATATGAAATAATCTCATTTAGTTCTATCTCAGTCGGACTATAGTTTGCATAAAAAAATAAAATCTCAGGCGATAAATGGTAGAACATATTGATTACCTCTGGTGAAAAAGGTAACAATTTGCCTCTGACCATGAATCGATCCTCTTCCGCCTCAGGAAGGTTTGCATAAAACTCATGTACTACAGATATCACAGCCACAACATATAGTAGAAAAACAACAGAATCATTCCCATTATCGGTGAACTATCAAACCTTTCACGGATCTACCTGGATTTTTAAAACAACTCTCAGAAATCAATTTTTGTGACTGTAGAGCATCACTATATCTGTCCTCAGCTTTTGAACTCACAAACTTGCTCGAATCAAAGTGGGTCTTTCCCTTACTCCTATATTCTTGGGGTCACCCTACAAATTTCACAAAGTTTCACAATAACTTCAAAACTCAAGTATAATCTTCTAAACTTAACTCCTATAAGCATAAAATACACTTTCTATGCAATTTCTATAGATTTTTCTTCACTTTTAACCATGAATAGTGATTTTCAAGTTTTTCCAAATGTACTCAATATACATGGTGAAAATGCAAAATTTTTACATAGAAGTGAAGCTCTTACCTTAATAAGTCCAAATCTAGCAAATTTGGCTCAAATCCACCAAGAAATCTCCATGAAAGGTTTTTCCCTAACTTCAAAATCAAGAACTCTAGAGGAAGAAGACAATGACAAGAGTAAAAATGACAATTTTTGGTGTTATTTTTCACCTTTAACCATTCACGAACTGGTTTTCATGAACCGGTGCTTAAGCATGAATAAGTGGCTCTTAAACGCCAACCTCTTAGGTTACATCGATTTTAAGCATGAGAATGTGGCGCTTAGGCGCCTATGCATGAATTTTGTTATTTTTGAACTTAAGTAAAATGCACTATTAGCCTAAGTATACCACCCTTAAATGGACTTACAATACTTAAACGACTATTTTCCTCTTTTCTAACTCTCCTCTCTCTCAAAATTCTCCAATATAACTAAATCAATTCGAGGCTAAATAACATAAATTTTCGCACAATCAAACACATATATTCATTTACGAACTATTACAAACAACATTCAAAACATAATTCTCATTCTAAAGAGTCTCAGATGAGAAAACATTCCTAAATACAAACACTAAACAAACATACTTAATTAAGCACATAAAAGACATAAACAATTAAAAAAGATTTAACACTAACACATAAAAAGAACGAATCCTAACAAACAAACTCTAACACAAAACTTAATTCCATTCTTCATTTTTGGAACAAATTCTTGTCTTTCATTAGTCTCTCCTTGGGCATTCAGAATATGGAGTTTATAAAATGGACGATGGTGATGAGATTTGATACAATCTTCTTTAATCCATTTCTGCTTAAAATACCTCACCTTATCCGCTTCCTCTATATAACTAGTATGACTAAGTTGCTTTTTTAATTGCCATCCAACATGCTCTAAATGTGAATTAACTTCATTTACCTTTGTCTCAAGTAAAGCTTCGTTAGTCTCAATTTTGTTAATCTTTTCCTCTATTCCTTCAATACTAATGGCTAAGAAACTGTTATACATCTCTTGTGCACTTTGACTAATGAATTTTTTCCTCATGGCCTCTTCCTTTTTCTTCAAATCCATCTCCCATGAAGACATTTTTTCAAAATCTCTCTTTCTCTTAGACTTTTAGTGCTCAAAATGATTTTGGGGTGAAAGTCCATCATAAAACCCTTCTATTTATAGGCCTAAATCCTTCAAATAACTCAAGGAACCTCCTAAAACTGCCATGGAACATTTAAATCCATTTGGAGGTTAAAGCTTCTAGAAATTGAATTTTGCACATGGTTTTTTAACATCCGTGCTTAAGCGTCGAATATTAATGCTTAAGCATGAATGCTCAATTTTGCATCAGCCAATTTAACATCCAAATACTCATTCTAGCAAGTCTACAGCACTAAATAAAGTCTTAAAATCATTATTAACACATAATAGTCTAAAAAGTACTACCCCTAATTTTCTTAATCACACACAAATAATAATCAAAGCCGAAAACACATTGATAACTATGGGTTGCCTCCCACAAAGCGCTTAGTTTTACGTCGTCAGCCCGACGTAACCAGTGCTTATTCTGATTGACCCAACATCATTCGATCGTTAAATTTGTGCTGATTCTCTATAAAATAAGGTTTCAGTCTATGAACATTCACTTTAAAAACTTTTCAAATTTTAGGATCTATGATATCCACAGCTCCATAAGGATAAACTTTCATCACAACAAATGGGCTCGTCCACCTGGACTTAAGTTTGTCTAGAAATAATCTTAACCTTACATTATGTAGCAAAACTTATTACCGTGAATAAAAATTTTTAGTACGAATCTTTCGATCATGCCACTTCTTCATCTTTTCTTTGTAAATCTTAACACTCTCATAAGACTCATTCCTTATCTCTTCAAGCTCATTTAATTGTAATAATCTTTTCTCACCAGCTTCTTTCAAATTATATATGAACTCTTCAATCACCTAATATGTTTTATGCTCAAGTTCAATTGATAAATGATAAACTTTCCCAAATATTAGCCTATGTGGGGACATTCCTATAAGAGTTTTGTATGCAGTCCTATAATCTCACAAAGTATTGTCAAGTTTGACTGACCAATCCATTTTTTTTGGATTCACAGTTTTTTCCATAATTCTTTTAATTTCCCGATTGGATAATTCAACCGAACCACTTGTCTGAGGATGATCAACAGTAGAATTTCTATGGTTTATATGATATTTCTTTAATAATTTCTCCACTATGATATTTCTGAAATGACTTCCCCCATCAGTTATGATAACACTCGGCATCCCAAATCTATAAAATATGTTTATTTTAAAAAAATTTGCAACACTTTGAGCATCACATTAATGTAAACCAATAACTTCTATTCATTTGGATATATAGTCCAGTGTTAACAGTGTATATAAATTTTCGAAATATGGTATAAATGGTCCCATGAAATCTAATCCCCTAACATGAAATATTTCAACTTCTAGCATATAATTGAGGGGCATCTCATTTCTCCTAGAAATATTGCTTACTCGTTGACATATATCACAAGTTTTGATATATGCATTAACATCTCTAAAAATAATAGGCCAATAAAATCTAGATTATAAAAATTCTTATGTTGTTTTATCAATACCAAAATGTCCCCCTAAAATCAAAATTATGATATTTTTGGCTAATTTCATAAGTTTCTTCTAAGGGTACACATATTCAAATAATCAGATCATTTCCTTGTTTATATAAAAATGAGTCATTCCAAAAATAAGTCTTAGCTTCAGATATAAATTTCCTCTTCTGTCAGTATATCATTCCATAAGGTATAATATCACTTTTAAGAATGTTCACAATGTCGGCATACTACAGAACACGCCACTCATTAATATTGAACAGTTTTTCATTTGGAAAATGTTCATTAATTTTTTTCAAAACTGAGTGGTTTTTCTAACTCAAGTCTAGATAAATGATCAGAAATCTGATTTTCAGTCGCTTTCCTATCTATTACTTCAAATTCAAATTCTTGCAAAAGAAGTATCCATGTTATAAGTCTTCGTTTAGCATTCTTTTTTTTCATAAAGTACTTAATAGTAGAATGATATATATGCACTATGAAATGTGTTTCAATTAATTATAATTTAAATTTACCAAAGGCATATAATAGTGCTAATAACTCTTTTTCAATTGTTGTATAACTAATTTGGGTTTCATTCTAGCATAGTAAATTACTTTCAAAATTTCATCATATCTTTGTCGTAAAACAGCTTCAATAGCATAATCACTAGCATCACACATCAGTTCAAAAGGTTTTCCATAATCTGTTGAAACTATAGTTGATGCAGTGATTAATTTTTTTTTAATTGCTCAAAAGCTTTTAGGCACTCTTCATCGAAATTGAAAATTGCATCTTTCTCCAGAAAATGGAATAAAGGCTTAGCAATTTTTGAAAAGTCTTTAATATATCGTTTGTAGAATCTAGCATGTTATAAAAAAACTCCAAATTTCCCTTAAATTTGTTGGATAAGGTAAATTAGCGATCACTTCAATTTTAGCAAGATCTACTTCCTATCCATTTTCTGATATTTGATGTACTAATACAACTCCTACTATCATAAATTGACATTTTTCCCAATTAAGGACTAAATTTATTTCTTCATAGCGCTTAAGAATTTCTTATAAATGTTCTAAACATGAGTCAAATGAAGTTCCAAACTCTAAAAAATCATCCATAAACACTTCAATCCCTTTTTCAATTAAATTACATAAAATTGCCATCATACATCCTTGAAATGGAGAGCATTACATAAACCAAAGGGCATTCTTCTAGAAACAAATATTCAATAAGGACTCGTAAAATTGTTTTCTCTTGATCCGCAGGAGTTATTTGAATTTGGTGATAATCAGTATATCCATCCAAAAAATAAAAGTATTTATGCCTAGTTAGTCTATCCAACATTTGATCTAGAAAAAGTAATGAAAAATAATCTTTCCTAGTGGCAAGATTTAATTTTCTATAATCAATGCATATTCACCACTCTGTAACTTGTCTAGTAGGTATTAATTCATTATGTTCATTCACAGTCACAGTTACTCCTCCTTTCTTAGGAGCATAGTGAATTAGACAAACCCATGCACTATCTGAAATAGGGTATATAATTCCAACATCTAACCACCTTAAAATTTCTTTCTTTAGAACTTCTTTCATAACATGATTCAATCTTCTTTGAGGATTAGCCTTGGGTTTGCAGTTCTCTTCCATATGATTTCTATGCATAGAAATTGAAGGACTGATTCCTTTAATATCAGTTATTATCCATCCAAAAGCTTTCTTAAAATTTTTCAATATTTTCATCAATCTTTCATCTTCTTCCATCGTTAACCTTGAGGAAATTATAACTGGTAAAGTAGAGGAATCACCTAAAAAGGCATATTTTAAATGATCAGGAAGTAATTTCAACTCAAGTTTGGAAGGTTTTTCAATTGATGGACAAAATGATTTATCTTTTTCTATCGTGTCTAAAATTTCAAAACCTACTCGAACATAGTTTGAATCTTCCTTAAAAAGATCTTCACATTGAACTAATTCCTCTTCTTACTCGTGCTCCAAATCTTTTACTTCAGATTTATCTTCATTATTAGTTTTGAAATGACATTTGCTCAGATATCTTATAACATCCATTCTATAACATTAATCATTTTTACCTTTTGCAGGATATATCATTGATATTGAAATGTTAAAAGTAACAGTTTGATCATTGACGCACATAGTTAATTCCTATTTCTGCACGTCTATAATTGCTCTTCCTATGGCTAGGAAAGGTCACCCTAAAATAATAGGTATCTCTTTATCTTCCTCCATATCCAACAGAATGAAATCAACATGAAAGATAAATTGAACCACTTTCACTAGGACATCTTCTATAACTCTTTTAGGGTACGTTATTGAACGATATGCTAACTGTAGAGGTATAGTAGCAGGGGTTATTTCTTCTAATCTAAATCTTTTAAATATTGATAATTGCATAAGAGTAATGATTGCACCTAAATCACATAAAGCTTTCCGATAAAATTTGTCTCCTATTGCACATGGAATTGTAAAGCTACCAGGATCTATAAGCCTTTCAGAAAGTTTTTTCTAAATTATAGCACTGCACTCCTCACTAAGTGGAGCAGTCTCATATCTTCAAACTTCCTTTTCCTATTGAGAATATCCTTCATAAACTTTATTAGCTTGACATTTTTTCTAAGGCTCCGTAAATAGAATATTAATTGTAAGCTTCTTAAAATTTTTCAAAAATTTTGAAAATTGCTTATCCAACTTTTGTTGAAGAAGTATCTGAGGAAATGGAGGTGGTGGTTTTTCCAAATCAATTTTCAATATAGAAATAAGTCTTTCAAAATATTTTTGGATGTGCTCTTTTGATTCTTCAATTTCCTCTCTTTACCTAAGTTTCTTTTTAAACCCTACCTTCCAACTCTATTTCACTTCTAAGTTGAACGACTTTTAATTACTCTCTATTTTGGTCTTTTGGATTTGTTTCAATATTACTAAGAAGTGTTCCTTGGGATCTATTACTGAATGAATTTGCATTTTGTCTAAGTTGATTCTCAATATTTCTAATTGTAACTCCTTAACATTGTAACTGATTTTCCATTTGTAACACCACTTCTACTAAAGACAACTCTTATCCTTAAATTGTGGATTACTATTGAAACTTAGAGGATAAGTAGATCTATAATTATTATTCCCATGGTTGTTCCAGTTTCCCAATGACTTTACTTGATTGTTCCCCCATTACTGATTATTACCACCCATAGTATTATTCCAATTGAAGTTAGGATGATTCTTCCAACTTGGGTTATAATAATTTGAATATGGGTTATTCTACTTATTATTTATGGAATTCAAAGTCTTTAATGATGTTTGAGAATCTACCATTTGGCCTAATGAATTCTCTTCAATCATAGAAATTGGTTAAGAAAAATTCATTCCAAATTGGTCTAACTTCCTTGCAATTGCAGCAACTTGATTTGCTAACATAGGAAATGCATTAAATTCATGAGTATTGGCTACTTTCTTAGGATTTGCCTTCTAGAAGGTTATTGAAAATTATTGTTAGCCATTTCTTCAATTAAAGCATATGCATCATGAAATGGTTTTGACATCAATGAACCACCAGTAGCAGCATCGATAATAGATCTCAGAGATCCAGCTAATCCATTATAAAAAGTTTGAATTATTAGCCAATTTGGTATAGGATGGTGTGGATACTTTTTTAAGAGTTCTTTAAATCATTCCCATGCTTCATAAATAGATTCCTTTTCAAACTGATTAAAATATGTAATATTATTTCTAAGCTTCGTAGTTTTTTATGGTAGAAAATATTTAGCAAGGAATTTTTGTGCTAAATCACCCAGAGTTCTTATAGATCAAATTACTAATAAATTCAACCACATCTTAGCTTTATCCCTTAGTAGGAAAAAAAAAACCTAAGTCTATTGCATCATCTGATACACCATCATATTTAAATGTAGCGCACAATTCTAAAAAATTAGTAAGATGTAAATTTGGATCTTCAGTTAGTGATCCCCCAAACTGAATATTTGATACCATTTCAATAATAACATGTTTAATTTAAAATGAATTTGCCGCTACAGTAAAGTTGAGCTCACTTTTGGTTGAGATTTAGTTTTTCCTCTTTACTAGCCTAAGGTCTAGCCATAGGATTTTCCTATTGACTATTCTTAGAAAACTAAACATGGAACCCTCACCATTAGAAATTCTACCCTCTTCTTTACTCAACTTGAAGTTCCACATATTGGTCCTAACCTCTAGCACTTAGTTGGTGGGGGCACTATGGGGGAAACTCAAGATGAGTCACCCTTAGGACTGCTGGACCTTAGGGTTAACCCTGAGTGTTGGTCTGGAGCTAAGGTCAATACACTCACTACATTCATCTACACTCACAATCACTCACAACCCTGAACTCAAATTTCTAGCCTAGATCCCTTGATCTTATGGGATACTCATGTAGATGGTCCCTTAAACCTATTGGCCCTATGACTATGGTTTGGCTAAGACCACTATGAAGAGGACCCAAAATGGGGTTTCCATTGGTCCATGGCTTATTGGTGATGATTTGTACCTCAACTTTACCAAAATCCCCATCTTGGCCTTTTACCCCTAAAACACCTCCAAATTACCAAGATACCCCTCAACAGCCCAAAGTCCCAAACATTCCAAAAATTTCCAGAAAATCCCAATAAATCCCAAATATTCCTAATTTTATTTCTCTCAATTACTACATGACCCAATTTGGCCAATTTGACCATCTTTAACCAAAATCCTCAAATTGCCCTTTAAAGACCCAAATTTCCCCAAATCCAACTCAAATGTCTATCAATTTGATCTCAATTGACCTCAATTTCAATCCTAAACTCAAATTAACTTTTCATATGACCAAATCCAGGCTTAATTAGCCCATGATTTGAACCCAATTTTGAGTTAGGTTAAAGCCCCAATCTTGGCCACATGACCTAATCTCACCAAATTGAACCCATAGCCAAGTCAATTGGCCCAAATTAATGTTTCAAAATCTTTATAACATTCCTATACATCAAAATCAACCATAAATTGGCCTTGGTGAGGCCTCATATCCATTTGATTTCGACCTAAATCTATAATTCCCAAATTTAGCCCCAAATTGGCTAAGCCCCCAAATTTCACTCAATTGATCGCCTTAACCTCCAAATTGGCATCCAATTCAGGTTGAAAACTCTTCATGAGGTCCCTATTGACCATTTACAACAATCAATTTGGACTTAGCCTAAGGCTAACCCAAGCTAGACCCAAGCCTAGCCCAACATGACCCAAATTGATTAAGGTTAAAAACTCCCTCAAATTGACCCTTCAGTTGAACTCAAAACTATTTCCAATCTTCACAAAAGTTGTTCCTTATGATCATCTACACCAAGTACAATATTTATTTGGGCCAATTGACATGGCTAACCTAGCCCAAACCCAAGTTTTGGTCATTTGCAGCCACTTGGACCCATGCACTAAATGTGACCTAACCACCCTAAAGTCACCAAATAAACTCGATTACAACCATTAGTTAGACTTAGTGACCAGTCCAAACACCATGAATCCACTTAAATTAAACCATGGACCAAAGGTTCCCCAAATTAAGGGATCTTATTCCCAAAAATACACATGCTTAAGATATCTTTGTCAATTCAAAGCACATTTGCATTAAATTGTTGTGATGGATTCCTCTGGGTTCCCTGAGCTCCTAGCCAGCTCCCCCTGGAAGGCCGGCCAGCCTAGTGGCCGAAGAAGCTCAAAATCTAGAGCCACCTCCATGGCACCTCACCCAAATCAAACCTAGAGACTAGCTCATCCAAATCAAATTAAAGAGCTCCTCTGCCCTTCACCTAAGCACCACAATGCACCCAAACTTATGCCATGAGAGCCACCCCTTGGCCTTTTTTTTAAGAACTCACCTCCACGGCCATGGGAGGTGTGCAAAAAATGTTTCTCAAAGAGAGCCTCCCAAATCACTCACAGAGCTTCCTTGAGATCTCCACAGCCCATTCCAATCACCCCACCATTTTGATTCCCCCTGTACAGCCCTAATTTGGAGCTTAAAAATTAGGGTAGAAATAGGACATCTCTCAAAACTCCACCAAACTTCAATTACTTGTGCCCACACCTTCACAACAGTAAGAGAAGACAAAGCCCCATCAAATTACCCTCTGAAATAGCCTCCACCATAGCTCTAGACCAACACTTGAAATCGAGCTTGGTCAAATTCATACCTAGGTCTTACACCGAGACCAGGGACTCAATCCCTAGCCTCCTTGGACCCCAACGAATGTGCCGAACATCTCTAATTGAAGCCTCCCTTCTCAGAGAAAAGGTATAAAACTTCTCCTCCTCCCGAGTCTATTTTGATTCTCCATTTACTTGAGCTTAATTTTATGACACATTAGCCGTATGGGTATGTTCGTCTCACCAAGGCGAGTATTTTAAAAAAAATTCACTTAATTTGGCTGAGAAACGAGAGAGATCTTAGACCTTGAAGGTGGACGGCTCTCGGCCTAAGCCATTGGGGATGATGACCACGCGTCGTCTGATCGCGCGTGTATCAAACAGACAAAGGAGATTGAGACGGACGATGCTTCAAGACATAAACAATGGGCCGAGTCAGCAAGCTACGTGGATGACGGCGTCCAACCAAAGCGCACCACGCATGCCTTTGGAGCCGTTGTAGGATGAGGTGGCACGCGTTGTTTAAATAGAAAATAGGGCTTTTTCTATTTATTTAAATACCCCTAACTTAGAAAATCCATAACTTTGTGTAAAAAAATCACAAAAATAAAATAAAAATACCCACTTACCTAGTGAATAGAGGAGAATAATGTGAAATAAATTTCGAGTCCATTTGATGCATAAAATATTTTTAATTAATTAAACATTATTTGGAATCATTTGATTCTCCATACATATTGACATATCACCTTGGCTTGAAATTTTGGCATATTGTAGCCTCTGTAAGGGGAGACATCCCCTAATTTTTCCAAAGTCAAAGGAGGTTCCTATACCGAGATCCATATTTTTCAAGATCTTACATATTATTTCTTTAAAATAATCATGGAAATTAGCATATTGATTAGAAAATCTTAAGAAAATTTTGGAAGGTCCACCATGACTAGAGAAGCTTTTGGAAATAATTTCATGGGTCAAGTCATTTAAAATACCCATAAATTTTACAAGCACTAAACCCTAAGATAATTAATTTTGGAAAATATAAAATTTTAAATGATTTTATTTTTAATCTCCACTGTGATTTATAATCCAGAGAACTTATCATAAAAATTTCAAAATATTTTGAGTTCATTTAATAACTTACGTTGATTTTTAAAGATAAATATCACTTTTGACACTTAAATGATTTTTTAAAAATCAAAATATAACTCAAAAAATTATGAAACTTAGTTTTTTGAGTTTTCTGTGATCAAGGATATTTTATAAAAATAAAATAATATTTAGAATAAAAAACTTAATTTTTAACCTATTTTAAATATTTAATTAATTAAAAATTCATAAAAAACACAAAAATAATAAAACTCATGGAAATGTTCTAAATTGCTTCCTAATCACTTAGATAATAATTAGAATATTTTTCCTAATTTTCTAAATAAAGATATTGAATTTCAAAGCTTAAAAAATATTTTTTAAAAGGCTAAAAATGAGTTTTTTTCCACTAAAATAATTCCAATAAATCAAAGAAAAATTAGAAAAATATGAAATTTTCTCCTTTAGGTCCTTTAACTTTAGGGAGATTTTTCAAAAATACAAAACCTAATTTTCACCATTTAAAATATTTTATTTTTATTAAATAACCCAAAAAGTAAAATAACAAAAACTATACCTTTCATGCTCTTCATAAACTGCCTTAACATGAGTTTTAAGTTTCAGGTGGTGGAACGAGAAGACTCGCCAGGTACACTTTTACAATTATCAGTGTTGTCTTTCTTGTACTTTCATACTGTACTGTCGGCGTTATTTCGGGTTGGTTTGTGGGGTTGCCCGTAAGAAGCTATCGGTCGCCGGAATCAAAATCCCGTCGCCCGCTTTGGAAGGACGTTGAAGTATGAAATCAAACTGATCCCATATTTTTCATAGTTTAAAATGAAAGAGCACTGTACCTCAAATCCTGTATCTATCCTGAAGAATAAATACAAGACTTGAGGATGAGGCTCGATCAAATAAACTAAGGAAAGTATGACGTCCCGTTTGGTCTGCAAAACCTTTGTATTTGCCGACAAGTTCCCCTATTTAATATAAAAGATTAAATAGGGTTTATATTAAGCTGGGTTCAGACATGCTTCCTATAAGGGCAAGCCCCTATAGTTAATTACATCCTAAATGACCAAAGTCACTTAAGAAGGCTCTCAATAAAAATTAGGAAATATTATCTTCAAGGAATTTCAAAGGGTAGGACTCTTCAACGAAATCAGACGTAGAGGTGTGAAAGAGGATTGGTTCAAATTTGGAACATTTTATTGTAGAATCCAAAGAAAGAAGAACTAGGGGATGTCATGGATCCAAAGGAGAATCCCGGTAACTTCCCAAGCTATCCTAATGTTTGGCTTCAGTTTTGAGGAGAAATATTTGGGTGTTTCATCCTGCCAATTTTATTATTTAGGGCTTACAGTCATGTGAAATGTTCACACAAATAGCCTGAAAGATGTGAGGATTTATATCGTGACAAACGACAACCTTGGAATCCTAAGACGAGTTAAGGCTTATATTGTATAGCAGGGCTATACAAAGTCCTAAAGATAAGGTGAGGATTTACGTTGCATAAGCAAGCAACCTTGAAGTCCTAGGGCTTTGTTGTTTAAGTCTAAGGAATGAAGATTGGTTTAGCTGGGGAAGATAAGTTTTGTTGTTGAAGATGGTTGTGCTGCCCACCATGCTAGCTCCAAGCTCCTTGCCGCGACAAGTTTGAGTTATCTATTATGTCAAGTTATAATATCAAATCAGGTGGCCCTATGGTTGAAGTTATTTAAATTTTATGAGGGCATATTAAAGTTGATTAGAGCGACACCGGTTAGGATCCTACGGTTAAATCACTTCGGGTTTGATCCTATGGACTCGTCTAAGTGGGACTAACGCATCCATACAGTTAATATACCATGAAATCAAGCTTAAGTAAATGGTGAATCAAAATAAGCTCGGGAGGAGAAGAAGTTTTATGCCTTTGCTCTGATAAGGGAGGCTTCAATCAGAGGTGCTCGGCACATTCGTTGGGGTCCAAGGAGGCTAGGGATTTAGTCCCTGGTCTTGGTGTAAGGCCTAGGTATGAATTCGACCAAGCTCGATTTCAGGTGTTGTCTAGAGCTGTGGTAGAGGCTGTGTGGAAGGGGAACTTGATGGGGCTTTAACTTATTTCACTATTATGAAGGTGTGGGTGAAGTTAATTTGTGTTTGATGGAATATAGAGGTGTATTGGGTTTTGTCCTAGTTTCCGGTAAGGTTTCAAGCTCAAAATTGAGCTCCGACAATGGGAATGGGTGAGGGAAAATGTTTGGAATGCACTGAGGGGATCTTAGGGAAGCTCTGTGTGAAGTTTGGAGAGGCGGATATTAATGCAGATAAAGATGTCTGTGTCAAGCTCTGTATGAAATTCTTCGGGATCTTAGGGAAGCTCTGTGTCAAGCTCTGTATGAAATTCTGTGGGGACGTGAAGAGAGTTAATGCAGATAAAGATGGTTGTGTGACCAAAGGAAAATATGTTGACATTTTCATACCTATTTTAAACTAATTTTGATGATATTGCACTTTAAAGAAGGGTATTTTTGATGTTTTGTTGCAGGTATGATGAATTATGGACTTTTGGAGAAAAAGAAACAAAAACGGTGCAATTTGGAGCAAAAACGAGCAAGAACTTAAGTTTTATAAGAGGCATTATGAATTTTAACAGTGATAGCTCCATATCATATTTGTTACTTCTTATCTCAGACTTTATTTTCATTTGATAAGAGTCGCAAACCTATTAGATGAGTAACTTGTGGATGCTTTTAAACTGTACTTATAACAGCTAGAGGTGCTTAATTATTGGGATATGGTGATGTGTGGTGTTGGTGCTCGAGAACTAATATATCAGGGATAATCTTATCTTTGGGATTAAAATCTATAAAATCATTTATAAGCACCTTATATAATTGAGTAGTGATTCTGTTAGAAATTGGAAGTAAGTTAGTGAGATGCGATGAGATGGAGGAAGAATTGACCTCGTTTCTCTTGCTTATGTGTTTGTGTTTGTGTTTGTGTTTGTGTGTGTTACAATTTATAAGAATTGATGAACATTTTTATATTTCAATGTTGATACATGTTATGCTAGTTAGAACTTTATTTAGTTAATTTCATTCTAGCATGTTTAATTTAGATTTACTTTCTATTACATGTTTTCTATCCTAATAAATAATTGTAGATGTTTTTGATATAAATTTATGGTAGATAGAATTTTTAAACTGTTTTTCTTCCTACTTATATTTTCTGCACTAAATGTTATACAAGCTAAAAATCAAGTTTGGGGGTAGGAAGAAAAATAAAATTTTAAATTGAATATACTTCCTTTTAGTTTAATACTATTGCAAGCATGTTTTAGGCTTAATTTACTTACTCTTGTTGTCAATCTATCCTAATTATGCATGCATATAAATTTGATAGAATGTTGCAGTAGCTAGTAACTTCAATTACTTTTCCTTTCTGCTACATTTTACGGAATTAAATTGTAAAATATTTAAAAATGCAAGTTTCGGGGAGGAAAGAAAAAGATTAACTATTAGATGTTCTCAATTTAATTATTTTGAAAAATTATTAATATGATTTTATATAGTGAATTTAATTTAGAGAACTATATTTTGTAGATATTTAAATATTATGGTAGATTTAAAGGAATATTTTTGTAATGAAAATTAATTTGGTAGATTAAGATATTTAGTATAAGAGAATAAGACTATAGTTAAATATTTAAAGTAAAGGAAACTATATTTTCAAGTATTAAGAATCTTGGAAATTCATTTATGAAGAAAAGATTGGGGCTCAATGATGTAAAAGCTATGAAATATTTATAAAGTAAAGGAATTCTTTGAGTTTCAATTTTAGGGAAAGAATGGTGATGTTCAAAATCATTAAAGGCTATCTAGATATAGTAATCCTCACTTGAAAAAGGAAAAAGAAAGAATTGACAACAATCCCTGAAAAGAAAAGAACAATATATAGGATTGAAAGCAATCCAAATGAAAAAGAGAAAAGAAAAGAAAGAAAAAAAAAGTGAGGAGAAGCTTGAGGAGATGCCTAATCAAAAATTGGCTTCACTGGACCTACCTAAAGGGAAAACCTAAATACATTCCTGAACTTATATTTATGGATTAGGATCTTTTACTAGTAGTGTTCTCATGAAGTTCCTATCATTTGAATATTCTAAGTGACTTGATATTACAACATATAATCATTCTTGAAATGAATAGAAAACTAGAACTCTTGAACTTGATAACTAGATAATCTTGTACCTACAGAGTTAATTTAATTACTTAAATTTTTTCTGAAAATCTCAGTATGGTCTTTACTTAAATCAAATTTATTATATTTCTGAATTAAAACTTTACTACAATAGATCATAACTTTTATGTAGTACTAAAATTACTTGAGAACAAGTAATAGTTATGTTTGGTATATTTTGACCAAAGGAAAATATGTTGAGATTTTCATACCTATTTTACACTGATTTTGATGTTATTACACTTTAAAGAAGGGTATTTTGATGTTTTGTTTCAGGTATGATGAATTATGAACTTTTGGAGAAAAAGAAACAAAAACGGTACAATTTGGAGCAAAAAGGAGCAAGAAATGAAATTTTGCCCTATCACCTTTCGATAAGTCTTTTGATGCTTATTCTCTTTTACACTTCTTGCATATTTTTGAATGAGATTACACTTTAAAGGAAGGTTGTTTTCATGCTTATTTTGTAGGGCTATCTATTAGAAACACAACGCAACTGAAATGGGGCGAAACAGAGCTAATGGAGTCAAATAGAGCGAAACGGTGGAGCTACGCAGTCTGCTCGCCGACGGCGCCCAAAACTGTGTTGACATCGAGATTTACCTGAGAATACCAAAAAATGATAGAAAAACTCGCCGACAGCGCCCTTGGCCCCACTGACGGCGCCCGGAACTGTTACGGGCAGAAATTCAACATATTTGGACGTTTTTTGAAAGGATTCTTATGCCAACTCTTCAAACTTCGTCCTTACACTTTAAAAAAACAAATTTAGGTTAGAAAAAGGGGGATTTATGTGAGAGGAATGTTAGGAAAAGTGTGGAGAAAGTTTAGGGTTTTTAGAATAGGAGTAGAAATGTAGATTTCTACCTTTTTGGAGAGATTGAAGAGGGGATTTTGAGAGAATTTAAAAGGAGATGTTATAGCATTGCATGGATCGGAGGGAGACTTTATGGGAGAGATTTTCTTCTTTCTTTCAAAAGGAAAAAGCTAAGTATTGTGTTCTTCATTATCTTTTGATTTTTGTAAACACTTATTTAGTGGATTTTCTTTGGTAAAATGAAGTTTCCGTTGTGTTTTCTTCGTTGTATTTTGGTTAAATGAAGTTTTCATTGGTTAAACAAAATCCTAAACATGCTTCTCTTACTCTCTCTCTTCTTGTTTGGAAATAATGGCATGAGAAGATTATGCCATTGTTTTCATTTTACTTTTATTTTGTAATGAGTAGAATTCATGTTTAGGATTTTGTGATGCATGTTAGAAGCAGATTTAATTATCACTGTGATGGTTTTTACTTACACTTTATTTACATTACAATAAAGGTCTGTTGTAGTGTTAAAATTTGTTGTAATTGCATTAAGACCCGAGAGGGCTATGTAATTCTCAACAAAGTAGAACCACATTTAGATTTCATGGATGGTTAAGTTCATGGGAGTTCAATGCAAATGAATAGGGAAATATAATTTGATGGGCGTAGAATTGGAGATTTTAGGGTGACACACTAAAATCCCCAATTCGATCCTATTGTTTGAGTCCTGAAGCGGAGATGTTAGCCCTTAGGTGAGGGAACGTGGGAGCTCCGAATTGAGAGCCGGTATCCTCCCAGCCTAGCTAGGGATTCAGTAAAAAAACAAAGGATTAGTGAATGTTCTTTATGTCTGGACCAAAGGGTAAAAAATAAGATTGCTCCTATTTTGCACATACAATATGTAATGCATCTCATTCCTCTACATTATCCAATTCATTTGATCGAGTCTCATCCTCAAGTCTTGTGTTTATCCTTCGGGATAGATACAGGGTTTAAGGAACAACACTCTTTCATTTAAATTATGAAAAATATGGGGTCAGTTTGATTTCATATTTTTCTAAACTTAAATATATATGTAAATTAAAATGTCCTTCCGAATCGGGCGACGGGATTTCGATTATGGTGACCGACAGCTTCCAACGGGCAACACAACTTTTTAGTGCCGACAACCACATTGGTCAAACTTTGGTCAAAATGCTCTTACCACGTTGACAATTTGGTCATCCATAGACCGAAATGATCACCATATGGTCAAGACGATCAATCTGACCATTCTAGTCAATCTTAGTCAAACTCAGATCATACCACCAAATCCAAGGACCCTATGACTAAACTAACCATGACATGGTCAAGTAAGTCAACTTGGTACTGGTTAACCATGGTCAACCCTGGTCAACCACGATCAACTTGGTCAAAATTAGGTCTTTTCATCAAATTATTTTATTCTCTTAATTAAATAATCTTTTATTTGATTAAAGAGAGTTAAATTAAGGTTTATTAGACCTAGGACTTAAGTTTAAAGTACTGAGTTAAACCCATGGAAAGACAAACCCATGGCCACCCAAAATCATATTTTACGCTTAAACCCTAAATTCACTACATGACAAATAGCTAATGGGTCACTCATGACCCATGACACACACCATGACATAACTAACATTCAAAAATGACTCATGAGTCATGATCATTGGCTCAAAAAAAAAGTCATCATGAAGACATCAAGAAGGAAAGAATGAGGTGGCATTCTTTCATGAAATTTGGAATGAAGATGTAGTGAGCTCACCATTCACCTCCACCTTCATTCAATGAAAGGAAAAAAAACTATCTAAACCCTTATCCAAAACATGATTAGGGTCATCATCATCAAAGCATAAAAAATGAAAATGGTGGGTGATATGTGTCATCTCCTCCAAAATTCATTAAGTGATCAATGAATTTATAAAGGGGAGGATTATTCAAATTATTTTGAGCAGCCTTATCCACCCCCTCAAGTTACTTAATGGAGAGGAGCCAAACTAAGAGCTCGAGCTTCACCTTAATTAAAGATCACGTATGGATAATGGGTTGGGAGATACATTCATGGAAATCCTTGGCCAGGAGATTTTTCCACAATCATTAAACAACTGATAACTTCTTCCCCAAATGATCCCAAGCTCTATAGGCAGCTTTAATGACTATAAAAAGAAGTAACCCGTGAGCTACAAAGAAAGGAGACCAACCTACAGTCCTCAATCCCTGAAACAATTAAAACAAAAAGTGTTCTCCAAACCCAAAGGAATTGATCCCCCATGGATTCAACTCTTGAAACCCACTGACTTGTTCCAATTTCACTTCCCAATTCAAGGGCAAATTTTGAGTTTGACAAAACCCATTCAAAAGTCCAAACTGATTCTCTTAAAAGCTTCACTGAGCTTTGAGATGAGATTCCCAATCAAACTTGGCCTTTCCCATAGGCTCTAAACCACTATTGAGATCACACAAGCCCAATTTCAACTCAAATTGAGTCAGTAACAAGCTTGTTGAGCTCAAGGCAAAGCTTTGGAACCATTCCGATCAAAGCTCCATCCACTGAGGCCAAGGTATGAGCTCAAACCCTAATTTTAGCTCAATTTTTAGAAATGTGAAGAGGGCCGTATCAAAATCCTTATATCATTGTATAGATATGTTTGTTTGCTTCAGAGGAAGCTTTATGAGTAATTTCCATAAAGTCTTACCAAGAATCAAATGAGATCTTAAGCTTCAATCTCAAATGTCTCTTGGTTTATCCCTCTTTTGGGTCAATGAACTGATGTCATCCATTTCCATGTAATGAAAATAGCAGGCCCTGATCAAGTCGGACTACAGTTGTGTTCGTATGAAACAAATAGAACTGTGGGCCACGTGTGATGCCGCTTGTAAAATGCTTCCAATCACGCATTGCCACATCTGCTTTCGACACGTATGATGATCGACTCAGCGCCGCGTGGAATTAGATTATGTAAGATTTAAATAAAATTCAAAAAATTCTATTTAATTTCAAAAGTACATAACTTGACATAGAAAAATCACTAAAATATGACAAAAAGACCCCTGGATTCAGAAAAATGAGAAGAAAATTATGGGAGTAAAATCAAAATTTAATAATTTATATTTAATTTTTAATTAATTAATTACTCTTAGGATTAATTTAATCATTAAAAATCTTTTATAATTTCAAAATTTCTGAAAATATTAGGGATTAACCTTTAAGTCCTTAGAAACATCTTCTCATTTTTCCAATGTTAGGAAATTCCTTAGGATCCAACTTTCAAATCTCTATAAAATTTTGTAATTATTTTCAAAATAATTATAAAAAATTAATAAATTTAAATTTAAATTTGAAAATGGTTAGAAAATTTAGAGTGACACTTTTAAACTCTAAAATTACAATTTTTAGCCATTTGAAAATTTGAAATGACATTTTTATCACTTGAGGTCAAAATTGTAAATTTTAAATTTAAAATGTAAAATGTAAAATTTCTTAGGTTTGAACCTTAGCCTTGAATGACATGTAGGATTGACAAAATCCTGAACCTTAGGTCTTATTCATAAACTAGATCTAGAGTGAACCTAAAACCTAGCTGACATGGGGTTTAATTATCTCCTCAGGACTATTGAGTCTAACCCCTATAAACTCAAAGTCAAAATTACAAATATTGAAATCAAATTCATATGTTATTTAGGTCTAAACATAAACAATGAAGTTCAATTCAGGACTTAATTTGAATCCATAATAGTCTAGACATAGACAATGAAGTTCAATCCAGGTGAGCCCACAGTTCACCAAACCCTAATTAGGTCTAAACCTCAATTAGACCTTATTAAACTATGTTAAACCTTAATCACATTAGCTTTAACAACATAAACCCTAATTAGGTATAAACTTCAATTAGACCTAATTAAACTCTGTTAGACCTTAATCCCATTAGGTTTAAAATCATAAACCCTAATGAGGTCTAAACCTCATCGAGACCTAATTATACTCTACATTACCTTAATCACATTAGGTTTAACATCTTCAACCCTAATTAGGTTTAAACCACAATTAGGCCTAATTAAACTCTGTTAGACCTTAATCACATTAGATTTAACATCATAAATCCTGATTAGGTCAAAACTTTAATTAGACCTAATTAACCTCCTTTAAGCCTTAATGACATAAGGCTTTTAAGGTCTAAATCTCATTTAGACCTAATTGATCACCTTAGACCTTAACAACGTTAGGTTTATGACACATTGAACCCTTATTAGGTCTAAGCCCTAACTAGACCTAATTATCACTTTTTTAAGCCTTAATCACATTAGGCTTAACACATTAAACCTTAATTAGGTCTAACTCTAATTAGACCTCATTAACCACATTAAACCTTACTTACATTAGAATTAATCAAACTTAAACCTCAATTAGGTCTAACCCTAATTATACTTAATTAACCACATTAAGCCTTACTTACATTAGACTTAATCAAACTTAAACCTCAATTAGGTCAAACCCTAATTAAACCTAATTAACCACATTAAGCCTTACTTACATTAGGCTTAAGCATACTTAAACCTCAATTAGGTCTAACCCTAATTAGTCCAATTAACCACATTAAGCCTAACTTACATTCGGCTTAATCAAACTTAAACCTCAATTAGGTCTTACCCTAATTAGACCTAATTAACCACATTAAGACTTACTTACATTAGGCTTAATCAAACTTAAACCTCAATTAGGTATAACCTTAATTAGAGATAATTAACCACATAAAGCCTTATTTACATTAGGATTAATCAAACTTAAACCTTAATAAGGTATAATCCTAATTAGACATAATTGACCACATTAGGCCTTATTTATATTAAGCTTAACTCAACTTCAACCCAATTAGGTCTAACTTTAATGAAACCTAATAAAACTAATTAAACCTTACCTATGTTAGGTTTAATTAAACTTTGAACCTAATTGATCTAATTTAATTTAGATTTAATTACACCCTTAAGTCTTAACTACATTAGATTTAACTCAACTCAAACCTCTAGGTTCAACCCACCTTGAACCTAAGTCAAATCAAACCTTTAGGTTTAACCTGAATTTAACCTAACCCTACTCAAACCCTTAGGTTCAACCCAACTTGAACCTAACCCAACCCAAACATTTAGGTTCAAACCAACTTGAACCTAAGTCAAATCAAACCTTCAGGTTCAACCCAATCTGAACCTATGACAACTCAAACCTTTAGGTTCAACTCAATTTGAAACTCACCCAACTCAAACCCTTCGGTTCAACCCAACTTGAACCTAAGTCAAACCCAACTTGAATATAACCCAACTCAAACCTTTAGATTCAACCCAACTTGAACCTAAGTCAACTCAAACCCGTCAGGTTCAACTCAATTTGAACCTAAATCAAATCAAACCTTTAGGTTCAACCCAACTCGGACTTAACACAAACCTTTAGGTTCAATCTAACCTAAGTCAACCTAAAACTTTAGTTCAACCTACCTAAGTTAACCTAGACTTTAAGTTCAACCTACATTGAACTTAAATTAATCCAAATCTTAGGTTCATTCTATACTTAACCTAAAATCAACTCTAAATCCAAACCATATTTGACTTAAGACTATTTCAAATCTTAAGTTCAATATTGAATCTAAATCAACCCTAGGTTCTACCTGCATTGAACCTAAAAATCACTTTTAAGTCCTACCATTATTGGACTTAAGAATATTTCATACCTTAGGTTCTACCTACATTGAACCTAAATTAATTTTTAGGTTCTACCTACATTAGACCTAGAAATATTTTATACCCTAGGTTCTACCAACATTGAGCTTAAAATTCAATTTTATGTCTTACGTACACTACACTTAAAAAAATTTCATATCTTAGGCTCTATCTACATTGAGCCTAAATTAATTTTTAAGTCCTAAACCACATTAGACTTAGAACCATTTTAAACCTTAAGTTCAATCCTTATTGAACTTAAATCAATCTTAAGTCCTACCTACATTGGACTTAAACCATCGTAAACTGTAGGTTCTACCTTCAGTGAACCTAAATTGGAGATGCCTTTAAGTGTAATTAACCTTAAAGAGCCATGTTTTTTGTATGATTGTATCTAGATTCTCTACTTTATTAAATTATTACTATTGATAATATGACTTCTTATGAATGATTTATGTGGGTTCATATTAGTTTTATTTGCTTTACCTCACCATCTCTCCATTCTTTTCTTGTTCTATGAATATTCTTATATTGGAAGAGGAGTTTTTTTATCACAATTCCTCTTTCCCTATCATCATTGCCAGCTTCACTAATAAGATTCAGAACTACAATACTAATGTTTATATTTACCAAAAAGGCTAATGCCTATTATTGACATCAAAATTAACATTTTCCTTCAAAATTAAAGTTACTACTTACCATCACTAATAGCCCTGATCCCCATAATAAAAGACTCACTTGACCCCTCCTCAAAATGGAAACCAACATCAATGTCTAATAATGATATACAAGCTATGACATGTCATCAGTGCTTTGAATTGTTAGTTATCCTAATTTTGTTCCCCACTAATAAGATCAATGTTCTGGAGCAATGCCAATGTTGATGTGTTCAATTGTCTACTTCCAAAAATAGATATGAGGAAAATCTATGTGATCAATAAATTATGTTTTGTAGATACAAATGAATTTAATATTCTCGCAAAACAAAATAACTTTTGTATGATTTAAAAATTTGCCTATTTTCATATATTATACTTTTGAAATATAACCATGCTGAAATCAGAATATTTTTTAGATATTTTGTCATAAAAATTCCTTATGTGTAAGTTCCAAGAGGAAAGTCAAGTCATGTATTTTAATATCACTTGGATAAACTGCTCTTGCAACAACCAAAAGCAGACAAGAAATTCGATCAATATTAAGTTGCTAATAATAGATTAAAGGCGCCAAATATTCCCATCAGCACATCATTTAATAATATTTTTATCTCATCATAGCGCATAAGTTATAGTAACGCAGGCTAATGCCTTGCAATAATATTATATACAAACATAATATTTTATGATAAATAGTATTTCTAATACCTTCATTTTTCTTAGTCAAATGAATTTATTGACAGTAATGAGGACAACTCAATCAGGCATTTATATAATGATAAAATATTAAGATTAAAATTAATTTAGCGTTTCACAATCAAAATTTAAGGGATTACAATCTTTGATAGAAATGTGACCGTAAATGGAGCACTAACTGCAAACGAGTAGGTTGTCTTCAAATTTGAGTTTTTTTCTTTTTATTAAATTCGAGCTCAGCTCGAGTCATGTTTAAATCGAGCTTTTCGGGTTGTTTGTAAGATTGAGCTTGCTTATAAAATTCGAGCTTGAGAACGCCTGAACTTATAATTGAGCTTTGTGTTTATGTTTGAGCATGGTACCTGTTTAAGTTTTTTTGTTGTTTGTTTCATACGATAATAAATGAGTCATTGTCAGACAAATTAATGAGTAAATTATCAAGCTATTTAATTTCTATCCAAACTAATTTTGTCCAGCAAATTAAAATTTATCTTATCATGTTATTTATTTTCTAACCAAATAAGACTTATTGATAAGAATAATGTGTAATATTGATGAGTTATTTGTTTGTTAATCTGATATAAATAAATGAGCTTTAAAATGAATGAGCTATAAAATGAATAATTATAATAAAAATATAAATGCGTTAAATAAATGAACTAAAGAAAAAAGTTTTTATCTTAATTTTGGTACTTCAAATTAAAATTTAGTTTACATTTATGTAAATGAATTTTAAATTAAGCTTTAATTAACTCTATTCACATGCTAAATTAAGCTTTATTCGATTTTATTCATAAGTGCTAAATTTATCTTATTTATTAAATTTAATTTAAATTAGTTATTCAGCTGCTTAATAAGTTTTTTCAGGAGCTTTAACTGATATATTTCGTGAACATAAATGAATCGAGCAAATAGGGGTTCAAGCTTGATCATTTAGCAATCAAATATTTATAAAGTGTTCATACTTGCTCAACTACTTGGTGAAACAAACCTAAATGAGCTTTTATCGGGCCGAGTTATGAGTAGTTTGTCAAACATTCAGTTCATTTGATGCCTTTATAGCACTAATATAAAATAACTGAATTTAAATCTATACCACCCAATTCCTACGTATTTACCACCTAAATCCATTATCTAACCTAAAAAATAGTTCTAATTTTTATTAAAGCAAGTCTTAATTATGTTTTTAATCTTACTAATGAAGGATGGATCATACTAAACTACCCATATTTAAAGTTGACTAGATGATTTTAGCGTTAGGCTTGGCTGATTGATTGATTGATCCATCAAGGCTAGAGCCAAGGTGTGTGGGCGTTGTCGTGAATCGATAATGGACTCTATTGACCATTAGTTATATTTCCTCCAACACATTGTAAACTTTGGGACAATAAATTTAAAGGAAATATATAATGAAATATAAAATTAGCTTAATTTTGAGAAAATTGAAAGATCAAATGTTGATATAAAATAAAACTGTAGATTTATGTATTTTGATTGAAATTTTTTTGTTTTAGAGAAATTATTTGATTTAAGTTCATAAAATGAAAACTTAATATTGTCATATAAATTAAAGAAATTTTAAATTATTATTGAATGAATCATGCAAAACTAAACTAATTTAGTTGGATAATACCATGTAGCTACTAGTGAGCAGAGCTGTTTAAGTAAGCAATACTTATGATGCGTTTCCAAATAAAGTGGATTTCGAGAGCAATGTCTACGCTATGTTTTTCATCCTTGGAAAAAATAAACTAGATAAATAAGGATGGTATAATTTTCTTCAATAATAAAGCATAAGTTATCCTCGATTACAAATTAGATTTATCGCTTGGAAATACAATTTTTAAGCACTTTATCCTTCCCAAAAAAAAATTTCTACAAGAGATTTAGCTAATGCCAGTTAACATAGGCTTCATTATTAATTTCTGCCAATTTATTTTTTCGTTATTTTATAATGAATTTGTATTACACAACCCAAAATTATCCGAGCAACATGTTAACTGAAAGAGTGATTAGAACATCTTATGCTAAATAATAGAAATACATTGGTGGGAAAATTATCAATAATATATAACTCTTATTTAATTAAGCAACAACAACAACTGTAACAACAACTACTACAATAATAAAAAAAGCTTTTGCTCCACTAAGCGAGGTTGGCTATATTCATCATCTTTCTCGTATTCAACTAAACTTTTACATAAATTTCCCAATGAGTTGAACTACAAGCATTCATACAAATAGTTGGACTACCCTATCATTAAGTGGTTGCACAGGCCTTGCATTCTTTTCATAACCCTACATAATGAGAAATTATGCTTGTTAATAGATTACAAGCAATGTTAT
Organism: Phalaenopsis aphrodite; assembly: GCA_003013225.1. Lineage (NCBI taxonomy): Eukaryota > Viridiplantae > Streptophyta > Magnoliopsida > Asparagales > Orchidaceae > Phalaenopsis > Phalaenopsis aphrodite. The sequence continues at coordinate 270,992 of NEWO01000376.1, forward strand.
AAGAAAATAACTACTTTTTATTTTTATTTTTTTGGCATTTTGAGAAAACTTACAGCTATTGCAGCATCCTTTAGCAAATTCAGCTGCTCTATAGATATAGTTCTGATCTATAAAAATAAATTGTATTATTTATAAGTTAACAAAATCACATTAATTTTAAAAATTAGACAACAAACTGAAATCTAATTTATAAATGAGAAAATATTAGTTACCTTTTTATTAATAGTCCACGTGACACCTTCAGTGCATGGTGGAATAGTGATAGATCCCTTCAATCTATAGTAGTGTTTTCCAAACTTTCTAATTACCTCCATAGGATCAATGTTTCCAATATCCACCTTTGCATCATATTTCTTACTTATTGTCTGAATATGCTTCTCAACCTAATATTAAGAGTAATTTGATTACTTTGATAATGATAACATTCAAGTATTAAAAAAAATACTTTAGTGCATAATTAATTATAGTTATTTATAGATATACATAACTTTTTGTTTGATAATAAAACATATTCATGTAGTAAGATATTGCATACATGCATTATTTTAATGGAATAGAAAATGAGTACCTTGGTAAAAAATGGATCTTGAGCACCAACTTCATATAAGAGGCTTACCATAGCCATTTGGTTATCAGTGGTACGTTGGTGAAGCAAATGAACCTCTAAATCAAATCTGAGTTGGCCATAATATTAATAGTCATTGCTTTTAGTACTTAGGTACTATGAATATAAAAGAGAGCATTAATAATATACTAACTCTTAAAATAAGAATATAACATTAAGATTTTTAATTTTTTGGCTCTAAAAACATGTTGATATTGGGTCAATACATGAACTAGTTGCCTTGATAACTATTATAGGAGTTAGAGAAAATGATTAGCTTCTAGCATAAATCTTTAATATCATACCGTTTTCCCATTATTAAGGAAGACATTTTGCAACTATATTCTATATTTTTAATGAGATATACAATTTCAATATTTGTTTATAACACTTACTGTTTTCCATTAATTATGTTCTCTGAAGGCGTGTGCCAATGCACTTGTTTTAGTGGATATTCTGTTTTATTGATCCATACAGCACCCACTGCATCTCCCCATTCGATCTGTCATGTTAATAAACATCCCATAATATTAGCTCAATGACAATTTTTCATACCTAACCGTCTTCAATATTTTATTAATTAACATAGAAAAGCTTTTTTTATATACCACGATGTTGTGACCAAGGTTCTTCATCACAGCTTTTGCAGAATGATAACTCAATTTAAGATCCTCGGGTTGATATACAAACTCGGTCTTTTTATCATCGATTTGTACTGGTGATTGTGAGTGCCCAGTTTTACATGTCTCCCAGTCCTTACGAATATCTCCCCAATGATCTGGACCATTCCATGCCCCCACTGTATAGCTAAACTCCTCATGCTCTGCAATTTATGGCATAATTATGACATAAAATATAAAAATAAAATAAAATGTTCAAATAAATAAATATGCTAACTCATGTATATTAATAATAGTTCATATACCGTATGCCATTGCACCATGATCCATGTAGAGAAAAGCTTGTATAGTTATGATGAGGACAATTTGCTTGAAGAGTTCCATTATTGATCTCAATAACAACAGATAGTAAAGGAAAGTTGATATACGAATGAGATTTAGATAAATTCGACAGAAATTTATAGTAAGCTAGGCTCTATCCATGCCATCCATAGTCAAAGTTAGGCTCCAGGCACTTAATATTTTTTATTTTTTGGACATTCACGTACATATTAATATATTCTTATACATTTACCCATTCAACACCTACGTATTATATTTATACACAAATCATAGATATGAAATAAAAAATATCTAAAAAATATCGCCCTCTTAACTTTTAAAAAAATGAAATACAGCTCTTCATGCACAGGAATAATCGCATGCATGCAAAAATTGAAGATTAGGTGTCAGATATGTAAACACCAACGAATTAAATTGTATGTTGTAAATCTTAAAGTTTTGTTTTTTGCTTAATTGTTATTATCTTACAAGTCAGCTGATTTGGTACCCAAGTGACGATTAAATTGTGCCAAGCAATGAAACCGTCAATAATTATCCGTCGAAAATAAGACTGACGAGTACCCGGCCTTCATGCTAGAAGCATGATCATTTCCGAAAAAAAATTAGTAAAAATAAATCAAACAATTTAATCTTCACAACATTTAATAATATTTTTTCAAATCAAAATTGGTAACAATATATCCACCTCATTTCCATGAGAGTTAAAATTTACATGATTATCATAATAATATTTTTAAAAATTAAGCTGCATACCATACAAAAATTTTTTATTTACATTGACAAAAATATTTTGGGATCGTACTTTCTTGCCTGGTTTATATTGCTTTTTACTATTGGTAAGTTTACCTTTCCTCCAATTAACTTTTTCTAACAAATAATTTTGCACCCTATTGTAAATTTCTTTTTTCATGAATAAAATTCAAAATTAAATCATGTCGGTAACAATGATTTAAGTCACTTTTCTATTTAGCTTGTTCCATTATAACAAAGTAAAGATTCTTCTATAGTTTCATTAATTCAAATAGAATAAAGTGTAATGCTAAACTATGACATTTTAGAATGTTTAAATTCATCTGGCTGATCAAACTATAGCAATGAAATGATTTGTTTTATGTATGTTAAACAACCGAGAGAGCTTTATGCAGTAAGCTAGATCTCGAAAATTATCCAAACGAGAGCTCAAGCTAATGATTTCAAAAATACCTATATTTTTCTCATCTGACGAAAGTTAGTATGCTTTTTATTCAAGTATTAAAAAAAATGATTAAATATTTGCTCCCAGAGAGCTTGCAAGTACGAGCATCACTTGTTTGATTTTCTACTGAGCTTTCTTTTTCTAAAACATACACATTTGTTTGATTATCTACACTATTGAATATGCCTTATTTAAGATTTGTATTTTGCAATCAAACATTTATGAGTGTCCAGTACAATTATATAACAACTCTTTACTATCTTTAAAGCTGAGAATGCTCAATGAACTATTATAATATCAATTAGTAATATTGGAACAAGCTTTACAAAGGAGTACACCAGAAGGTATAATAAATTTATTCTTATTATTAATTAACTTTTCTATAATATTGTCACGCGCCAAAATTTAATGTGAAGTAAATTTTTCCACACAACACAAAAATATATATCAAGTAATAATGCGGTTAAAGAGTACCCCATATCGATCCTAAAGGGAAGCTCATTAAGATATCATTTTGAAATGACAAAAGCTCTAGTTTACTAACTATTCCATCCTAGCATGGCTAATTCAAAATACAAGGAAAGAATATTCTAAGTCTAACAAATTTTGAAGAAAGCAATACAGAAGATAATATATATCAAATTCTGTTATTGTTTTTTCCATAGTAATGAGGATCGTTTCTTTGTGATTTAGGTGTGGCGCTTAGCTTGATTCATATACAAATTTCTCTTTCATGGTGATTGTCAATAAGGGATATTAAGTTATTTTTAATCCTATGTGTAGGTCCCAAGAAGATTTGGATTTCCACAAAGATTGTTCCTCTTATCTTTATTGCATCTCCAAAAAATTTTGATCCCTTAATTGGTTGCAAGATTTAAAATAAAATAATCTTTTTTTATTCAGATCATATGGTTAATCAAATCATTCTACTACACTTCTGTCGAAGTCATAGATCACGACGGATTTTAACATCCTAACTGCTAGGTTAGGTGTAAATGAAGGCCAGAAGATTAACCAAAAACTCTTAACAATTCAAAGCATAAAAAATTAACTGAGAAATGCAAAATAAAAATCAAACCTTTTAAATCATCCCAAGAATCATAGAGGCAAGAGATACTGTTTAGCTACTAATGGCTCGAGAGAAAATAATAGAAGATTTTATGGAAATAAAACCTACAAGAAATATTTTTTTTGCAATAAAAAGTACTAACATAGCCCTATGACCTCCCTCTTACAAAAATAGCAACCAATTTCTCTCAGAACTCCCTCAGAAAATATAGACTAGCCACCTTCGCAATTTCCTCTCCAAAATGCTCCCTGAATCTTCTCCTTACAACATTTTTTCTTAATGAATTCAAATATCTTTCAAAATTCTTCAGAATCCCACATTAAAAAACCTTTAAAACTGAAAATATGCAACGACGTAATCATGCATGAGCTGCGGCATAAGTACGCTGTAGGCTTGAGTTGGACAGTGTGGTCACGATGTTTTTGGTGTGGCTATGCCCAAAACTCTTTTGCGCAGCCAATCTTGACACATTAGGCATGAATATGCGCTTTTTCACAGTCACCACGCTGCTCAGGTGGGTATTCACACCAACTTTTGGCATGGCTATGTTGAGATAGATTTTTCCAAACTTCCTTGTCTCGTTCAGTTTTTTGTGCTAGTCCTCTTGTATCCTGTAAAATGCAAATTTGGCCTTCCAAAAGCATAAAATATAGTATTTAAAGAGGGAAAATGCAAGAATTGAAGAACAAAGGTTACAAAAATTTGATGCATGTTAAACTTTAACCATTACTTATCCTCAAGTAATCTTTTCACTATGCTCAAATTTTTAAGGAAGAAAAACGCCTTTATTTCATTTAATTCATGGTCTCATTATTGAAAGTGGAAGTGAAAATTTCATCAATTTTATGTGATATTCAATTTCAAGTTTGGATTTATTTGAACATTGCAATCTTATACCAACTGTGATTTGTCTTCTAATTGAATATAGAAATTATTTTTTTATTTTGATTGGTAGAACTATGATTTCATTCTTTATCATTTAAATTGATCACACACTTAATTCTTATTACCGCTAAGGTTTCCACTTAATTTTTCATGAATCTATGTTGACCTGACTTTTGGTTGAGGTATAGTTTCCTCTTTAATAGCCTAGGGTCTAGCCTTAGGACTTTCGTGTTGACTATTCCTAGAGGACTAGTGTTGACTTCACTTTTGGTTGAGGTTCAGTTTCTCCTCTTTAGTAGCCTAAGGTATAGCAATAGCACGTTCCTATTGACTATTATTAGAAAACTAGATATGGAACCCTCACCATTAGAAATTTCAAACTCTTCTTCACTCAACTTGAAGTTCAACATATTGATCATAACCTTTAGCACTTAGTAGGTGGGGTCACTATGAGGGAAACTCAAGATGAGTCACCCTTAGGACAGTTGGACCTTAGGGGTGACGTTGGGTGTTGATATAGGGCTAAGGAACTTGTTTGCACTCACAATCACTCACAACCCTAACTTAAACTTCTAGGCTTTGGTTCCTTGATACTTTTGGGGGATTCTTGTAGGTGGCTCCCTAAACCCATTAGCCCTACGCTAGGGTTTAGCTAAGACCAGTACATAGAGGACCCAAAATGAGGTTTCCATTGATCCATGGCTTATTTATGGTTGTTGGCAATCCAACTCTACCAAGATACCCAACCTACCTTATTGCCCCAAAATTCCCCCCCAAATTACCCATATACCCTTGCGACCCCAAATTTGGCCAAAAACTCCAAATCAAGCCAAAATGTCCAAACTTGTTCAAAAAACATTTCAAACACCTTGAAAACCCACGAATTACCCAAAACATAAAAATTGGCCAAATTACCAAATTACCCCTCTTTGGCCCAAAATTCCAAAAATTCCAAAAAAATCCTAAAAAATCCGAAACCTCCCAAATTTTCCCAATTTCATTTTCCTCAACAATCACATGACCCAATTTGGCCAATTTAACCATCTTTGCAAATTGCCCTTTAAAGGCCCATATTTTCCCTAAATCACCTCAAATGTCTAGCCAATTGGTCTCAATTTATCCCAATTTCAATTATAAAATCAAATTCACTCTTCATATGAACAATGAAGACCAATTCCAAGCCCAATTGATGCATGATTTGAACCCAATTTTAATTTAGATCAAAAATTTAATTTTGGCCCCATGACTTGGTTCCACCAATTTGAACCCATAACCCACTTAATTGGCCACAATTTGTGTTTAAAATCTTCATAACATATCCATACATCAAACTTGACCTTCAATTGGCCTTGGTGAGACCTCAATTTCAATTGATTTCAACCTAAGTCCAAAAGCCCCAAATTTTACCCAAATTGACAATGTCTCAAAACTTCACCAAATTGAGGGCCTTAACCCCAAAATTTCCACTCCATCCCTTCATGGAAAATATTCACAACACCTCCCTTGGTCATGTGGACTATTTAATTTGGACTTAGCCTAAGGCTAGCGCAACCTAGACCCATGTCTAGACCAACATGCCCAAATTGGCCAAATCTTAAAAATCCCTCAAATTGACCTACGAATTGAACTTAAAATCACTTCAACCCTTTACCAAAAATCTTCATAACAATCATCTACACAATGTTGATAAATTAATTGGGTCATTTGACATCGCTAACCTAGCCAAAACCCAAACTTTGATCACTTGAATCCACATATGACCTAACTACCCCAAAGTCACCAAATTAACTCCACCTCGGCCATTGGTTAGATCTTAAGACTGAGCCAAAACTTATCTAACCACCTGAACTAAGTCATGGAACAAAGATCCCAAAAATTAAGGGATATTATTCCCAAAAATACACATGCATAAGATATCCTTGCCAAATCAAAACACATTTACATTAAATTGTTGTGATAAATTCATCAGGATGCCCTGAGCGCCTAGCCACCTCCCCCTGGCCGGCTGGCCAGCCTAGTGGCCGGAAAATGGCCAAAACAAAAGCCACCACCATGGACCTTCACCAAATCAAACTAGAGGTCAGCTCATCCAAATCAAACGAGGGAGCTCCTCTTCCCTCTACCTAAGCACCACATTACACATCCTAATTGGCCATGACAACCACCATAACCCCATTTTTATAAAAGGCCACCTCCATGGCCGTTAAATGAAGTGTTGAAAAATTCTTATAGAGACCATCCCAAACTTCTCACAGAGCCTCCCTAAGATCCCTTCAGTGCAATCCAACCCTCTTCCCCCACAGAATTCCACTATGGAAGCTTAATTTTGAGCTCAAACCTCTGCCCAAAACCAGGACAGAACTCATTGCACTTCCCCTGTCTGCCAAACTTCAATTACTTTTTCCTACACCTTCACAACCAAAAAAGAAGCCAAAGCCTCATAAAATACCCCTCTCATAGAGCCTCTAACATAGGTCTAGACTAACACCTGAAATCGGGCTTGATCGATATCATACCTAGGCCTTACACCAAAGCAAGAGGCTTAAAACCTAGCCTCCTTGGACCCCATAGAATGTGCCAAGACCCTCTGATTGAAGCTTCACTTCTCAGAGCAAAGGTATAAAACTTCTCTCCCTCCCGAGCCTATTTTGATTCTCCATTTGGTTAAGCTTAATTTATTTACATGATTACCGTATGGATGTGTTCGTGTCACTTAGATGAGTCGATAGGATCAAACCCGAAGTGATTTTGTTTATTCTAGGCCGAGATCTTAAGGTTTTAGTGTGGACGGTCATGGGATCACTCTATCGGGGATGATGATGGGGAACCGTTTGATCAAGCGTGTATCGAATGGATGGCCAAGATGAAACCGGACAACGCTTCTTTACACAAACGGCGGGACGCATGGCTGCTGGTGTGGACGATGCCATCAAATGGGATTGCGCCGCGTGGAGCTTTAGAGCCGTTGTAGGTTGACGAGGCGATGCGTGGATAATTAGAAAAATAGAGCTCTTTTTATTTATTTAAACTCCCTTAACTTCAAAAATTCATAACTTTGTGTAGAAAAATCACAAAAATAAATTAAAAATATCCTCTTACTCAGCGAACAGAGGAGAATAATTTGGAAATAATTCTAAGTCAATGTGATGCGTATTTTATTTTTGGTTAATTAAACATTGATTTTAATCTTTTGATTCTCCATGAATGTAGACTTATCACCATAGGATGAATTTTTGGCATGTTGTAGTCTCTGTCAAGGAGAACATCCTCTAATTTTTCCAAAGTCAGAGGAGGTTCCTAGACAAAGATCCATATTTTTTAATTTTATGTTCATTATTTGCTTAAATTAATCATGAAAATTATCATGTTGATTAGAAAATTCCAAGAAAAGTTTTGAAGGTTTATGATGATCAGGGAACCTTTTTGAAATAATTTCATGGCTTAAATTATTTAAAATGCACCTAATTTTCACAAACACTAAATCACTAAGATAATTAATTTTGAAAGCCACAAACATTTAAATGACCTGATTTTTTATCTCCATTATTATTTATGATCCAGAAAACTCACCATAAAAATTTCAAAATGTTTTGAGTTCATTTGATAACTTTAGTTGATTTTTAAAGATACACATCATTTTTAGCATTTAAATGATTTTTAAAAATCAAAATATAACTAAAAAATTTATAAAAACCTATTTTTTGAGTTCACTGTGAGCAGGGACATTTTATAAAAATAAAATAATATTTAAAATAAAAACTTCATTTTTAGCCTATTTCTAAATATTTAAAATAATTAAAAATCCATAGAAATCAAAAAAATAATAAAACTCATGAAAATGTTCTAAATTACATAATAATCACTTAGAAAAAATTAGAATATTTTTCCTGGTTTTCTAAATAAAGATATTGAATTTTAAAGCTTAAAAATGATTTTTAAATGCTAAAAATGAGTTTTCATTAAGAATAATTCCAATAAACCCAATAAAATTTAGAAAAAATATAAAGTATTCTTCTATAAGTTCTCTGAACTTAGAGAGAGTTTTCAAAAATAAAAAACTTAATTTTCCCCGTTTAAAATATTTTATATTTAATAAATACCCGAGAACCAAAAACAATTCTTAAAATTCACATAAAATTAAAAAAAATCATGAATTTTGGTCCAAAGGCTTCTCTGGTCTAAGTGTATTTCCAGTAAAAATTTCAAGGGGTTAGGATTTACCTTGGTCAAGTTAAGATTTTTCTTTGAAAAATCCTTTTTTCTGCATGAAAACAATTATATAAATTAAATTAAATTTTAAAAAATCATATTTTCTCCTCTGATATCTTAATTGAGCCATGAATGAAGTAGGATAAAAATTTCAAAGTCATTTGAATTGAATTTGATAAATTATGAAGTGTTAGAGCCCTTGGGGCAAATATGTATTTTTTGAAATTTAGCCTTAATTAACATTTAGGCTTAATTTAAAGAGGGAAATGGGTAACCTATGATCTTAATTTGGATGTTTGAAACATAAGGGGTTAACTGGTACAAACCAACCCTGCTTTCCCGATTGAAAAAATAAGTTAATAAATTTCTAAATTAATAAAATTTGGAAGTTTATTAAATTAAAATGAACCTAGAACTTAAGGGTATGACTTTTGAAGTCACTAATTGCTCAATTTAATACCCCTATTTTGATTTTCAAATAAGATTCAAATCATGAATCATGACCACCTAAAGCCTAACCTTTTCAAAGACACTCACCTAGGTAATAAGGGCTTAGTAGTGACTTAGGATAAATCAAGTTTCATTTAAGTAAGAAATAAAAAATTAAATATCATTGAAAATTAAAATATCTTTCAAACACTACAAGCCCAATTAGGGTTAAAATTTGGCTAAGTGTTCAAACAACACTAACATGCCTCTTTAAGGGTCTTCGCCCACATAATTCTTAAATTGAATGACAAGTGAAAATTATCTTACTCTTAGGGATAATTGAGACATCAATGTTCATTGAGCATTAAGAGTATTTACAGGGTGACTTATTAAGCAACATAATAAGTTTGAAAGAACTCAGGATTTTCCACCAGGCAGCAAGAGAGTAGCACGGACCTGCTTCTTTCTCTATATCTGTTGGATATCTTGAAGATCTACTAAACTACAAGACTCGCCAGGTACGCTTTTACATTTTTTAGCATTGTCTTTCTTGTACTTTCATATTATACTTTTATACCTGCAAACTTGCATGCTAAACAACAACGCCACCCTGTATAAAAACTAAAACTATAAGGATATCCACAAAACCAAAACCAAAATCAAAACTAAAATCAAACAACACAAAATTCACCGCCACAACATTCAAAATGTAAAACAACTCAAAATTTAATGACAAACATCACACAAAACTACAACTTCAACTAAATTAAGATGTCTCTATCGGATGATCGGAAATTCCTCGAAGGAGGTAACCTACGGTTGCTAACGAGGCTTCCAACAGTTTAAATGAAATTATGGAACTCATTAAGTTGAGTTTAGTAAGTTCATTTAGACTTAGTGCATCCAATAAAAAATAGTGGTTTCAGAACGAGGGAACCGTAGGGTAGGATCCTAACCAGTGTCACTCTAATCAACTTTAGTATCCCCCCCATAAAATTTAAAGAGCTTCAACCATAGGACCACCTGATTTAACCTTATAACTTAACATACTAGAAAACTCAAACTCGTCGCAATAAGGAGCTTGGAGTTAGCATGGTGTGCAGCACAACTATCTTCAACAGCAAAACCTGTTTTCCCTAGCTAAACCAATCTTTATTCCTTAGACTTAAACAACAAAGCCATTGGACTTCAAGGTTGCTTGCTTATGCAACGTAAATCCTAACCTTATCTTTAGGCCTTTGTATAGCCTTGTTATACAATATAAGCCCTAACTCGTCTTAGGATTCTGAGGTTGTCGTCCGTCATGACCTAAATCCTCACATCTTCTAAGCTATTTGTGTGATCTCTTCACACAAATATAAGCCCTAATCAATAAAATTGACAGGATGAAACACCTAAATATTTCTCCTCAAAACTGAATCCAAACATTAGGGTAGCTTGAGAAGTCACCGAGGTTCTCCTCTGGATCTCTAACATCCTCTAGTTCTTTATCCTTTGGACTCTACAACTAAATGTTTCAAATTTGAACCAATCCCCTTTCATACCTCTATGTTTGATTTCATTGAAAAGTCCTACCCTTTGAAACTCCTTGAGGATAATATTTCCTAATTTTTATCGAAAGTCTTCTTAGGTGACTTTGGTCATTTAAGATGTAATTAACTATAGGAGCTTTCTCTTATAGGAAGCATGTCCAAACCTTGCTTAATATAAACCCTATTTAATTCTTTATATTAAATAGGGGAACTTGTTGACAAATATATGGTTTCGCAGACAAAACGAATGTCATATATTTCTTAGTTTATTTGATCAAGCCTCATCCTCAAGTCTTGTGTTTATCCTTCGGGATAGATACAGGATTTGAGGTATAGTGCTCTTTCATTTAAACTATGAAAAATATGGGGTCAGTTTGATTTCATATTTTTTGAAAATTAAATATATATGAAAATTAAAACGTCCTTCCGAAGTGGGCGACGGGATTTTGATTCCGGTGACCGACAGCTTCTTACGGGCAACTCCCTCCAACACAAAATAGTGCTGACAACTAGTAAAGAAACCCTCACCATTAGAAACTCTAAACTCTTCTTTGCTCAATTTGAAGTTCCATATATTGGTCGTACCTCTAATATTTAGTTGGTGGGGTCAGTATAGGGGAGTTCAAAGCGATTCCCCATAGGACTATTTGGCCTTAGGGTGGACCTTGAGTGTTGTGGCCATGGTCAGTTTCACACACACACACACACACACTCTTGATAACCTCCCACTTACACTCACAGCCGTAGGCTTTAGTCAAGTAAGCTTTGTTGGTCCCTTAACTCTCTGGGAAACTCTCTAGCCTTAGGTTAGTGTTTCGCTGAGACCAATACATGGAGGACCCAAAGTAGGGAATTCTAATGGTCCATGTCTTAAGTAGTGTGGTTGTGTGGCTGGCAACCCCAATCCTACTAAAATACACAATCTAGCCTTCTACCCCGAAAACCTGCCCCAATTTACCAAATTACCATTGAAACTCCAATTTTGACCAAGATCCCAAAAATTACCCAAAATTCCCAACTTTGTCCAAAAATCATTTCAAACCATTTTAAACCACCCAAACTGCACAAAACTCCCCAAAATTTTTAAAATTACCAAAATACCCCTAATTTTGCCAAAGTTACAAATATACCCCTGATGCCTAAAACTGTCCCAAAACCTTCAAAATCATTTAAAATGTTCCCAAAACCAATTTGAACCACTCTATTGAGCCCAAGCTGAATAATTTGACTAATTTTGACCAAAAGCCCCAAATTGCCCTCAAATGTCCAATTACCCCAATTCACCCCGAATGCCCACCAATTTGGTGCTAATTTTTCCCAATTTCAATTCTAAATTCAAATTAATCATGCCTAAAAATGATTGAAGCCAAATATAAGTTAAATTTCACCGAATTTCAAGCCTAGATTTAATCTCAATCCAAAAATCCACACCAAATTGAACCCCCAAACCTATCCAATTGCCTCAATTGTGAATCCTAAACTCTTTAAAACACTCCCCCCACGTCAAATTGAACCCTCAGTTGTTCTTGTTAAATCCCCAATCTGACCCAAATTCAACTGGACCCCCAATTTTGCCCCAAATTCTAAATTTCACCAAATTGAACTTAATAACCACAAAATTTCCACTCAATTGGTATTCAAAACTCTTCATGGAAATCCATTGGACCAATTTAAACCATCAATTGGGTCTAACCAAAACCCTATCCAAATTAAAACCAATGGCTAACCCAAATGCACCAAAATTGGCTATGAGCCAAAATCCTTCAAATTGAACTTCCAAATCAACTTAAAATCACTCATTTTTTTTATGAACTCCCTCTGACGATCATCTAAACTATTTTGATCAATTGATTGAGCTTAATGCCATGACTAGCTAGACCCAAGCACAACTTCAAGCTAAAATGCCCAAAATCTAGCCCATGCACACCAGTTAACCAAACCAAAGCCATCATAGCCATCATTTGGACTCTAATGACCAAGCTAGACCCACCTAGCCCACCCTATATGTGGTATGAACCAATGGTCGCTTGATTTAAGCGATATCCTCCCATATTTGTCTTAAACAAAGATATCTTTGCCATCAACCTTAACCATTTAGAGTTATCATAAATAACCCTCTCTTGGCTCCCCTGACTTTATTGGCCACCACCCCTAGCCCTGCCAGCCGACCTAGTGTCTAGAAAAACCCAAAATTGACAGCCACCCTCCACAAATCCAAGCCCAAATTTACCCATCCAAGCTAGTTCATCCCAATTGGTCTTTGGCGCTCTTCAACCCTCTACATAAGCTGCTAATTGAACCAAAATTGAAGCTCAGCCAGCCATCCCAAGCTCCTCTGTTTAAACCCTACCTCCCATGGCCAAGAGGAGAGCTAATTAATTTCCTTGGGAAGAATTTGTGCAATTGCTTTGAGAGACTCTTCAAGAAATTCTAAGCTCAAGCCAACCAGTTTCCCTTATGGATTCCTCTGTGAGAGTTCAATTATGAGTTCAAAATCCAGGGCATTTTATGTTATTTCACAAAACCCCACCAAAATTTTGATTAAACCTTCCAAAAGCTTCCTCAAGACAAAAGAGGAAGTTCCCCATCAAAATCCCCCTATGTTGAGCTCTCTAACCCATTCTTAGACCAAGGTTGTTACACCTTATCATTGAACCCCTACATTGACCTTATTTCAGCTCAAACAGACACTTGGAGGAGGTTTGCGAGCTCACCAAGAAGCTTCCACAAGCACCCAATCGAGGCTTCACTTCTTGGACTAAGGTATAGACCATTAACCCTAATTTTGAGCTTCGTTTCACCAATTATAAAGAAAAGTTTAATTTCATAGCATTGTAACTCTATGAATTTGTTTGTCTTTAGTAGATGAAGATGTAAAAACAAACCACACTTGATTTGGTGGAATATCGAGAGAGATCTTAGAGTTTGAAGTTGAACAAATTATGAGTTTGGTTAATCGGGGGCGATAACGGAAGATAGTCTGATCACACGTATATCAAATGGATGCTGATACAGCAAAAAATATATGCATTTGTAGACCCATATTTTATACTTATTTCTGGTGATTTTGCACTTTAATTTAAGTTACTTTTTATGTTTTATTGCAGTTTGTTGATTCTTAGGACATGGAGAAAAAAAGAAGCAAAAATGATGAAATTTGGAGTCAAAATAGAGAAATTAAAAAATTGTTCAGCGATGACTGTTGTCGGGGCCAGACTGGGAGCCGATAGTGCTATTTGACAGAGAGCATTGATTTAATTAAAAGGCCACTGGTGCCGACGGTGCCAGAATGGGCGTCGATGGCTCCATTGTCAGTGCAAGTCTTGTTTCTAAAATATTTAATGAATTTGGACGCTTTTTGAAGAGTTTTTGGATGCATCTATTGGAGAACCGACCCTAAGCTCTATTTAAAGACAAATTTGATTAGAAAAAAGGCCTTCTTTTGTCTTCATTTGCCTTTCTTATCCTCCTTCATCTTTATTCATCCCTAAGCGCCATCCAATGCCCCTTTTGCTCACTTCTTATCATTCCACACCAATAGTGAGTTATTGTTTATATAATTTTGAGTTTGTGTGGTGAGTTTGAGTGCAAATTATTCTCTAAGAATTATTGGAGAGGAAGAAAACTGAGAGATTTCTTCTTCTTACATTTCCTAATAGAGGCTACAAGAGATTTGCTTTAAGAAAAAATTTTAAATAAGTGTTGTTTGTTTATTATTGTTATATGAACTTTGTTTTATATATGAAGTTTGTGTTTTGTTGTACTTTTCTCATGAAGTTTGAGTAGTTTCATTTATCTTTCTCCCTACTCTTAGATATGGTGAATTGAAGGGATAATTTGGAGGTGCCAATGTTAAAATTTAAAATAAATTGTGATAATTTTTTAACGCTGCTCTTAATTTAATTTTTGATCTGGCCAATTGAATTGTTAAAATATGTTGTGAAACATATAATCCGGGAAATGGAGTATGAGTTCTACAATAGAGTGAGAATCACATTTAATCTCATGAAGGTGTTTTTCGTTCATGGAATTGAGTGCAAATGTACTTTGTTGGGTGTAGAATTGGAGATTTCTGGGGTGACAAAATAAAAATCCCCAATTCGATTTTAGTTTTTAAAAATTAAAGCAAGAGTCAGCCTTCAGAGGAAGGGAAGTGGGAGCCAATATCCTGTTAGCCTAAACATGGATTTAGGGACTAAACCTAAGATTAGCCAATAATTTTTGATAACACTGAATCAGGGTAGAGAATTAAAATTGCTCATATTTAGCAGAATACATATTTAAACCATTTATTTCATCTTATTTCACAAAAAACTCATTGTAGTGGGAATGATGCTTTTTCATATTAGAAAACTTCATCATATAAACATAGTTTAATAATTATTAATTTTAAACCCTACTTTAATATTTTGCTAGTAGTTAATAATTTAGCTTTGACAGTATCTTAAACATTCTAAATTAGTGACTATAATTTCGTTTTACTTCTATGGATTTCCTAGTTAATTTATCATTTCAAATTTAAACCTTGCTCGAGTGATCAATATTTGGAACTTAAAAACAAAGTATTATATTACTTGATAATGATATGTATGATTGCATAAAATACCAACATTAAGTGCTTAACTTTATTATTTATAAGATACCACATCAAGTTTTTGACATCGTTGTAAAGTGGAGTCAAATTTATAAATTTGTACACAACTATATTTCCGTTTGTCAAGTTTTTGGCACTGTTGTTGGGGACGGTAACAGTAAATTAAATAGATTTGGTAAATTAAGAAATTTTGAAATAAAAATATGCAAAATAAAAAAAAATAAAAATATAACAAATTAAAATTTCATATATATATATATATATATAACTATATATTTAAGAAAATTCTCTGTGCTTATTATATTTGTTTATGCAAAATATTGGTTCTGAAGGTTTAGTACCTTACGATTCAAAATTAGAATGAACTATTTAAAAAATTTGAAGAAATTAAAAATTTGAAAAACACGGCGAATAACTTAGATAATCAAATAAATGAAAATCGATAAAAAAACTTTTAAAAGATTCTGCTAATCTAACAGCAGATGAACTTCACTCAACTAATCAAAATCCTGATGTTGTTGCTAATTTATTTAAACTTAAACTTGTTATTATCTAAGTGATACAAAATAATCAGTTTAGAGGAACACCTACTGAAGATCCTAACTTACATCTTGCTAGTTTTCTTAAAATTTGTGATACTTTTAAATATGATAGTGTGCTTAATGATGTCGTTAGGCTTAGAATTTTTTCTGTTTTACTAAGCGATGAAGCTAAAGCTTGGTTAAATTCATTAGCATTTGGATCCATCAGAACTTGGGTAGAACTATCTAAAAAATTCTTAACTAAATATTTTCCACCCTCGAAAACCGCTAAGCTTAGAAATGATATTGATTCACATTTTGTCAGTTTGAAGGGAAATTGATATATGAAGTCTGGAAAATATTTAAGAATCTCTTTAGAAAATGCCCACACCATGCTTTACCAGATTGGTTAATAATTCAAACTTATTACTTTGATTGAGTAGGGTCACTAAGATCTATTTTAGATGTTGTTGTAGGTGGATCTTTAATGTCAAAACCTTTTGATGAAGCATACTCTTTAATAGAAGATATGACTACTAACAATTTTCAATGGCCCTTTGAACAAGTAAATCCTACAAGAGTAGATAGTATTCAAGACTCTGATGCAATCTCAATTTTAGCATATTAAATTGTTCTTATATCAAAAAATATTGATCAAATTAGAGTGAGCTAATCTCAAATATCACTAGTATTAGAGGAAAATTCACTAGGACAGATAATTGATACTCAATCATCTTATGAAACATTAAATTCTATTAATAATCAAAATAACAATCCCTTTTCTGACTATTTCAACCTTCGATGAAAAAATCACCCTAATTTTAGTTGGAATAATTATAATAATTTAATGAACTCCTCAGGAAATTTAAACAATTAAGGAAATCCTAATTATCAACCTTATTAT
Organism: Phalaenopsis aphrodite; assembly: GCA_003013225.1. Taxonomy (NCBI): domain Eukaryota; kingdom Viridiplantae; phylum Streptophyta; class Magnoliopsida; order Asparagales; family Orchidaceae; genus Phalaenopsis; species Phalaenopsis aphrodite. Next base: position 287,896 of record NEWO01000376.1, read on the forward strand.
CGTCCTGGATTTAACTCTAACCCTAACCCACAAGTTAAGGAAAATAAGTTGGCGATGGATAAAGTAATGTTGAATATGGGAAATCAAATACAATATCAAGGGGTTACTATTAGAAATGTTGAAAATTAATTAGGACATATTGCTACTGTACTTAGTAATAGACCTTCAGAAAATCTTCCGAGCACTGTGGAAGTTAATCATAAAGATCAAAAGAAGGAGCAAATTAAAGCTATTCAATTATGAAGTGGAAAAGAAGTTGAAACTAGAATCCAAAGAGAAATGAAAGTTGACAAGGAGAGGGAAGAGATGGAAAGTGACCATAATTAAAATGAACAAACACAAGTTCCCCTTGAAAAATCATTACCTCCATTTCCTCAACGACTAAAGTAGAAGAATAAAGACAAACAATTTACAAAATTTTTGGAAATCCTTAAAAAATTAATGATAAACATTGCTTTCATTGAGGCTTTGAAGAAAATTCCATGTTATGTGAAATTAATGAAAGATATTCTAAACAAGAAAAAGGAATTTTGCAGATCAAGAGACCGTTGCACTTAGTGAATATTAAAGTGCTATTATTCAAAAAAAGCTTCCTAAAAAATTAAAAATTCTATTAGTTTTACTATACCTTGTGCAATTGGTGAAAAGTATTATGGAAAAGCCTTATGTGATTTAGGAGCGAGTATCAATCTTATGCCTCTATTGATTTTTAAATGTTTTAATTTAGGAGAGCTTTCCTCACTATTATAGCTCTTCAATTAGCCGATCGATCAATAACCTATCCTAAAGGAGTTATAGAAGATGTATTAGTAAAAGTCGATAAAGTTATTTTCCTTGTAGACTTTACAGTATTAGATATGGAGGAAGATTAAAAGATCCCTATTATTTTGGGGAGACCATTTCTTGCAACAGGGGGAGCAGTGATAAATGTGTAAAAATGAGAAATAATAATAAGAGTTAATGATCAAGAAGTAACATTTAATATTACAAAACGTATGAAATATCCTGCAATAGAAAAACACAATGAATGTTTTAGAATATAAATTACTAATTATCTAAGTAATTAGCTATTTAGGAAATAGTTTGAAAAAAAATTAAGACAAGAAGAATTTAGTGAGAATAAGAATGAAATAAAGGAAGAAAACTTAGATTATATTTAGGATAAATTTGAAACTTTAGATTTGTTGGAAAATGATAATAAAAATTGGTTTCCTTCAAGTATTAAACCACCTGAACTTGAAATGAAAGTATTACCTGCTCATTTAAAATATGTGCTTTTAATAGATTCATCTACATTGCCCGTTATTGTATCTTTTGAGTTAACAAAAATTCAAGAACAAAAATTAATAAAAATAATAAAAATAAATAAAAGGGTTTTGGATGGACTTAAGCAGATATTAAATTGGTCCGAAGGTTAAGAAGTTTTTTAGGACATGCTAGTTTGTACAGGTGTCACATAAAAAATTTTTCAAAAATAGTTTAGTCAATATGCCAACTTTTAGAAAAAGCTATTGACCAAAGGAAAATATGTTAAGATTTTCATACCTATTTTACACTGATTTTCATGATATGGCACTTTAAAGAAGGGTATTTTTGATGTTTTATTGCAGGTATGATGAATTATGGTCATTGGAGCAAAAAGAAACAAAAACGGTGCAATTTTCAGCAAAAACGAGCAAGTAATGAAATTTTATCTTGTCACCTTTGGATAATTCTTTTGATGCTTAATCTCTTTTACACTTCTTGCATATTTTTGAATGAGACTACACTTTAAAGGAAGGTTATTTTTATTTTTATTTTGTAGGGCTATCTGTTATGAACACAACGCAATTGAAATGGGGCAAAATAGAGCTAAAACGGAGCCAAACGGGACGAAATGGTGGAGCTGTGCAGTCTGCTCGCCAACGGTGCCAAAACGGTGCCAACGGCGAGATTTACCCAAGAAGACAAAAAATTGACAGAAAAGCTCACCGACAGTGCCCTCAAGCCAGTCTAGGGCGACCGAGACGACTATGAACAGATTTTTGGTGGTTATAGGCCGAAATTTAACGTATTTGAACGCTTTTTGAAAGGTGACTTGTGGCAACTCTTCAAAATTAGTCCCTACAGTTTAAAAGAAGGAATTTAGGTTAGAAAAACAAGGATTGGTGTGAGATGAATGTTAGGAAAAATGTGGAGAAAGTTTAGGTTTCTTAGAATAGGAGTAGAAATGTAGATTTCTACCCTTTTGGAGAGATTGGAGAGGGGATTTTAAGAGAATTTGTAAGGAGATGTTCTAGCATTGCATGGATCGATGAGAGACTTTGTGGGAGAGATTTTCTTCTTTCTTTCTAGGTAAAAAGCTAAGTATTGTGTTTTTCATTATCTTATGGTTTTGCAAACACTTATCTAGTGGATTTGCTTTGGTTAAATGAAGTTTTCGTTGTGTTTTCTTCGTGCTTTGTGATGGGCTTCTCTTACTCTCTCTTCTTATTTGGAAATAATGGCATGAGAAGATTATGCCGTCGTTTTCATTTTACTTTTCTTTTGTAATGAGTAGAACTCATGTTTAGGATTTTGTGATGCATGTTAGAAGCGAATTTAATAATCAATGTGATGGTTTTTACTTGCACTTTATTTACATTACAATAAAGGCCTGTTGTAGTGTTAAAATTCGTTGTAATTGCATTAAGACTTAAGAGGGCTATGTAATTCTCAACAAAGTAGAACCACATTCAGATTCCATGAATGGTTAAGTTCATGGGAGTTGAATGCAATTAAATAGGGAAATATACTTTGATGGACGTAGAATTGAAGATTTTAGGGTGACAGACTAAAATCCCCAATTCGGTACTATTGTTTGAGTAATGAAGCAGAGATGTTAGCCTTCAAGTGAGGGGAATGTGGGAGCTCCAAAGTGAGAGCAGGTATCCTCCGAGCCTAGCCACAGATTCAACAAGAAAGCATAGGATTAATCAATGTTTTTTATGCCTAGAACAAAGCGTAAAGAATATGATTGCTCTTATTTGGAACATATAATATGTAATGCATCTCATTCCTTTACATTATTCAATTCACTACATAAGAAGAGTAGTTTTTAATATCTCAAAATTCTCCAAACCAATTCATCTAAAAAGGGTTATCTTTAGAATTAATATTTGCATTTAGTTATAGTTACTATCCTTACATTTAACTCTTACATATAGGAGTAGTTGCAACATAAAACATCATTTTAATCAACATTTCAAACTAAGGACTAATTATAGTAGACTAGGATTTGCTAAGGACCTCTTACATCTCTTCCCTGTGGGATCGATAAATGGGACTCCACTAGAGCCCTATATTACTTGAGCGATAAGTATACTTGCATTTGAAATTGTGACTTTACAAAATCATTATAAATATATAAATTTGGTTCATAAATTCTTGCATATTAAAAGTTGCATCAAGTTTTTGGCGTCATTGCCGAGGGTTTAAATCTTCTAGTAGTGGTGTCAAATTCTTGTATTTTTAGGTATATAAAGAGTCGTTGTCGGATATGAAAGTTGATGTTAATAAGGAATGCATAAAAACATTTGAACTAATGAAAGAAAAATTAATTATTGTACCTATAATAATCCCACCTGATTGGGAGAAACCATTTGAGATAGTGTGTGATGCTAGTGATTTTGTTGTTGGAGCTATTTTTGGATAAAGGCACAATAAAGTTCTTAAAGTAGTATATTATGCTAGTAAAACTTTGAATGATGCTCAAATTAGCTACACTACTACTGAAAGAGAGTTATTAGCCATTGTTTATGCCTTTGATAAATTTAGACCTTACTTGAATGGAACTAAATTTATAATGCATGCAGATCATTCTACTATCAAATACTTGATGCAAAAGAAGGACGTTAAACCAATATCAATTAGATGGATACTTCTATTGCAAGAGTTTGACTTTACTATAGTTGATAGAAAGGAAAATGATAATCAAATAGCTGATCATTTGTGTAGACTAGAAAAAGAAATATTAACTAATTTTGTAAATGAAATTTTAGAGAATTTTCTTGATGAACAATTATATAGTATTGATGAAATAAATACATCATGTTATGCCGATATAGTAAATTACATTGTAAGTGATATTCTACCACTGGATATTAAGAATTAACAATTAACAATTAAAAAAATTTATATATGATTCAAAATTATATTTTTTGGATGATTCATATTTTTATAAACAATGTGAAGATCTAATTATTAGAAGGTGTGCGCCTTATGAAGAAACTCAATAAATAATTGAATGATGTCATGCTTTTGAATTTGGAGGACATTTTAGAAAAAATAGAACTACTTGTAAAATTTTGCAAGCTGAATTTTATTGGCCTACTCTATTTAGAGATGTTAATGAAAATATTAAAACATGCGATTGATGTCAACGAGTAAGAAATATTTCTAGAAGAAATGAAATGCCTCTAAATTACACATTGGAAGTTGAGAATTTTAATGTGTGGGGATTAGATTTTATAAGATCATTTATGCCTTCATTTGGAAACTTAAATATATTACTTGTTGTTGATATGTGCAAACGGATTGAAGTTGTTTCTGTACCTAAAAGTGAGGCTCAGAGTGTTTTTAAATTTTTAAATAAAAATATTTTTACAATATATGGAATGCATTTGGAGGAACCCATTTTAGAAATAAGAGAATCGAGAAGATGATAAAAAAAAAATATGATATTATGCATGAAATCTTTATTGCTTATCATCCTCAGGCTAGCGATCTAGCAGAAATATCAAATCATGAAATAAAATGAATTTTAGAAAAACTGTAATTCCATATAAATTAGATTGGTCTGCTAAATTAGATACTGCATTATGGGCATACATAACTGCTTATAAGACTTTTATAGGAATGTCCTCATATGAACTTATTTTTTTGAAAAACATGTCACTTACCAGTAGAATTAGAGCATAAAGCATTGTAGGCAATTAAAGAATTTAATTGTAATCTAAAAGATGCTTGTGAGAAAATATTATTGCAATTCAATGAACTTGAGGAGATTAGAAATGAAGCCTATGATAATGTAAAAATCTATAAAGAGAAAATGAAAATATAGCATAATCAGAAGATTATTAAGAAAAAGTTTGAATCTGTACAAGAAGTTTTATTATATAGTACAATATTGAGATTATTTACAGGAATTCTGAAATTCAGATGGTTAGCACCATTTGAAGTGATTAAAGTCTATCATTATGAAATTTTTGTTATTAAAGATCCTAAAATTAGAAAATATTTAAATTTAATGGACATCAATTGAAACATTATTATGGAGGACACATACCACAATTTAAAGAATTTTTAATGTTATGTCATTGTGACTAAACAATGGCACATCAGGCTAACGATATTAAGCCAAGCGCTTTGTGTGAGACAACTCATATATAAATCTATTTATCTATATATTGCTACTATTTTATTTAAGTGCATTTACATCTTAGAAAGTAATAGTATTTTTGAATCCTACACAATTTTATCAATCATAAATTAAGACAAATATTGGTATTGGAGGAAAATTTAAAATTGAATTGATTCAAAAAATATAAGGTGTGAATTTGGACTCTGGCACCGACGATGCTCGTCTAATGAACCATGGCATCGACAACACCATCAAGAGCGCCGACGACGTCCCGAGTAGTTTTTCACGTGTAGAACGGATTCGGCGGACTATGGCAGGATTTCACTCCTTAATAAATGCGAGAGTTGTTTTTAAAGTCCTAAAACTACCTTGGACGTCCAAAAACATCCTAATTTCGAATTCCATGGCTTCCAATTCAAGTAATATTTCAAGGTATGAAGTTTTTAATTGAAGAAAGTTTATCAATTTTGATGTATAGAGATTATACGACAAAGTCATGATGAAGAAGGGATTTATCAAGTAGAAAGGCTTTGTCAACCATGGATTGAGTAATCTAAGTACACAGATTGAGAAAATCATTGTGCAAAGACGTTGTGAAGTTTTGTGCTACACTACCACTACAATTTTAGTATCGGTCGTAAAGGAATCCTATGCTAACTTACATGGAATTACCCAAGGACTCGTCTTCGTTGGAGGTAAGGTTGTACCATTTACACCGACTTGAATTAATGATTTGTATATGATAGAAAACTTACCAATCTATCATTATACAAATTTAAACTCAACAAGAGATATGATACATGAAGTATATAATTTTTTGACAGATGAAAATGAAATTGGAAAATCAGAGATGAGGTATACGTTAGTTTCTCTGCTTCATTGCTTAATCCAATATCAAAATAATGGCATTTGTTCATATCTGCAAAATTTCTCCCTACCATGAAGATTAATAGTGTTACAAGAGAAAGTGTCATTTTAAACTATTGCATTCAAATAGAAAAACTCATTCATGTGGGGTTAATTATTTTCAAATTTGTTATGGTTATTATTATGAATGGACCAATATATGGACTGGGGCATCCTTCCAGAATTTTTTTACTTTGCAATCAATCTCAAGTTCCATATGAAAGTTGGGAAAAAGTTTTATTACCTTGGGAACCCATGAATCCTATTGATGGCAATTATATAGGGAATGGAAATGAAGCATTATATGTTATTTTGGATCATTGATGCCACTAAAAGTTAGAAGTTAAATGACTTTGGGGAAGAAAATGAAAAGAATAGAAAGAGAACTTTAGTGTAATATGAATGCAATAGCAAATCTTAACTACCTTTTTGATCATCTAGATTGGGGAATGAAGGAGAACTTTGATCATATTGGGACAATTGAAGCAGGATTAATACATATGTTCAAGAAAAATGGATGGATCGATGAAAATTCGGCTAATCAATTCCCATACCAACCCTTCTACAATTTGTATGTCTATTACCAGTCTATGAGAGATATTAGAAGAGGAGAAAGTACTGAAGCTGAGACAGCATAATTGAAGAAGTTGGACTCTCTACTAATTTAAAATACTTATGTTTTTAATGTAATTTTGTGGATTTGATTTACTTTAATTTTCTTTACAACTGTATTTATGTGTATAGTTTTGTGTCAACGTTCTAGTGTCGTGGCTTGGTTTTGACGCTGAATTATAATTTAGTTTTCTTTAAGAACGTGGAAGTGTGATTACAAAAATGTATTTGTAAAAACTGTATTTTCATATATAAAAATTAGTTTGGTGTTGTTTGTAAAAATGCTTTTTTGTGAATTATTTTTAGATGAAAATTAGTGTTCAAAATGACTAAATAAACTTTGGAGTAAATTAAAAGAAAATTAATTTTTTTAAAAAAAAATCAAAATATGAATTTCTAGTGATTGGCGTCAACGACGCCGGCATGGGCATCATCAGCACTGGCATGGGTGTTGATAGCACCCTCGACCCGAACCGACCCAAACACCCTTAAAATTCATGATTTTCATTAGTAAAACATAATTTTTAACTTGTGAGTCACCTTCAAATTCCGGTTTTTTCACCTAGGGCTTGCTATTGCTCTGATTGGAAGCAATTTTAAGGCAAACAAAGTTTGCATTTCATCTTCTCTAGGTAAGAACTACACTTTATACTCAATTTTTTTTATTTTCACCAAGGATTTATCTTACATTGCCGATATCTAAAATTTTGAGATTTTTTTGGGATTATTTTTGAGAAAATCCTTTGGTGAAGAACTCTTACTTGGTAGATTTAAGTTTAAAATGTTCCACATTGTGATTTTAAGAATTCTTTGGATTTTATTTGAATTTTATCAAACTTTGGAAAATTTACCATAGCACCTAGAACTAGCAAAGGAAAGAGAAAGGTAGACTTTGATGATAAAAAAATTGTCAACTACAAGGCCAACATTTGCTTCAATAGTCTACTTACAACTAAGAAAGTGAATCTGGATTGAGGATTTAAAAATTCGGGCTGAGAAGTTGAAAGATTAATCATTGCTCGGCAGTGGGAGAATTTTTTGTACTTTACTACCGAGGTGATTATTGGTGTAATCATGGAGTTCTATACCAATTTCAAGGAGACTTCTGAAGACTATGTGTTTGTTCGAGAGAAAATGGTGTTTACTCCAGGTAAGATTAATGAATTTTATCAATTATAAGATGTGTACAACTGCCAATACAAATCATTTTCTGCTACAAATGTGGCCTTGGACGAAGTTATTTCTTTTTTTATTGATGGAAGATGAGCCTGGAAGGTGAAGAATTGTGTTAAGGCAAACTTTCATCTTTCTATGTTAAATGTAGTATCTAAGGCCTGACACTACATTATTTCTGGAAGAATGATACAAAAAATCATCATAGTGAGGTTATAAAAAATAGAGCCATCTTGAACTACTATATCCAGTAGTTGAAAAGAATAGATGTAGGCTTTATTATTTATAGGAACACTTGATTTATTACTTTTGTAGAGACCACTGGAAGTTTAACACACTCTGTCCCGATCTTCACACTATGTGAATGTTGACCTCACTTCTGGTTGAGGTTTAGTTTTTCCCTTTAGTAGCCTAAGATCTAGCCATAGAACTTTCCTATTGACTATTCCTAGAAAATTAGATCTGGAGCCCTCACCATTAGAAATTCCAAACTCTTCTCTGCTCAACTTGAAGTTTCACATATTGGTCTTAACCTCTAGCACTTGGTAGGTAGATCACTGTGGGGGAAACTCAAGACTAAATCCCTTGATCTTTTGGGACACTCATGTAGATGGTCCCCTAAACTCACTAGCCCTAGGAATATGGTTTAGCTAAGAGCACTATGTATTTGACCCAAAATGGGGTTTCCATTTGTCCATGGCTTGTTGGTGATGGTTGATACCTCAATACCCCTCTTGGGCCCAAAATTCAAAAAATTCAAAAAATTCTCAGAAAATCCCATTAAATCCTAAATAATCCTAATTTCATTTCTCTCAACTACCACATGACACAGTTTGACCAATTTTACCATCTTTAACAAAAACCCTCAAATTTACCTTTGAGGGCCCAAATTCAACTCAAATGTCCATCAATTTGATCTCAATCGACCCCAATTTCAATCCTAAACTCAAATTCACTTTTTATCTGACCAAACTAAACTAACTCCAAGCCTAATTGGCACATGATTTGAACTTAATTTTGATTTGGGTCAAAACACCAATTTTGAGCATATGACCTAATCCACCAAATTGAACCCATAGCCTAGTCAATTGGCCTCAATTAATGTTGAAAAATATTTATAACATTACTATACATCAAATTCAACCATCAATTGGCCTTGGTGAAACCTCATATCCATTTGATTTTTGCCTAAATCCAAAATTCCCAAATTTAGCCCCAAATTGGCTAAGTCCCAAAATTTCACCCAATTGATTGCCTTAAACTCCAAATTGGCATCCAATTCATGCTGAAAACTTTTCAAGAGTTCCCGATTGAACATTTACAATAATCAACTTGGACTTAGCCCAAGGCTAACCAAAGCTAGATCCAAGCCTAGCCTAACATAACTAAATTGATTAAGGTTCAAAATTCCCTCAAATTGACCCTTCAATTGAGCTCAAAACCACTTCCATTCTTCACCAAAGTTGTTCCTTATGATCATCTACACCAAAAGCAATATTTATTTGGGCCAATTGACATGGCTAGCCTAGCCAAAACCTAAGTTTTGGTCATTTTCACCCACTTGGACACATGCACTAAATGTGACATAACCACCCTAAAGTCACCAAATTAATTCCACCCCAGCCATTAGTTGGACTTAGTGACCAGTCCAAACACAATGAAACCACCTAAATCAAGCCATGGACCAAAGGTCCCACAAATTAAGGGATATTATTTCCAAAAATGCTCATGCTTAAGATATCTTTGCCAAATCAAGGCACATTTGCATTAAATTGTTGTGATGGATTCCTATTGGTTCCCTGAGCTCCTAGCCACCTCCCCCTGACCGGCCGGCCAGCCTAGTGGCCGAAGAGGCTCAAAATCGAGAGCCATCCCCATGGAAACTCACCCAAATCAAACCTAGAGGCAAGCTCATCCAAATTAAATTGAAGAGCTCATCTGCCCTCCACCTAAACACCACAATGCACCCAAACTAGTTCCCTGAGAGCCACCTCATGGCCAGTTTTATAAAAACTCCCCTCCCACTGCCATGGGATGTGTGCTGATAATTTTCTTAGAGATGCCTCTCCAAACATCTCACAGAGCTTTCCTAAGATTCCCTCAGTGCATTCCAACTATTTTTCCCAACCAATTCTCATTATCGGAGCTCAATTTTGAGCATGAAACCTTGCCGGAAATAAGGACAGAACCCAATACACCTCCGCAGGCCACCAAACTCAAATTAACTTCACGCACACCTTCACAATAGTGAAAGAAGCCAAAGCCACATCAAATTACCCCTTGAAATAGTCCTACCATAGCTTTAGACCAACACTTGAAATCGAGCTTGGTCGAATTCATACTTAGGCCTTACACCAAGATCAGGGACTCAATCCCTAGCCTCCTTGGACCCCAACAAAGGTGTCAAACCCCTCTGATTCAAGCTTCACTTCTCAGAGAAAAGGTATAAAACCTAACCTCATCCCGAGCCTATTTCGATTCTCCATTTAGTTAGGTTTAATTTAATTGCATGATTATCATATGATATGTTCGTCTCACTTAGACGAGTCCATAGGATCAAACCCAAGGTGATTTGGTTGAGTTTAAGCTAAGATCTTAGAGTTTTAGTGTGGACGATCACGAGATCATTCTATCGAGGATGATGACGGGGAGCTGTTCGATTGAGCGTGTATCAAATGGACGGAGGAGATCGACCTAGACAGTGCTCAGGGGACATAAATTGCGGGCCGAGTCAGTAGCTACATGGATGGTGGCGTCCAACTAGAGCATGCCACACATGCCTTCGAAGCTGCCTAGGATCTAGTTAGCACGTGCGGTTTAAATAGATAAATAGGGCTTTTTCTTATTTATTTAAATACCCCTAACTTAGAAAGTTCATAACTTTGTGTAGAAAAATCACAAAAATAAAATAAAAAATCCCTCTTGTTTAGTGAATAGAGGAGAATGATGTGAAATAAATTTCAAGTCCATTTGATGCATAAAATTTTTTTTATTAATTAAACACTATTTGGGATTATTTGATTCTCCATGCAAATTGACACATCACCTTGGCTTGAAATTTTGGCATGTTGTAGCCTCTATAAAGAGAAACATTCTCTGATTTTTTTAAATTCAGACAAGGTTTCTACACAAAGATCCATATTTTTCAAGATTTTCCACATTATTTCTTTAAAATAATCATGGAAATTAGCATATTGATTAGAAAATCCTAAGAAAAATTTGAAAGATCCACCATGACTAGAGAAGCCTTTGGAAAAAATTTCATGGGCCAATTCATTTAAAATACCCTTCAATTTTACAAACACAAAATCACTAAAATAATTAATTTAGGAAAATATAAACATTTAAATGACTTGATTTTTGATCTCCACTGTGACTTATGATCCAGAGAACTCATCAGAAAATGTTCAAAATATTTTGAGTTCATTTGATAACTTAAATTGATTTTCAAAGATAAATACCACTTTTTATACTTAAATGATTTTTAAAAATCAAAATAAAACTCAAAAAATTATGAAACTTAGTTTTTTGAGTTCTCTGTGATCAGATATATTTTATATAATAAAATTATATTTAAAATAAAAACTTGATTTTTAGTCTATTTTAAATATTTAAAATAATTAAAAATTCATAAAAATCACAAAAATAATAAAACTCATGGAAATGTTCTAAATTACTTCCTAATCACTTAGGAACAATTCAAATATTTTTTGTGACTTTCTAAATAAAAATATTGAATTTCAAGGCTTAAAAATACTTTTAATAAAAAGCTAAAAATGAGTTTTCTCTAAAATAATTCCAATAAATAAACGAAAAATTAAAAAAAATTATAAAAATTGCTCCTATAAATTGTCCAACCTTAGAGAGATTTTTCAAAAATACAAAACTTAAATTTCACCACCTAAAATATTTTATTTTTATTAAATAGCCCAGAAATTTATATAATTCTAATAAATCACAGAGAATTCAAAAATTATGAAATTTAGTCGAAAGGCTTCTCTAGTCTAGGTCTACCTCCAAGAAAAATTTCAAATGATTAAAATTTACTTTGGTTAAGTTAGGAATTTTCTTTTAAAAATCCTATTTTTCCATGAAAATAATTATATAAAATAAATTAAATTCTGAAAAATCATATGTTTTTCTCTGATGTCTTAATTGACCCATGAATGAGGTAGGATAAGAATTTCAAAGTCATTTGAATTGAATTTTACAAATTATGAAGTGTTACAACCTTAGGGGCAAATGTGTAATTTTGGAAATTTAGCCTTAATTAACATTTAGGCTTAAGTCGAGGAGGGGAATGGGTGACCTCTAACTTTAATCAATTTATTTGATGCTTGAAACACAAGGGGTCAATTGGTAGAAACCAATCTCACTTTCTTAAGTTAATAAATTTCTAAATTATTAAAATTTGGAAGTTTATTAAAATCAAATGATCCTCGACTTAGGGGTATGAATTTTGAAGTCAGTAATTAATCAATTTAATACCCTATTTTGATTTTCAAATAAAATCCAAATCATGAATCATAACCACTTAAGGCTTAACCCTTTTCAAAACTAATTAAGACGCTCACCTATGTCTTAAGGGCTTAGTGGTGACTTAGGCTAAATCAAAATTGACTAAAGGAGGATTACAGAAATAAACATAATTAAATCAAACATCCTTGAAACACCACTAAGCCCAATTAGGATTAAAAATTTGGCTAAGTGTTCAAATTACACTAACTTCCCCTTCAAGGGCATTCACTCACATTATTTTCAAATTAAATGATAATTGATAATTAACCTATTCTTAGGGATAGTTGAGACATCAGTGCTCACTGAGTAATAAAGGTATTTACAGGATGAAACATTAAGCAACACAATAAGTTTAAATGGACTCGAGGCTTTTCACCAGTTGGTGAGAGGGAGGCGTGGACCTGCTTCCTCCTAACTTGTTGGATACCTCAGAGGCCTGTTAAACTTAATATACTTTGCTCAATGAAACCCTCCTTAATTAAACTTCTAAGGACTCACCAAAATATGACATAGGTTTAGGAAAACCACAAAAACTTTATTTTTTTTGCTCTTCATAAATTTCCTAACATTCATTTTTAAGTCTCAGGTGGTAGAATGAGAAGACTCGCCAGGTACGCTTTTACAGTTTATAACACCGTCTTTCTTTTGCCCTTTTCCTTACATGGTTTATGCTTATGTTGTTTCTTTTTATACTTGCATTTATTAAAAAAAAACATAAACTTGCATGTTAACCATAACCATAACCCGAAACCAAAACTAAAATCAACCAATATAAAATTCACCACCACAACATTCAAAATATAAAACAACTCAAAATTTAATCACAAACATCACACAAAACCACAACTCCAACTAAGTTAAGATGTCTCTATCGGATGATGGGGAATCCCTCGGAGGAGGTAACCTACGGTTGCTAACGTGGCTTGCCACGGTTTAAATGAAATTAAGGAACTCATTAAGTAAGTTCATTTGGACTAAGCGAATCCAATAGAAAATAGTGGTGCCGGAACGAGGGAACCATAGGATCCTAACTGGCGTCGTTCTAATCAACTTTAACATGCCTTCCTAAAATTTAAAGAACTTCAACCATAAGGCCACCTGATTTGAAATTATAACTTGACACACTAAAAAACTCGAACTCGTCACAGCAAGGAGCTTGGACAAGCATGGTGGGCGGCACGGCCATCTTCAACAGCAAAATCTGTCTTCCCCAGCTAAACCAATTTTCCTTCCTTAGATTTAAACAACAAATCGATAGGACTTCAAGGTTTCTAGATTATGCAACGTAAATCCTCGCCTTATCTTTAGAGCTTTTCATAGTATTGCTATAGAATATAAGCCCTAACTCGTCTTAGGATTCCGAGGTTGTCATTTGTCACGTCCTAAATCCTCACATCTTCCACGCTATTTGTGTGATCGTTTCACGTGAATGTAAGCCCTAATAAATAAAATCGACAGGATGAAACACTTAAATATCTCTCCTCAAAGCTGAAGCCAAACATTAGGATAGCTTGGGAAGTCATCGAGGTTCTCCTCCGGATCCATGACATCCCCTAGTTCTTCGTCCTTTGGATTATACTACAAAATGTTCCAAATTTGAACCAATCCCGTTTCACACCTCTACGCTCGATCTCATTGAAGAGTCCTACCCTTTGAAACCCCTTGAAGATAATATTTTCTTGATTTTTATCTAGAGTCTTCTTAAGTGACTTTGGTCATTTAAGATGTAATTAACTATAGAGGATTGCCCTTATAGGAAGCATGTCCAAACCCAGCTTAATATAAACCCTATTTAATCCTTTATATTAAATAGGGGAACTTGTCGATAAATATAAAGGTTTCACTGACCAGACGAAAGTCATACTTTCCTTAGTTAATTTGATTGAGCCTCATCCTTAAGTCTTGTGTTTATCCTTCGGGATAGATACAGGAGTTGAGGTACGGTGCTCTTTCATTTTAAACTATGAAAAATTTGTGGTCAATTTGATTTCATACTTCAACGTCCTTTCGAAGCGGGAGAGGGGATTTTGATTCTAGCGATCGACAGCTTCTTACAGGCAACTCCCCACAAACCAACCCCGAAATAACACCGACAGTGAACAGGAAGGAGTTGATTATACAGCAGATGAGGAGAGGATTGAACCTCTAAAACTTATTGGGCCTGCCAATATAACAACTTATGAATCTCATGTTGGATGAAGATCTGGAAGTAGGACCAGGGATATTCCTTCTACTTCAAGTATTTATAGTACCCCTACTATTCAGGAACATATGGAGTAGAAGATGATCCAACAGGGAGATATATTAAGACTGGATAGTATAATGGAAAATAAGGATGCTAAACATGCTCACAATGATGACTTGATAAGATAGAAGTTTGAATATGAAGCTATATATGATGATGCAATGGTCAGATACATGAGGGGTGATCACTCAGTTCATTTTCCTACTCACCCTATTTTTACTCCATATCAGTAGTAGAATTTGGATGTGGAGGAAAAATAAGAAGAAGAAGGAGAAGATGATGATCGGTGATGCTTTAGTTAGATTTCTGTTTAGTTTATGTTTGGTTGAACTTTATTTTTGAGGCTGTTTGTTTTTTAGATGTGTAATACTTTATCTTAAATGTTTTTGTGAATTATGTTCTGTAGATTTATGAGACTGTATTTACATTGTGAACAAATTGAGTACTATTCTTAGTTTTTAGTACATTGTTGGATGTATTTATAGTTAACTTTTTCTCAGCAAATTTTTATATGTATTATGTATTATTTAATGTTTTAAGCCTTGGAGCTTTTCATATTAAAACTTCCAATATTTTAGAGTTAAATTTCAATTTAGAACCTTCGACAGGTATGACTTTTCTTTATGTATTAAATGTTTTCTTTCACCCTTTATTTTTCTGATTTCCATGCAAAATCTTTTAAAAATTTAAGTTTGGGAGGGGGGGGGGAGAAAATTCCTTTTTTAAAGAAAAGACACTTAATACTATTTGTCCTCAGTTAGCTATATTTTCAAGTATGTTTAAAAAATTTTTTACATGACCTTTCGTATTAGAGGATAACTTTAGATATTTATATTTTTATTTCTAAATACATAGTAAACTTAAGTAAAAATTTTTAAATAGTAAAATATAGAGAATAAGATATTTAGTATGAAAAAATAAGACTATGTTTTTCTATTTTGAGTAAAGGAATTTGTTTTTTTTTTTTGAAATAATAAAAATCATAAAGATTCATGTAAGAAGAAAAGATTAAAAATTTATGAAAGATCTTTAAAGCTAATATAAATTTATAAAGTGAAGGAATGTACAAAGTTTTAAACATTAAGAAGAGGATAGTGAAGTTCAAAATCATTAAAGGCTATCCAGATATAGTAATCCTCACATTAAAAAAAAGAAAAAGAGAAAGGAGAGGAAAAGGGATTGAAAATGATCCTAAGAAAAAGAAAAAGAAAAGATGTGAGGAGAAGCTTGATGACATGCCTAATAAAAAATTGGCTTCACTTGAATCAACTTAAAGAAGACGGCTTTACTACATTTCAAAACCTATATTTAAGTATTAGAATATTTACTAGTAAAGTTTCATGAAGTTATTTTATATATGAGTATTCTAAGTGGCTTTAATATGAATAATATGTAATTTTCCTTGAAAAGAATAGAGAATAAAAAATCTTGGAGTTGACTGATAGATATTCTTATATGTTTAGTATTAACTAGAGTTATTTTAAATTTTTCTTAGGTTATACTATTGTATTTAGTGGACTATAATATATAAATTTAGAAGTTAAAATCTTAGCCATTAGTCATATTTTTATGTAGTAAAGGAGTTACTTGAGGATAAGTAACATTTAAGTTTGGGGGATTTTGATACATGATCCCAAGAAAATATCGTTGTGTAAAATTTATATAAGTTTGAGAAATTAATGTTGGGATTCTACGCAATTATACGTATCGTTATCAAGTAATAAAGGACTTTTTATTTAAGAGTTTTTCTCAGTGTAGGGAGAAAGATAAAGAAAACTGCTTAGACTTCATAAGAAAGATACAATAAAACAAAATTTTCATATATAAAAGAAAATTCATACAATATTAATAAACAAACAACACTTATCTAAAACTCTTTCTCAAAGAAAATCACTTATAGCCTCTCCTACGAAATGCAGGAAGAAGAAATCTCTAACTTTTCTCTATCTCCAACACTCTTAGAGAAGAATTCACACTTAATCTCACCATAAAAACTCTAAACTCAAAAAGAAAAAATCACTAATAGACCCTGAATGGTGGTGGAATGAAGATTAAAAAAGTTTATGGAGGCGAGGTGTGGTTAAAATGAGCGAGCAGGAATGAGGAGGGTCTCCTTTTCTTATTAATTTCAACCCCAAATAGAGCCTATAGTCGATTCTCCAATAGGTGCATCCAAAAACTCTTCAAAAAGCGTCCAAATTTGTCGAATCTTCTAGAAACATGGTCTGAACCGACAATGGAGTCGTTAGTGCCCATTCTAGCTACATCAATGCCAGAGATCATTTCATTAAATCTGCCTTTTCTATCAAAAGGTGCCATCGGTACTGCTTTTAGTGACGTCGGTGCTGAGTATTTCTTCAAAAATGTCATTTTGACTCCAAATTTCATCATTTTTGCTTCCTTTTTGCTTCAAGTCCTAAAAATCAACAAATTTCAACAAAACATAAAAATACCTTCCATTAAAGTGTAAGATCACAAAAAAAGAGTATAAAATATGGGTCTAAAAATTCATATATTTTTATGTATCAAAATCCCCCAAACTTACATGTTACTTAACCTCAAGTAACTCATCTACTACATTAAAATATGACTTATAAAGAATTTAACTTCTAGATTTCCATATTTTAGTCAACTAAATATAATAACATAACATAAGAAAAATTCAAACCAACGCTAGTTAATACTAAAGGTATAGGAATATTTAGCAATCAAGTCCAAGATTTCTGATTCTCTATTATTTTCAAGAAAAACTGTAAATTGTCATATTAAAGTCACTTAGAACATTCATATGAAAAAGAACTTCATAAAACTTTGATAATAAATAAAATAGTGCCTAAATAGAATTTAAGAAAATGTAGTCAAGTCTTTTTACTTAAGTTGATTTAAGTGAAGCCAATTTTTAATTAGGCATTTCCTCAAGCTTCTCCTCACATATTTTTTTTCTTTTCGTTTTCTTTTCATGATCATTTTTAATCCTTTTTCTTTTCTTTTCTTTTTATTTTCTTTTCTTTTTCTTTTCTTTTCTTTTTCTTTTCTATGTGAGGATTACTATGTCAGGATAGCCTTTAATGATTTTGAACTTTACTATCCTCCTCTTAAAGTTAAAAACTTTTCACATTCCTTCACTAAACAAATTTATATTAGTTTAAAGATTTCATAAAGTTTAATTCTTTTCTTTTTACACGAATCTCTAAGATTATTAATAATTCAAAATTACAAATTTCTTTAATTAAAATAGAAGAATAGTCTTATTCTCTTATACTAAATTATTTAATCTCTTAAATTAACCTTACTTATTGAAAATTTTTACTTAATCTTACAATATATTTAGAAACATAAATATAGTTACCTAAAGCTAACCTCTAATACCAATGTCATGTTAAATTTAAAGTTTTTGTAAATATAGCTAAGTGAGGACAGATAAATTTAAGTTTCTTTCTTTTTAAATAAAAAAAAATTGTTCTCCCCCCCTAAACTTATATTTTTAAAAGATTTAGCAAGAAGAACTGAAAAAGTAAAGGGTGAAACAAAACATTAAATACATAAAGAAAAGACTTTCCTGTTGAAGGTTCTGATTTTTGAAACTTAACTCTGAAATATTGTAGGTGCTAATATGAATAGCTATAAGACTTAAACATTAAATTGCACATAATACATATAAAATTTACTAAGAAAGAGTTAATTTCAATGCATTTAATAAATTACTAAAACTAACAGCATAACTAAATTGAATTTTATGTAACAAATAGTTTTACAATTCTACAATAAAACAGAGTCTCACAATCTAACAACAAGCAATCTCAACAATATCATAAAAATAAATAATAACATAACAAAGTACAATCAAACAAAAAATAAAAGAAAAATCACCAATCATCATCATCATCTTCTTCTTCTGCATCCAAATTCTGTCGTTGATACGGAGTAAAAATAGGGTGAGTAGGAAACTGAACTGAATGATCACCCTTCATGTATCTCACCATCGCATCATCATGAACAACATCATATTCGAACTTTTTCTGTATCAAATCATCATTATAAGCATTTCTGGCATCCATGTTTTGCATTCCATGATCCATTCTCAAGATTACTCCCTGTTGGATCATCATCTTCTCCATTAGTTATCAAAGAGTAGGGTCACTAGAAGTAGGTGTCCTGGAAGTGGAAGGATATTCCGGGTCCCACTTTCAGATCTCCAACCAACATGAGATTCATAATTCTTTATGTTAGTAGACCCAATAGGTTTCAGAGGATCAATGCTCTCCTCTTTAGGTCTAAAATCAACTCCTGCTTGTTCATAGAGTGTGAAAATCAGTCCAGGGTGTGGTAAAGCACTAGCGGTCTCTCATAAAGCAATAGATTGAGTGTTCTCATTAATATTAGAGTTTACATTTATCGTCATCACCTACTGAACATAGAAGTTCAAAACGGCTCTATCCTTGGTTACCTCACTATGATGATTTGTTGATATCATTCTTTTAGAAATAAAATAGTGTCAGGCCTTAGATACTACATTAAGCATAAAAAGAGGGAAGTTTACCTTAACACCATTCTTAACTTTCCACATCTCTCTTCCGTCAGTTAGAAAAGAAGTAACCTCATCCAAGGCCGCATTCAGAGTAGAAAACAATTTATGCTGGCAGTTCTAGACATCTTCCAACTGATAAAACCCATTATTTTTTCTTGGAAAAAACTCTACCATTTTCCCACGAACAAAAACAACATCATCAGAAGCCTTTGTAAAATTGGTGTAGAATTCCATCACTACACCAACAATATCCTCCGCAGTAACGTAACTGAAATTTTGCCACTGCCGAGCATTGACCAATTATATCCTCCTGAATTTTTAAATCCATGATCCGAAATTATTTTTTCACTTTCAAGTAGACTATTAAATCGAGCATTAACCCTGAAGCTGACAAATTTTTGTTCATCATAATCTACCTTTTTTTCCTTTGCTCGTACTCGGGGCCATGGTAAATCTAAGAAAATTTGATAAAAAATCTGAATATAATTCTTAGAATTAAAAAAATCACAATGTAAAATGCTTTAAACTTAAATCTACTAAGTAAGAGTTCTTCACCAAAGGATTTTCTCAAAATCTCTTACAAAATTCCAAAATTTTCAAATCTCCACAATGTGAGATAAATCTTTGTTGAAAATCTAAAATTTTTAGTTTAAAGTGTAGCTCTAACATAGAGAAGATGAAATACGAAGTTCCTTTGCCTTGAAATCGCCCCAAATCTGACGAAATACGAGCCATAGGCGCAAAAACCGGATGTTGAAGGTGAATCAAAGGGTAAAAATGGCGTTTTACTTTGCAATCACAATTTTTAAGGGGTTTAGGCTATTCTCAGGTTTAGGGCGCCGTCGACGCTGAATGCTTAAGAATTCCATTTTTTCGATTTTTTCAATTTTCAATTTTCTCCAGTCTTTTTAGTATTTTTAAACACAAATTTTTATCTAACAATAATTCACAAACAAACATTTTCAGGAACAATCATTTTCACAAACAATAATAAATTTTTATATATGAAAATACACTTTTTACAAATAAATTTTTCTACACACACTTTAACACTCATCTAGCAAACTAAATTATAAATTAGCGTTGAAATGAAGCCACAACACTAAACGCTGACACAAAACAATATACACAGTCAAAGTTCATAATTCTAAAGCAAAACAAACTATATAAAATTCACACAATAACATTAAATACATAAATATCTTAAACTAATAGAGAGTTCAAATTCTTTAATTATTCTGCTTCATCTTCAGTGCTTTATCCTCCTCTAATATCTCCCATAGACTGATAATGAATGTACAGATTATAGTGCGAGAATTGATCAATTAAATTTTCTTCAATCCATTCTTTTTCCTTAAACATCCACACTAATCCTGCTTCAAATGTTCCAATATAATCAAAATTCTCCTTCATCCTCCAATCTAGCTGATCAAAAAGGTACTTAAGATCTCTTATTGCATTCGTTATACTCTAAAGTTCTCTTTCAATATTCTTCAATTTTTTTTCCAAAGGAAGTGAACTTCCAACTGTTGGTGGCATCAATGGAGTTGGAGCATGTGATGAATAATCCAATATAGCATCTAATGCTTCATTCTCATTCCCAACATAATTATCATCAAAAGGAATCATGGGCTCCCAAGAAAATAATACTTTTTCCTAACGTTCATATGGAACTTGAGATTGGCTGCAATGTAGGAAAACTGAGGAAGGATTCTTAAGTCCATAAATTGGTCCATTCATAATAATACCCAGAAAATATTTAAAAATGATGGACCCTATATCAATGGGTTTTTCCATTTGAATGCAATAATTTAAAATACCACTTTCTTTGGTGACTCTACTAATCTTAAAAGTAGGGAGTAATTTTTAGAAATGAAGAAATGTCACTGCTTCGATATTAGATTAAGTGATGAAGCAGAGAAACTAACATATCGCTCATCTCGCATTTCTCAAATATCACTCTCATCCGTAAAAAAATTATAGACATCTTGCATCAAATCTCTGGTAGGGATAAAATTTCTATAATGACAGATTGAAACGTTTTCTATATACAACTCATTAATTACGCCGGAGTAGCCTTACCTTGTACGAAAACTACTCCTTGGGTAATTTCATGTAAGTTGTCATAGAATTCCTTCACCACTGATACAACAACTACAGTGGTAGTGTAGTACATTACTTCCCATCGTATTTATACAATGATTATATCAACCAGAGAACTTGGATTAATCAATTTATTGATTGATGAAGCCTCTCTCCTTGATCAATCTCTTCTACGTGATAACTTTGTCATATAATATCTGCGCATCAAAACTAATAAACTTTGTTTTATTAAAAACTCCATAACTAGAAGTATTTCTGGAATTAGAAGCCATTGAATTCAAAAATACGCAGTTTCTAGTGATCCAAGGCTGTTTTTAGGACTTTAAAAACACCTTGGAGCGAAATCCCACCAAAGTCCACCAAATTCGTCCTGAACCATCAAACTACTATTGGAGCTGTTGCACTCTCGATGGCACTGTTGGTGTCATGGTCAGTTTAGCGGGCGTCGTTGGCGCCAGTGGCAAAAATCACGATTTTTCATCTTTTTTCTTAAATTTGATTCCAATTTTTCCTCCAATACTATTATTTATTTTAATTTATAATATATAAAATTGTTTAAGATTATTATGCCCTAATATATAAAACATTTATCAAACAAAATAGTAATCCATAGATATATATATATTTTTATCTATATATATTGGTTGCCTCCCAAGAAGCGCTTGGTTGAAAGTCGTCAGCCCGACGTGCAATTTGATTAGTTGGGTTGACTTAACATTAAAACTTCTTTAAATTGTGGTATGTTTCCTTCATAATAATGTTTCAATCGATGCCTATTAACTTTAAATATCTTTCCAGTGTTAGGACCTTTAATAACAACAGTTCCATAATGATAGACTTTAATTACTTTAAATGGTCCAAATCATATGGATTATAGTTTTCCTGGAAATAATCTCAATCTTGTAATATATAATAGAACTTCTTGTCTAGGTTCAAATGTTTTTTAATAATCTTTTGATCATGCCATATTGTCATTTTCTCGTTACAGATTTATGCATTATGATATGCTTTATTTGTAATCTTCTCAAGTTCATTGAGTTGCAATAATCTTTTCTCATTCATCCCGAAATTGTTTATATGCAACAGTATAACAATAATTTTGATTATATTTTTCACTTATATTTCCTTATTTCGCAACAAAACAAAAAACTTGATCTTGAAGAAAAATAAGAATTTAAATTTTAATTTATATATATTAGGATACTACGCAAGTATACGTAACCCTAAACCCTAATATAGGACTTTTTTATTAAGACCTGAATATCGAACCCACAGGGAAGATATGCAATATGTACTTTTTGAAAAACTTTCTATTTTTAAAAGACAATTATTTAAACTAAAGATGTTTTCGTAGTAAAAAAAGTTTAACTATTTTTGGTAATTTTAATATTTTGACAAAAATAAAACAAACTTAAAAAGATAACTTAAGTTTTTGTAGAAGCAAAGCACTAAATATGAAAATATCTTACTCCTTTTCATGAATCGGTAATAAGTATAAGAATTCTATTGTGAAAGTATGCATATTGTGTTGTGTCAAATAGGAGCAATAATATTCTTTACCCTCACTAAGATGCTATAATGAACATTGGATAATTTAAAGTTTGAATAGTTCTAAAGACCAGCTAGGCATGGAAGATACTGGCTCTCACTCTAGAGTTCACTTGCTTCCCAACACCTAGGGGGCTAACTTCTCGTGTAAGAACCTAAAACAATAAACAAAGTTGGGGGCTTTAACCTGTCACTTTAAAGTTCTCTAACTCTACACCCTTCAATGAATATTTCCATATTTATTTGCACTTAATCATATGAACTACATTCTCATTCATATCACCTCATGTAATTCTTTCCAATTATTGATTGAAACAATACCAACTCGGTTCTTAAATGTTCTCACAATAATTTTTAACATCTGGATTGGCCAAATCAAGAAGTAAATGAAGTACATGGATTTAAATCATCACAACTTCTTCCAACATTAAAGATCAATACTCTCCACAACTTCCATCAAACACTTAATTAATTATCATTTTAAGAAGAAAGATAAAGAAAACTACTCAGAATCTATGGAGAAAACCAAACCACACTTTAGTTTAAAAGTAGAAATCATTGTCAAACCAACAACAAGTCTCAATTAAAACCAAAAGTAGTCTAAAATAAAAGATAAAAAATTATCTCAAGTCCTCCACCAAACACTTGAAGTTCCTTTGAATATCTTCTCTTTTACAACACTCTCAATATAAAACTAAAATAAAAAGGATAAATATGTGGTGCCTGAAACTCTCTCCAACTAACTCCCCAAATTTAGAACTTTTAAAACATTCTCAGTACTTTGAGGACCCTTATAAAAGTCTCAGTCTTCCTTATTTTATAATTCTCAAAAAGGTGTTTTGGTTTCTCTTCAAAATGTGTCTTGATTTGATGTATTTACCCAAGAGATGCATCCTTTCGCAAAAATTTTGATCCAAGTTGGTTGTGACCACCTCTTAAGCTAATAGGTGCCTCAAAAACCTCTTCAAAATTTTTAAAAATAAAATTTTCTCATCCAATAACTGCCACTAGCACTTAAGCGCGGGGCCTCTAACGCTTATGCATGGAGTTCTCTATTTAACCGGCACTTAAGCGTCGGATCTCGCGCTTAGGCACCAAAACCCTTTTGCACATTTTTCACCTATTTACTCCAAATTTGATCCTTTTTCACTCCTTTAAGCGTTTTTCACCTTTTTACCTATTTCTTAAAGAAAAATTCAAAAATACATTCCATTAAACGCAATATCTCAAAAATAGGTATAAAAATGTGTCTAAAAACACTATATATTTTAAGCGTATCAAAATCCCCCAAATTTAAAATGTTACTTGTTCTTAAGTGACACTTCAATCTTTATAAACTAAATATGTATGATACGTATATGAGTTACTTTAGGAGTTATTAAAATTTAGATTTAGAAATATAGTAGTCCAATTTAAAATTTAGCTTAGAAATTTTTAATGTTAAGAAAGATGAAAGTATGAGTTTGTATCTAATTCATAAATATTGTAAGTCTTCCAAATTTATAATTTAGTTCTTTTATTAACTCCACTTAAAATTTCTTACTAAGAATAATTTAACTTACTATATTATATCTATAAGCTT
Organism: Phalaenopsis aphrodite; assembly: GCA_003013225.1. NCBI lineage: Eukaryota > Viridiplantae > Streptophyta > Magnoliopsida > Asparagales > Orchidaceae > Phalaenopsis > Phalaenopsis aphrodite. The sequence continues at coordinate 312,491 of NEWO01000376.1, forward strand.
AATATTTTCTCAAGTTTTATAGTTTAAAAAGATCAATTGTAGAACCAATTTTTGATTAGACACTAATCATCAAGCTTCTCCTCCGTCACTTTTTCTTCTTTTTCTTTTTTTTTCATTTTATTTTTCTTTTATTTTTCTTTTTTTGAGGTAATGATTACTATATCTGGATAAGCCTTTAATAATTTTGAATTCTACTATTCTATTCCTGAAGCAAAGCCTTGATACAAATCTTTTACTTATAAATATATTAATAACTTTGAAAATTATTTTTAATAAAAGAAATTTAAATATTAAACATAAATTTCTAAATTTGGGAAATTTTCAAAAATATAATGTTTCTTACTAAAGATAGTTACTTATATTAATCATTTTCTACACTAAAAACTTTTAACTTAAAGCTTTTCTTCATTGCTCAAAATTTCAACTAAATTCTCTTACTCATTTCTAAAATCAAATTTTACTTCTATAATATAACTTCGTATATATGATCAATTTTTCTTTTCAAATCAAATTCACTTGTAGTTCATTTGAGAACAAATAAAATTAAAGTTTTGAAATTATTTTTCACCCCCCCCACAAACTTAAATTTTTAATAGATTAAACCGTTTAGCATCAAATATATATAAGCATGAATGAAAATTAAAATAACTGCTAATAGGAATTTTTATACCCTAATGATACACGTATAAAACTAAAAACAGGAGAAAAATTAATCTTGATCAAATTTTCTAATATTTTCATTTCAATTCAACATGTTGAAATTCAATAGACTTCTAAACAGTGGGTATAAACATAAAAACAAACTAACACGCTAACTTGAGTTCACGATCTCAACATAAAAATAAACTCACAAACATGATAAAAGAAAAATACAGGGTAGCAATTTTTGAAATTTAATACTTAAGACCTAAGTTAGCAAGATTTTCAAGATTTTCAAGGTAATCAACATGATCCATCATCCTATGCAATAATTAAACTTGGGTCTCAGTAGACACACCTTTAAATGTAGAAGCACGTGAGGTAGATGGTCTAGATGTAGAAGCAGCATACATCTCCATTCCATAACTCCTAGAAAATCCTCCTCTCTAGCAAAAAATGGAATGCTCGGAATAAGTTTTCACATTCACCTTATTATTTCCTGGATACAATAATTTAATGTCGCTCTCTCTCTGGTCACTTCACTAAGATGATTTGTTGGTAGCAGACAAGCAGAAATAAAATAGTGTCAGGCATTTGAAGGTGCACATAACTTTAAAGTTGGTATGTTGAATCTCCTCTCATTATTGATCTTTCAAATTCCTCCTCCAATAGTCAAGTAAGAAATAATCTCGTCTAACTCCACTTCAGCCGGACTATAATTTGTACAAAAACATAATGTATCATGTGGCAGATGATAAAACAACTTGATTGCCTTGGATGAAAATTGTTCCAACTTTCCTCAAACCATGACTTTATTGTCTTCAGCCTCAGGAAGGTTTGCATAGAACTCCCTAACAATAGAAATAATCACCACAGCAGAGAAACAACAGAATCATTCCCACTTTTGGCAAATGATCAAATCCTCTACGCCTCCACCTGGATTCCCAAAATACCACTTCTGAATCAGTTTACGTGATTGCAACCCATCACTATACCGATCCTGAGCATTTGAACTAACAAATTTGCTCGTATCAGAAAAGCTCATTTCTTTGCTCTTGTTTATTCTTGGTGCTATTCTATAAATTTTATAAAGTCCAAAAATAACTTCAAAAGCCAAGTCTAAATTACTAAACCAAACTTCCAAAGTATAAACTACACTTCCCATGCAAATTCCATAGCCTTTTTTTCTCATTTTTCACCATGAATAGTGAATTTTTTGAATTTCTGCAAATGTGCTCAAAATACATAGTGAAAATCCAAAATTTATCCATAAAAGTAAAGCTCTTACCTCGAGGAACTTGGATCTAGAAAATTTCACTTGATTCCACTAAGAAATCTCCACTTTAGATGTGCCCTAGCCCTTAAAAATCGTAATGAGAGGTTGAAGGTGATGGTGGCGTTAAAAATGGTAATTTTCGGGCTGAAATTTCAGTTTTAACCGTTATTGAACCGGTTTTCGATAACCAGTGCTTAAGCGGGGGTAAATGGAGCTTAAGCGCCTGCTTCTTGGGTTGGCTCGGGTTTAAGCGCAAGATGGGCTACTTAGGCACCAGTGCAAGATTTTCAAAATTTTCAAATTAAAGTAAAATGCACTATTTGCCTAAGCGAACCACCCCTAAATGGTCTCATGACACTTGAATGAATATTTTCAACTTCCTATAACTCCCCTCTCTCTCAAAATTCTCCATAATAACTATTTCAATTCGAGGCTAAGAATAACACAAATTTTCACACAAACAAATTTATATTAATTCACAAACAAGTACAAATATCTTTAAACACTTAATTCTCACTACAAATAATCTTGGATGAGAAAATTTTTCTAAATACAAATACATAACAATCATTTCACAATTAAACACATAAAAGAAGACATAAATACTAAAAAAAAGACTTAAACACTAAACCACTTGAAAACAACAACTTCTAACACAAATTCTAAACCTAAACTTAATTTCATTCTTCATTCAAAGGAACAAATTCTTGTCTTTCCTTAGTCTCTCCAAGAATATAGAGTTGATAAAACGGACAGTGGTGACAAGCTCTGATACTATCTTTATCAATCCACTTCTGCTTTAAGAACATTGCCTTATCCGCTTCCTCTATATAACCTGTGTGGCTAAATTGCATCTTCAATCGCCATCCAATATGCTCTAAATGTGCATGCAACTCAAGTGCCTTAGTCGTCAATAAAGTCATAGTATTATCAATTTTGTTGATCTTCTTTGATATCTCTTCAATACTATCAGCTAAGAAACCGTTTTACATCTCTTGTGCACTTTTACAAATGAACCTCTTCCTCATGGTTTCTTCCTTCTTCAAATCCATCTTACATGAAGACATTTTCTCTAAATCTCACTTTCTCTTAGTCTTTTAGGGCTATAAATGATCTTGGGTGAAATTCCTTCGCAATTTATAGGACTAAATCCGTCCAATAACTCCTAGACACGTTTAAAAACTTCCTTGACATGTTTTTACAAACTAATTGGTGGTTAAGCCTTCCTGAAAATTTTTTTCGTGCATGTGTTTAAACTACCGCACTTAAGCATTGGATCTGACACTTAAGCGCCAGTGTACATATTTGCACTAGTCAACTTAACATCCAAATTCTCATTCTAACATGTCTTGGTCACTAAATAAAGTCATAAAATCCTTACTAACACATTATAGTTTCAAAAATACTAGCCAATTTTCTTAATCACACACAAAACAACAATAAAAACAAAAACACATTGATAACTATGGGTTGCCTCCGAAAAATGGGTAGGTTTTACGTCGTCAGCCCGACGTAACTAGTGCTTATTCTGATTGACCCAAGATTATTTCATCATTAAATTTATGTTGATCCCTTATAAAATAAGGTTTCAGTCTATGTCCATTAACTTTAAATATTTTCTCAGACCTTGGATCCTTAATATCCACAGCTCCATAAGGGTAAACTTTTATCACAACAAATGGGCTCATCTACCTGGACTTAAGTTTGCCTAGAAATAAACTTAACCTTGTATTATATAGCAAAACTTGTTGCCCTGGCTGAAAATTTTGAGTAAGAATCCTTCAATCATGCCACATCTTCGTCTTTTGTTTATAAATCTTGCTACTCTTACAAGATTCATTCCATATCTATTCAAGCTCATTTAATGGTAATAATCTTTTGTTGCCAGCATCTTTCAAATTATAATTGAACTCTTTAATTGCCTGAGATTCTTTATGCTCAAGTTCAACTGGTAAGTGACAAGCTTTCCCAAATATTAGCCTATATGGGGACATTCCTATAGGAGTTCTGTATGCAGTTCTATAAGCCCACGAAGAAGAGTAAGTTTGACCGACCAATCTATTTTTTTTGTATTCATAGATTTTTCCATAATTCTCTTAATTTCCCGATTTGAAAATTTAGCTAAACGACTTGTCTGAGGATGATAAGCAGTAGCAATCCTTTGATTTATATGATATTTCTTTAATAAATTCTCCATTTATATAATTTATAAAATGACTTCTACATCAGTAATGATAACTTTCAGCTTACCAAATCTACAAAATATGTTCATTTTAAAAAATTTCGCAACACTTTGAGCATCACATCAAGGTAAAGCAACAACTTCTATCCATTTGGATACATAGTCCACTGTTAATAAAATATATAAATTTTTGAAAGATGGTATAAATGGTCTCATGAAATCTAATCCCCATACATCAAATATTTCAATTTCTAGCATATAATTGAGGGGCATCTCATTTGTTCTAGAAATATTGTATACGTATTGACATCTATCACAAGTTTTTATATGAGCATTAAAATCTCTAAAAATTGTAGGCCAATAGAATTCAGATTGTAAAATATTGTATGTTGTTTTATCAACACCAAAATATTCCCTAAAATCATAATTATGAAATTTTTGGATGATTTCAAATGTTTCTTATAGTGGTACACATCTTCGAAAAATTAGATCTTTCCTTATTTATATAAAAATGGGTCATCTCAAAAATTAGTCTTAGCTTAAAAAATAAATTTCTTCTTTTGTTAGTATGACATTCCATAGGGTATAGTATCACTAACAATAAAGTTCATAATATCGGCATACGACGGAACACACCACTCATTAATAGTAAACAATTTTTCATCTGGAAAATGTTCATTAATTTCTTTTTCAAAATAGAGTAATTTTTCTAACTCAAGCCTGGAAAAATGATCAGCAATTTTATTTTCAATCCTTTTTTGATCTACTATTTCAACTTCAAATTCTTGTAAAAGAAGAATCCATCATATAAGTCTAGGTTTAGCATCCTTATTTTTCATTAAGTACTTAATAGTAAAATGATTTGTATGCACTACACAATGTGTTCTAATTAAATATGATTTAAATTTATCAAAAGCATATACTATTGCTAATAAATCTTTTTCAGTTGTTGTATAATTGATTTGAGTTTTATTAAGAGTTTTACTAGCATAGTAAATTACTTTGAAAATTTTATAATATTTTTGTCTTAAAACAACTCTTATAGCATAATCACTAGCATCAAAAATTAATTCAAAAGGTTTTTCCCAATTTGGTGAAACTATAATTGGTGCAGTGATTATTTTTTCTTTTAATAAATTAAAAGCTTTTAGGCATTCTTCATCAAAACTAAAAAATCACATTTTTCTCTAGTAAATGGCATAAATGCTTAGCAATCTTTGAAAAGTCTTTAATATATCGCCTATAGAATCCAACATGTCCTAAAAAACTCCTAATTTCCCTTACATTTGTTGGATAAAGTAAATTAGCGATCACTTAAATATTAGCAGGATCTACTTCCATACAATTTTCTGATATTTGATGACCTAATACAATTTCTTCTACTACCATAAATTGACATTTTTCCTAATTAAGGACTAAATTTATTTCTTCACAACACTTAAGAACTTTAGATAAACGTTCTAAACATGAGTCAAATGAAGTTTCAAAAACTGAAAAATCATTCATGAATACTTCAATCCCTTTTTTAATTAAATCTTAAAATATTATCAACATACATTTTTGAAATGTAGCTAGCAGGGGCTTTACATAAACCAAAGGGCATCCTTCCAAACACAAAAGTACCATTAGGACTGGTAAAAGTTGTTTTCTCTTAATCCTCAAGAGATATTTGTATTTGGTGATAACCAGTATATCCATCTAAAAAACAAAAGTATTAATGCCTAGCTTGTCTATCCAGCATTTGATCTAGAAAGGGTAAATAGAAAATGATATTTTCTATTTAATTTTCTATAATAAATGCATATTCTCCACCCTGTAACTTGTCTAGCAAGTGTTAATTCATTATGTTCATTCACTGTTACAATTGCTCCTCCTTTCTTAAGAACGCAGTGATTGGACTAACACATGCACTATCTGAAATAGGGTAGATAATTCTAGTATCTAACCGCTTTAAAATTTCTTTCTTAACAAGTTCTTTTGTAACAGGATTTAGTCAACATTGAGAATCAGCCATGGGTTTGCAGTTCTCTTCCATATGAATTATATGCATACAAATTGAAGGACTAATTCCTTTAATATCAGCAATTGCCCATCCAAAGGCTTTCTTAAAATTTTTCAAAATTTTCATCAACCTTTCTTCTTCTTGCATCGTTAATTTTGAGGAAATTATAATTGTTAGAGTAGAGGAATCTCATAAAAAGGCATATTTTAAATGTTCAAGAAGTACCTTCAACTTAAGTTCTAGAAGTTATTGAATTGTTGGACAAAGCGATTTATCTTGGTCTATCATGTCCAAAATTTCAAAACTTTCTTAAACATTGTTTAACTCTTCCTTAAGAAGTTCTTCACGTCGATCTAATTCCTTTTCTTGCTTGTGTTCCAAATCTTTTTCTTCAAATTTTTCTTCATAAGTTTTTTTGAAATGTAAATATCTTATAACATCCATCCTATAACATTCATCATCTTTACCTTTTGCAGGATATTTCATTGATATTAAAGTATTGATAGTAACAGTTTGATCATTTACGCTCCCTGTTAATTTTTGTTTCTGCATATCTATGATTGCTCTTCCTGTGGCTAGGAAAGGTCTCACCAAAATGATAGTTATCTATTTATCTACCTCCATATCTAGCACAATGAAATCAATAAGAAAGATAAATTAATCCACTTTCACTAGAACATCTTCTATAACTCCTTTAAGGTATATTATAAAACGATATGCTAACTACAGAGTTTCAGTAGTAGGGGTTATTTCTCCTAATCCCAATCTTTTGAATATTGATAACGACATAAAGTTAATGCTTGCACCTAAATCACATAAAGCTTTCTCATAACATCTATCTCCTATTGCACATGGAATTATAAAGCTACCAGGATCTTTAAGCTTTTCAGGAAGATGGAATCAGACCTATTATGTCCATGCCCCAACACTCGAATGGCCACAAAACAATGGTTGGGTGTAGCTCTTTCGGAGGTTTATGCAAGGCCACCCCGTGCACTTGACACTGGTGACATTTTCTGGTTGCATCCATGCAGTCGGACATTATTGTTGGCCAATAATATTCAAGGCTCTTAATCTTCATTTTCATTTTTGGTCTTGACTAGTGAGCACCACACAATCTGACATGTACTTCTTTGATAATATTTTGGCCTACAACTTTGCGTAGGCATCATAGCCACATTTGTTCAAACGATCTTTTGTAGAGGGCATCACCTACTAAAGCGTACTACATAGCCCTTTTTATGATATGGTGTGCTGCTAACTTGTCCTCTGACAGCTTTCCAATTTGCAAATACTTTATCAATAGTTTACGCCAATATTTGTTGATATCCCTAACAACAATCAATGTTTCTTCTTCTTTTCCGAGCTTGTGTAGAGTTTCGAGGTCGATTCGAGACAAAAATTGTCTTCCTCATACTGTGATTTTGATGGAGTCCTCTGAGGGACATGCCAATTCCTTAGCGAGTTTTGCTAGAGCATCGGCATGGGCATTATCTCCCCGAGGAATATAGTAGAAAGTCACATAGGGAATCTGCTCGAGTAGCTTCATTACATATTGGTGACACTCTGCTAGTCTTGGTTTCAGATCTTTGTATTGTCCGGTGACTTTTTAAATGATTTGTTGAGGGTCACCGTAGATGACAATATTTATTATATCCATTGAGATTGCCAACTTTAATTTGGTGATTAGGGCTTCATATTTTGCTTTGTATCATCATCAAACTAGCAGTCTAGCAAGGTTATCAAATTGTAAAATTAAATGTATTTTAGAAAGAGTTGTAAATCCATATAATTTGGATTGGTCTGCTAGACTAGATACTGCATTGTAGGCATATAGAACTACTTATAAGACTCCTATAGGAATGTCCCCATACATATTTATATTTATAAAAACATGCTACTTACCTGTAGAATTAGAGCAAAAAGCATTTTGGGCTGGTGAGAAAAGATTATTGCAACTCAATAAACTTGAGGAAATAAGATATGAAGCATATATAATGCAAAAACCTATAAAGAAAAAATGAAAATATGCTATGATCAGAAGATTATTCTGAAGAAATTTGAACCTGAATAAGAAGTTCTATTATATAATTCAAGATTGAGATTATTTCTAGGAAAATTGAATTCCAGATGGTTATGACCATTTAAAGTGATTAAAGTCTATTATTTTGGAACTGTTGTTATTAACGATCCTAACACTTGAAAGGTATTTAAAGTAAATTGACATCGTTTGAAATATTATTATAAGTGGAACATACCTTAATTTAAAGAAGTTTTAATTTTAATTCAACCCAACTAAAAAAATGGTGTTTCAGCCTGATGACGTTAAACCAAGCGCTTTGTGGTAGGCAACCATACATATATGTCTTTGTTTTACTATTCTGTTTGATAAGTGCTTATATATTAGTATATAATAACCCTACACCATTACATTTATTATAAATTAAGTCAAATATTGGTATTGAAGAACAATTTGGAATTAAATTGAACGAAAAAATGAAAGTCGCAAAATTTTGGCCACTGGCACCAACGACGCCCAAGAAAACGGACCTCAGCGCCAGCAACGCCAATCGGGAGCGTCGAGGGCATGAAGAGTAATTTAACGATTCTGACTACTTCTGGCTGACTTTGGTGGGATTTCACTCCATAATAGGATGTGTTTTTAACGTCCTAAAAACTTCCTAGGATGCCTAGAAACTTCCTATTTTCAGATTCCATGGCTTCCAATTCTAGAAATACATCAAGGTATGGAGTTCTCAATGGATGAAGGTTTATTAGTTTTGAAGCATAGAGATTATACGATAAAGTTATTACGAGAAGAGATTGATCAAGGAGAGAAGATTTTTTAATCATGGATTGATATCCAAATGCTCTGGTTGACAAGATCATTTTGTAAAGGCAATGAGAAGTATCGTGTTACACTACCGCAGTGGTTGTTGTGCCTGTAGTGAAGGAGTTCTATGCAAATCTACATGAAATTACCCAAGGAGTTGTCTTCATAAGAGGTAAGGTTGTACCATTTACTCCTCTAAGGATTAATGAATTGTATATGATAGAAAATGTTCTAATCTGTCATTATATAAATTTCATTCCTACATGAGCTTTGATGCAAGGTTTTTATAATTTTCTGATGGATGAATGTGATATGTGGGAAGTACGAGATGAAGGATATAATAGTTTTTTTGCCTCATTGCTTAATCCAATTTCGAAGCAGTGACATTTATTTATTTTTGCAAAATTACTTCTTACTATAAAGATTAGTAGAGTCACAAAGGAAAGTGTTATTTTAAACTACTGTATTCAAATGGAAAAACTTATTGATATAGGTTCACTTATATTTAAATCTGAATGGGTAAATTTACTGACTTGGGCATCCTTCCATAATTTTTCTTATTTGCAAGCAATCCCAGTGTCATATGAAAGTTGGGAAAAAGTTTTACTATCATGGGAGCCCATGATTCTTATTGATGATCAGTATGTTGGTAATGGAAATGAAGCACTAAATGCTATTATGGATCATTCTTCACATGTTTCAACTCCATTAATACCACCAACAGTAGGAAGTTCGCTTGCTTTGGAGAAGAAAATGAAGAAAATTGAAAGGGAATTTCAGAGTATTATGAATGCAGTGGAAAATCTTAAGTTCCTTTTTGATCACCTTGATTGGAGAATGAAAGAAAATTTTGATCATACTGGAACTTTTGAAGCAGGATTAGTTCATATGTTTAAAGAAAAAGGGTGGATTGAAGAAAATTTGACAGATCAATTCCTGTATTGATCCTTCTACAACCTATATGTTGATTACCAATCCATGGGAGGTATTTGAGGAGGTGAAACCACTAAAGATGATGTGGAATGACTGAAGACTTTGGATTCTCTACTTGCTTAAGAATATTTATGTATTTGATGTAATTGTATGGATTTCATTTGGTTTGGTTTGGTTTGTTGTTGCATTAGAATTCTGAACTTTGATTATGTGTATAGTTGTGTGTCAGCGTTTAGTGTTGTGGCTTCATTTCGATGCTGATTTATGATTAGTTTGCTTAATAGGTGTGAATGTGTGATTTGTGAAATGTGTTTGTAGACATTTTATTTTCATATATAAAAGTTAGTTTGTTGTTGTTTGTGAAAATGATTGTTTGTGAATATTTATTTGTGAATTATTGTTAGATAAAAATTTGTGTTTAAAAAAGCAAAAAAAACAAATTTGAAAAAATAAACATAGTGAATTTCGGGCCTTCAACGCCGACGGCCATGGCATGGGCACCAATGACGCCTTCAATCTGAGAGCAATAATAACCCCTTTAATTCACAATTTTCACTGCAAAACCTGCATTTCTACCCCTAAAGTCACCTTTAACCCTCAGTTTTCACACTTATAGCTTGATTTTTGGCAGATTTGAAGCGATTTAGAGGCAAGGAAACTTTGGATTTCATTTTCTCTAGCTAAGAGCTACACTTTAAAGTAAAAAAGTTTTTTCACTAAATATTTTTCTCAGATTGCCTAGATCCAAAAGTTTTGGGTTTTATTCAGAGATTTTGAGAAATACTTTGGTAAAAACTTTTTCTTAGTGGATTTAAGTGTAAAGTGCTTTACATTTTGATTTTCAGGATTTAGGAATTTATTCAAATTTTTATCAAAATTTTCTATATTTCCTATGACACCTAGATTGAGCAAAAGAAAAATAGAATATGACGAGCAAAAGTTTGTTAGCTTTAGAGCTAGTACTCAATTTCATAATCTTTGAGAAAACAAGAAAATTATTCTGAATCGAGGTTTTAAAAATCCGGGAGGAGAAGTTGAACGATTGATTTTCGCTCGATAGTGGAAAAGCTTCTATTATTTTACTGCCAATTTGATAGATGGGATAGTTAAGGAATTTTATGCCACTTTTGGGAGGCTTTTGATGGTTTTGTTTTTGTTCGAGGAAAAATGATGGAGTTTACTCCAAGAAAAATAAATGATTTTTATCTGTTAGAAGATGTTTATAGATGCTTGTATTATTCATTCTTTGCTACAAATGAGGCCTTATATGAGGTTATTTCTTTGTTGACTGGTGAGAGAGGGGCTTGGAAAGTAAACAATGGAGTTAAAGTCAACTTTCCCCTTTCTATGTTAAATGTAGCATCTATGGCCTGACACTATTTTATTTTTGGGAGGAAGATTCCAACAAATCATCATAGTGAAGTAACCAAAGATAGAGCCATCCTGAACTACTATATTCAACAAGTGATGGATATAAATGTAAACTATATCATTTATATGAAAACTTGATCTATTGTTCTGGAAGAGACCACTAGAGGATTGGAACACCCTGCTCTCATTTATACACTTTGTGAGCATGCAAGTGTTGATTTCAGACCTGATGAGGAGAAGATTAAGCCTCAGAGAACAATTGGGCTTGCAAACATTAAGACTTATGAGTCCAATGTTGATTGGAGATCTAAAAGTAAGGCTAGGGATATTCCTTGGACTTCTAGGACCCCCACACCCAAGTAATAGGGATTTATTGGACTAAATTATGATTCAACAGAAAGATGTTTTGAGGATGGATCATAGGATGCAGAACATGGAGGCCAGAAATGCTCATACAGATCGTCTGATTCACCAGAAGTTTGAATATGATGTTGCTTATGATGATGCTTTAGTTAATTACCAGAGGGGTGATCATACAGTTCAGTTTCCTATTCACCCTGTTTATACTCCATATCAGCAATAGAAGTTAGATGTTAATGATAAAGAAGATGATGACTGGTGATCTTTTTTATTTTTTTGTTTGTTTGTGTTGTACGTTGTGATTGTACCGTTTGTTTTGTGATTTAGTTGAGACTCTGTTGTTATGTTGTAATGTGAAACTGTAATGTGTAAAATTGTTTTCATTTTTAGAATTTAGTTTAGTTATGTTGTTGGTTTCGACACTTTGTTATATGTATTGCAATTAACATTTTCTCAGCAAATTATATATATATATTATGTGCAATTTAATGTTTTAAGCCTTGTAGTTTTTCATATTAGCACCTGCAGTATTTCATAACTTATATGTAAAAATCATAATCTTCAACAGGTATACATTTTTTTATGTATTTAATTCTTTCTTTCACCTTTTTTTTTAAAGTTCTACATGTAAATATCTTAAAAAAAATTTAAGTTTGGGAGGGACAAAAGTTATTTTAAAAAATAAAAGAGAACTTAATTTTATTTGCCCTCACTTAACTACATTTTCAGAAATTTTAAATGTAACATGACCTTTGGTTTTAGGGGTTAACTTTGGATAACTATATTTATGTTTCTTAATATATAGTAAATTTAAGTAAAAAATTTTCAATAATAAAGGTTAATTCTAGAGACTAAAATATTTGGTAAAAGATAATAAGACTATGTTATTTCTATTTTAAGTAAAAGAATTTGTATTTTTGAAGTATTAAAAATCTTAAAAGATTCATGTAATAAGAAAAGAATTAAACTTTATGTAATTTTTAAGTTAATATAAATTTGTTAAGAGAAGAAATGTAAAAAGTTTTTAACTTTAAGAAGAGGATAGTGAAGTTTAAAATCATTAAAGGCTATCCAGATATAGTAATCCTCACATAATTTAAAAAAAAATAGATAAGAAAGAAATGAAAATAAAAAGGGGATTAAAAATCATTCTTAAAAGTAAAGAAAAAAAAAGGAAAAGAAAGAAGATGTGGGGAGAAGATTGAGGAGATGCCTAATTAGAAATTGACTTCACTTGAATCAACTTAAGTAAAAAGACTTGGACACATTTTCTAAACTTTTTATTGGAGTATTAGGTTAATGATTAATAAAGTTTTATGAAATTTTTTTTCATACGTGACTTTAATATGACAAATTGGAATTTTTCTTCAAAGAAATAGAGGATCAGAAATCTTAAACCTAATTATTGAATATTCTAGCACCTTTAGTACTAACTGGAGTTGTTTTGAATTTTTCTTAAGTTATACTATTATATTTAATGAACTTAAATATGGAAGTTTAGAAGTTAAATTCTTTACCATAAGTCATATTTTTATGTAGTAGAGAAGTTACTTGAGGACAAGTAATATGTAGGATTGGGGGATTTTGATACACAAAAAATATATGCATTTTTAGACCCATATTTTTTACTTATTTTTGGTGATATTGCACCTTAATGGAAAGTATTTTGATGTTTTCTTTCAGGTTGTTGATTTTTGAAACTTAAAGCAAAGGGGAAGCGAAAAAGATGGATTTTGGAGTCAAAATAATGTTTTTGAAGAAGTACTCAGCTCTGATTGAGCCTAGGGCAGCGCTGATGGCGTAGAACAACAAAACAGCTGAAATATTTACTCAACGCCAACAACGCCAGACTAGCGCCGAAGGCGCCAAAGGCGGTTCAACCATCATTTCTAGAAGGTTCGTTGTATTTGGACGATTTTTGACAAGTTTTTTTAGGCACCTCTTGGACAACCGATCGTGGGTTTTATTTGGGGTTGAAATTCATCAGGAAAATGACTCCTTTTCACTCCAAAACGTTACACCACGCTACATTTTCACCATTCTTCATAATCCATCTTCATTCCACCATCATATTGGAGTCCATTAGTGATTTTTATTTTATAGTTTAGAGTTTGTGTGGTGAGATTTTGTGTGAAACTTTCTGTAGGAGTGTTGGAGAAGGAGAAAAGTTAGAGAAATCTTCTTCGTGCATTTCTAAGAAAAAGATACAAGGGAATTTTTTTTAGAAAGAGTTTAACATAAGTTTTGTTTACTTATTAATATTGAATGAACTTCTTTTATATATGAGATTTGTGTTTTGATATGCCTTTCTCATGAAATCTGAGTAGTTCCCTCTATCTTTCTCCCTACTTTGAGATATGGTGAAATGAAGAGATAATATGATGTGTCGATATTAAAATATAAATAAATTGTGATGATTTTTTAGCTCTGAACTTAATTTACATTTTGATTTGGCTAATTGAATTGTTAAAATATGTTATAAAACATATGATCCAGAAAATGGAGTATGAGTTCTACAACAGAGGGAGGATCACATTTTATTTCATGGAGGATAAATTCATTCATGGAATAAAGTGCAAATAAATAGGGAAATATTCTTTATTAGGTGTTGAATTCGAGAATCTTTAGGGTGAGAAAGTAAAATCCCCAATTCAGTCTCAGTGTGTAAGAACTAAAGCGAGAGTTAGCCTTTAGGTGAAGGGAAATGGGAGCTCTGGACTGGGGAGCCGATATCCTCCTAGCTCAGCACGGATTTAGGGACTAAACCTAGGATTAGCCAATGATTTTCTATGCACTGCATCAGGGTTGATAATTATAATTACTCCTATTTGGCAAAATATATATGTTATAAACATTTATCTCATATCATTTCACCAGAACCTCATTGTAGTGAGAATGATGTTTTTTCACATAAGAAATCTTCATTACATAAACATAGTAGATTAGTCCTTACTTTTTAAATATTGCATTTCTATTTTGCTAATAGTTAAATACTTTAGTTTTGATAACATCTTAACATTCAAAATTAGTGATAGTGATTTTGTTTGATTTTCTGTAAATTGCTTAATAAAACTTATCATTGTCAATTTACTCCTCTATGGGATCGATATTTGGGGCTTAAATAGAAAGTCCTTTATTACTTGATAATGATACGTATACTTTCTTAGAATCCCATTATTAATTGCCTATAATTTTATATATTTTATAGAACTTACTTATAATACAAGGATTAAGTATTTGGCGTTGTAGTGATGTCAACTTCATAAATCCTTACATATAAAAAATTAGCATCACTAGACGATCTAAAAAATCAACTGAAGCTTTGCGTGCTCGTATTCCTGTCTTGTTCCGCTTAGGGAGCAGAGTTGATATCTAACCAGAGGAAAATATGTTGAGATTTTCATACCTATTTTATACTATTCTTTATGATATTACACTTTAAAGAAAGGTATTTTTGATGTTTTGTTGCAGGAATGATGAAATAGGGTCAATGGAGCAAGAAGATACAAAAAGGAGCGAATTTGGAGCAAAAAGGACCAAAATGTGGAGATTTGAACTAGGCCACTGACAGTGCTCTCGACCCCGCTGACGGCGCCCTCGACCTTGCCGAGGACGAGTTTTTTCCGAAGCTACAGGATAAAATTCTCTAGAAGTCCGCCGAGTGCGCCCTCGAGGCCACCGACAGCGAGCTTGGCAGTTATGCCTACTCAAACTTTGAATAAAGCCAAATTTTGAAGGGATTCTTAAGCAACTCTTAGGAAAGCTCATCCACAACATTAATAGACTATTTTGGCCAAAAATTGGAAAAAGGGGGAGAGAGTTAAAGAGGGATTAGAGGTCCTGATTGTTAGAAAGGTTCCAATAGTGTGTAACAATTGTAAGGAATTCTTTGAGAGATTGTAAGAGTGGAGGGAAAGTGAGAGATTTATTTCTCCTTACTGCTTCGAAGAGGAATTCTGTGTGCTGTAAAGAAATGAAGAGATTCAGAGAAACTTTGAGGAGTGTTCTTGGGGAGAAATTAGAGATAAGTTATTTACTTATTGTAATTTGTATGACTTTGATTGATTTTATATATGAATTTTGAGTTTTGTTTTGTTTTTCGCATGAGATCTGAGTATTTTTATCTGTCTTTCTCCTTGTCTCGAGATTTATGAAATGGTGATTTGAATTGGTGAATCCATAAAAATGTTTAAGAAATTGTAATGATTTTTTCACTTCGATCTTAATTTACTTTCAATCTTGTCAATTAATTTGTTAAAATATGTTGAGTTTTATAACTAAAGTAAAGATTACATCCAAGATTCAGCGAGGTCAAAGCCCTTAGAAGTTGGGTGCAAATAAATAGGGAAATAATATTATTGGGCATAGAATTGCAAAATTTAGAGCAACAGACTTAAATCCCCAATTAGGTCCTATCATTTGGGTGCTGAAGTGTAGATGTTAGCCCTCAGGTGAGGGACACGTGGGAGCGCTGAAGTTAGAGTTGGTATCCTCCCAGTCTAGTCGCAGATTCAGTAAACAATCGTAAGATTAGTCAATGTTCTTTATGTCTGGACCAAAGGGTAAAGAATAGGTATTTTTCTATTTGGCACAATATAAATTGAACTAATTCACTTTATCCATTCACTATAATTTCTTAACAAGGAGAAAGATGCTTTCTTACATATTGAATATCATACTTAAACTTTCATTAGTATCATTAGTTATTTAATAGTTATTAAAATTAAATATTTATTTCAATTGTCAATTAGTGACAGATAAGCAAATTGAACTTTGTTGTTGTGATTAAAGTATTACTTTTCTAAAATCTTAGTTCGCAGTTCTAAACCACTCCCTGTGTGAACAATATCTAGGAATCTATTAGAGCCCTATATTACTTGAACAATATGTATACTTGTGTTGATAAGTGTGACTTTAGAATTATTGAATATTTATTATATTTATCTTATATTTTAAGCATGTAAATCGTCGTCGGTCAAGTTTTTAGCACCATTACCGGGGAGTCATTGATTGAGTGAGTGATTCAAATCACAGTTAGAGTAACATACAAATTAGGAATATTAGAAAATTTTTACTTGAATTGCAACATATTTTTACATTCAGTTAATTATATTACTGAGTACTGAATTCAAATTTTATGCATAAATTTGGACTTAAAAATCTTATACCCTACGATTCAGAATTAGAACACACTTTTAGAAAGATTAGAAGATTAAGAAGAGAACCTAGAAATTCTGATACAATGGGAAAAAACATGAACAATAAAGGAATGGAGAATGAACACCAACCTAGACCCCTACGAGATTATGCAAATCCTCAGCAGATGAAATTCACTTATCTATCCAAAATCTTGGTGTAGTTGCTAATTCATTTGAGCTTAAACATGCTATTATCCAAATAATGCAAACAATCAATTCGGAGGTACACCAAATGAGATCCTAACTTACACCTCGCTAGTTTTTTAGAATTGTGCGCTTCTTTTAAATATGACGGAGTCTCAAATGATGTTTTTAGACTTAGACTTTTTCCTTTTTCACTGAGAGATAAGGCTAAGATGTGGTTAAATTTGTTAGCACCAGGATCTATTAGAAATTGGGGAGGACTTTCAGAGAAATTTTTATCCAATTATTTCCCTCCATCCAAAACTGCTAAACTTAGAAATGACCTAACATCGTTCTGTCAGATTGATGGAGAGTCAATATATGAAGCTTGGGAGAGATTTAAAGATCTTCTTAGGAAATGCCCTCATCATTCGTTACCAGATTAGTTGATAATTCAAACTTTTTATAATGGATTAGTGGGATCTCTTAGATCAATTATAGATTCTACAACTGGTGGTTCTTTAATGTAAAAACCTTTTAATGAGGCTTATTCATTAATAGAAGAGATGGTTACCAAAAATTTTTAATGGCCCTCTGAACGGGTAAATCTTAAAAGAGTAGCTAGTATCCAGGATTTTGATGTAATATCTATGTTAGCTTTGCAGATTGCTGCAATATCAAAAAAATTTAATCATTATGAGATGAATTATTCTCCAACACCTCATATAATGGAAGAAAATTCATCTGGACAATTTGTGGATGTTCAACCTTCATATGAGACTTTAAATGTTATTAATAGACCCAACAATCCTTATTCAAATTATTATAACCCAAGTTGGAAAAATCATCCAAATTTTAATTGGAATAACAATTCCTCTACAAATCAACAATGGGCAAACAACCCAGTGAACCCATTAGGAAATTCATCAAACCATGGAAATGTTAACTATAGACCTTCTTATCCTCTTGGATTTAACAGTAATACTCAAATTAAGAAATAGAAGTTGTCTATGGAAGAGTCGATATTAAACATGGGTCAACAATTGCAGAATCAAGGAAATCAATTAAAAATTCAAGGAAATCAATTACAAAATCAAGGAACTGCTATTAAGAATATTGAAAACCAATTGGGACATATCGCAACTGCGCTTAGTAACCAAACATTAGGAACTTTTTCTAGTACTCTGGAACCAAATCCTAAAGACCAAGGAAAAGAACAAATCAAAGTGATACAATTACAAAGTGGAAAAGAATTAGAAACAACAGAGCAAAAAGAAACAGAAATCAAAAAAGAGAAAGTGGATTCCGAAAAAGAAACGGATCATGAATACCCAGATTTAGAGTATCCATTTACACCAATGAAAATTACTGTGGAGAAACCTCCACCACCGTTTCCTCAAAGATTGAAGCAACACAAACATAATAAACAATTTTCCAAATTTTTAGAAATTCTTAAGAAGTTAACGGTAAATACGACCTTCGTAGAAGCGTTAGAGCAAATGCCCTATAATGTAAAATTTATGAAAGATATTTTGAACAAGAAAAGGAAGTTCATAGATAATGAAACCGTTTCACTTAGCGAAGAGTAGTGCAATTATTCAGAAAAAGCTTCTTGAAAAACTGAAAGATCCTGGCAGTTTCACTATACCGTGTGTTATCAGTGAAAAATTTTATGCAAGTGCTTTATGTGATTTGAGAACCAGCATTAATCTTATGCCTCTATCAATTTTTAAAAGATTAGGATTAGGAGAAGTCTCACCTACTTCTGTAACTCTAAAGTTAGTGGATCGTTCAGTTACATATCCTAAAGGAGTAATAGAAGATGTGTTAGTAAAAGTGGATAAATTTATCTTTCCTGCGGATTTCATTGTTTTAGATATGGAGGAAGATAAAGAAATAACTGTCATTTTAGAGAGACCATTTTTAGCTACTAGAAAAGCTATGATAGATATTCAAAAAGGAGAATTAACTATGAGATTTAATAATCAAGAAGTAACTTTTAACATTGCAAAGTCTATGAAATACCCTTCTCTTGAAAGAGATAATGAATGTTTTCGCATGAAAATTAGTGAACATTTATTGAAAGAACATTTTAAGGAACATTTTGAGGAGAAAGAACAATTTGAAGAGAATGATGAAATTATTCTGTACGAATTAGAAAATGAAGAATTAGATTATGTACACGAAAGATTTGAGATGTTGGATATTACAAAAAATGTCGATAAAAATCTATTTCCATCAATTATAAAACCACCTGAACTTGAGATGACAGTATTGCCTAGCCACTTGAAGTAAGTGTTTTTAGGAGACTCGTCTACATTACCAGTTATTATATCTTTAGAATTAAATGATCTGCAAGAGCAAAGACTGCTAGATACATTAAAAAGATATAAGAAAGCTTTTGGTTGGACCTTAGCTGATATTAAGGGAATCAATCCTTCAATCTGCATGCACAAAATAATATTAGATGAACAATATAAACCAATAGTTGATCCACAAAGGAGATTAAATTTGATGATTGAATAAGTAGTTAAGAAGGAAATTTTAAAATGGTTAGACACTGAAATTATATACTCTATTTCAGATAGTGCGTGGGTAAGTCCTATTCATTATGATCCTAAGAAAGGAGGAGTGATTATTGAAACAAGGGAAAATAATTAATTAATACCTATCAGACAAGTTACTGGGTGGTGTATTTGCATTGATTATAGAAAATTAAACACTGCCACCAGGAAAGATCACTTCCCTTTACCCTTTTTAGATCAAATAGTGGATAGACTTGCTGGGCAAAAATATTTTTATTTTTTAGATGGATATACCAGTTACAATCAAATTCCTATTGCTCTTGAGGATCAAGAAAAGATAACATTTACTATTCCTTTTGGAACTTTCGTTGTTTGAAGAATGCCTTTCAGATTATGTAATGCACCTGCAATATTTTAGAGATGTATGATGTCCATATTTTGCAAGTTAATTGATGATGGATTGGAAGTATTCATGGATGATTTCTCTATATTTGGAACATCATTTGACACATGCTTAAATTATCTTGAAAAATTTTTGGAGTTATGCGAAAGAACAAATTTGGTTCTGAATTGGGAGAAATGTCAATTTATGGTTGCAGGAGGAATTGTGTTAGGGCATAAAATTTTGGAAGATGGTATGGAAGCAGACTCTGCAAAAATTCAAGTTATATCTAAACAAACACCTCCTACTAATGTCAGAGAGGTTAGGAGTTTTCTTGGACATGTTGGATTTTACAGGAGTTTTATTAAATATTTTTCAAAAATTACCAAACCTCTATGCCAACTTTTAGAAAAGGACAAGAAATTTGAATTAACTGAAACCTGTTTAAATGCCTTTAAGTTATTAAAGGAAAAATTAATCACAGCCCCCACTATAGTTTCACCTAACTAGGAGAAACCATTTGAACTTATTTGTGATGCTAGTGATTATGGTATTGGAGCTATCCTTGGACAAAGTTATGAAAAGATTTTTAAAGTTATATACTTCACTAATAAAACTCTTAGTGATGCACAAATTAACTATACTGCTACTTAAAAAGAGTTACTCGTCATTGTGTATGCTTTAGATAAATTCAGATCTTATTTATTTGGAGCTAAATTTGTTGTGCATATTGATCACTCTCCTATTAAATATCTAATGCAAAAGAAGGATGTTAAACCAAGATTGATTAGATGGATACTTTTGATGCAAGATATTGATCTTGTGGTTATTAATAGAAAGGGAACTGATAATCAAATTGTTGATCATTTGCTAAGATTAGAGATCAAGAATCATCTGACACTGACAATGAAATTACAGACAGATTCTCTGATGAACAACTTTATAATATTAATGAGTGAAAAATACCATGGTATGCTGATATTGTTAACTACATTGTAAGTGATATTTTGCCACCTTTGCTGACAATGCAACAACAAATGAAATTCATTCATTATGCAAAAGCATATTTTTTGGATGAGCCTTACTTATATAAACAATGTAAAGATCTGATTATGAGGAGATGTGTACCTTATGAAGAAACTGAACTAATCATTCAGAAATGTCATGATTCTGAATTTGGAGAACATTTTAGGATTGATGAAACTACTTATAAAATTTTATAAGCTAGATTTTATTGGCCTACTATCTTTGGAGATTTTTATAGATACATAAAAACTTGTAATCGTTGTCAACGAGTAGGAAACATATCTAGAAGAAATGAAATGCCTCGAAATTTTATGTTAAAAGTTGAGATCTTTCACGTTTGGGGATTAGATTTTATGGGACAATTTATTCTTTCATTTTAAAACTTATATATATTAATTGCAATCGACTCCGTTTCTAAGTGGATTGAAGCACAAGCTTTACCTCGTTGTGATGCTAAAAGTGTTTCAAGGTTTTTAATGAAAATATTTTCACTAGATACAGAATGCCTAGAATGATTATCACTGACGGAGGATCTCATTTTAGAAATAAATACATTTAGAGATTAGCAAAAAAATTTAATATTATTCATCTAATCTCTACTGCCTATCATCCTCAAACCAGTGGGTTAGCTGAAGTCTCTAATAGAGCGATTAAACAAATAGTTGAAAAAACTATAAACCCTAGTAGAATAGATTGGTCCACTAGACAGATACCACATTATGGGCTTACAGGACTGCTTATAAAACTCCTATTGGAATGACTCCTTACAGATTGATTTTTGGAAAGACTTGTCATTTACTAGTAGAATTGGAGTATAAAGCATATTGAGCAATTAAATAACTCAATTATAATTTAAAAGATGCTGGTAAGAAGAGATTATTACAATTAAATGAATTGGAAGAGTTAGGAAATGAGTCTTATGATAATGACAGAATTTATAAAGAAAAATAAAAGTTATGGCATGATCGGAAGATTAACCAAAAGAACTTTGAACCATGACAAGAAGTTTTTCTTTACAACACTAGGGTGAAATTATTTCCTAGGAAATTGAAGTCTCGTTGGTTAGGACCCCTTACTGTGACTCAAGATTATACTTACGGAGCTGTTCAAATTGAATATCATAAAATAGGAAATAGATTTAAAGTAAATGGACGCAGATTAAAACCATATTATTAGGGTAAAAGACCAAATTTTAAAGAGATTTTAATGATCAGTCAAACTGAATGACACCTGAATAAGTTGGGCTGACGACATTAAACCATGTACTTTATGGGAGGCAACCCATATTTATCTTTACTTTTATCTTGATTATAGTAGTTTTTATTTGAAATGATCGTTAGTCTATGGTAGTATTAAACTCTACTACTCTTATTTACCTTTGAACATCATAAAAATTGGATTCATGAAGAAAAATTGGAATGCAATAAGACCAGAGTGAAACTGTGCAGATTTTGCCTTGGGCGCCGACGACTGGTTTTTCCTGAGAGTCCAGAAAAAATTGGTACAGATGCTCGCCGACGGTACCCTCAACCCCACCAGCAGTGAGAACGACAAATTGGCGGTTACTTGGGTTTAAATGGTGGTTTTTGGGCAAAAATTGTCTTTTTAAACTAAAAAATTCATTCTCTAGTTCATATTTTCCCTCCAAAAATAAGGTGAAACTCTACCAATTTCATTCCTATAGCATCCAATTCCCCTGATAATCCTAGAATGCTAGTTTTCAATCAGTGAAAGTTTTATTAGTGTGGAAGCGCAACGAATCTTAAACAAGTTGCTGACGAAGAAAGGATTAATTAAAGAACAAGAATTCGTAAATCACGGATTGATTAATCCCACGACAAATATTTAAGAAATGATAGTGTGACAAAGATGGGAAGTGTTGTGCTACACTACCGCCGCCATGGTTGTTCCAGTAGTGAAAGAATTTTATGCAAATTTACATAGAATCAACCAAGGAGTTGTTTATGTGCAAGGAAGATTAATCACTTTCACTCCTGCGTGGATCAATAAATTATATATAATAGAGAATGTTCTTGTTTGCCACTATACAAATTTTGTCCAAACGAGGAACCAGATGAATGAGATTTACCTATATTTAACGGACGAAACTGACGATTGGGAAACAAGAGAAAATGGGTATGTTAGTTTTTCTGCGACACTCCTGAATCCCATTTTGAAACATTGACACTTTTTCATTTCTGCAAAACTATTATCGACAATGAAGATCGGTAAAGTTTCTAATAAAAGTGCCATTTTGAATTAGTACATCCAAAGGGAACTATTTAATAAATTATATCTTTAGTCCCTTATAAGCCTCTGGTGAACCTGCGCCAAATCAAGAAATTGGAAAAGGAGGTACAAAATGTCATGAATGCGATTATTAATATCTCCGATTTTTTTTATCATTTAGACTGAAGCATGAAGGAACATTTTGAGCACTCTAGACATTTAGAAGATAGCTTGATACGACTGATGAGGAGAATGAAGTTAATAGAAGAGGATTCCACTGAAGAATTTCCATTCTGACCCTTCTACAACCTCTTTGTTCATGTGCAATCAATGGGTGATCTCAGAGGAGAATCTAGTACCGAGACCGAAGATTGGTAGATTTATATTACTACCTATCTGTCTATCTATGTATTTCAATTTGAACTTTGTATTTGCTTTAATTTAGAATTATGCTTGTAGATCTCTATATAGTTGAGACTAAGCATAGGTTGTTTTGTTTCCAGAGTTTTGAGTGTTGTAGCTTGGATTGCGACAATGAATTAATTTATTGAGGTTGAGAGAATACCAAACTTAGTTGTGTTATGTAACGTATATTGTACCCCTTGGAATTTATATATAAATGTGATGTTTTGTGTTGTGAAAGTTTATATGAGCTAAGTACATCATTTTGTCACTTAAAATTATGTCTATAATGATTGAAAAGAAGTCGTTAATGCTTGGAATTGATCAAAATCACAAAAATTTGAAATTTGGATAAAATCAATAGAGCCCGCCGACAACGCCCTCGATTCCGCGGATAGCGGATTTTTCCCAATACTCAGGTTCAAAATTCCAATAGACCCCGTCGACAGCGAGCTCCCAAAAAACACTTTTAACCGCGATTTTGACCAGTCAACTATCACTATTCATCATCCCCTTCCTCCTAAAAGAGTCATTTTCGACCTAGGGCTTGAAAGATCACGACCTAGGGCTTGAAAGATCTTGAATTAGGAGGTGATTTCAAGACTTTTTGACACGAGATTTGATCATCTCTAGGTAAAAGCTTCACTCCTAACTAAAAATATTTGTTTTTCACCATTGATTTCTTCCACATTGAGGAGATCCGAAAAATTTGAGAATGTGAAGAAAATTTGATAAGAAATTCCTGGATCTTAATGTTGAACTCTTAGAATTACTATTCGAAGCCAAGATTTGCATATTTGAAGTAATTTTTGGAATTTTTCTATAATTTGATTAGATTGAAATGTACCATGTCAAAAGAGGATATTTGAGTTCGACGAGTCTCACTTCATCAATGCAATGGCTCAAACAAAATTTACTTTCATATTTAAAGGAAAGAAATGCATACAATATCGAGTTTTTGAAAGTCTGGGAGGATAAATCAAACGAGTTATTGTCGAGCGGAGGTGGGAAAACTTTTGTTACACCACCAATAAAGCTGATGCAAATGTTGTGAAGGAGTTCTATGCTAATGTTGTTTATTCTGATGACAGAATCGTTCAAGTGTGTGGGTTTCCTGTTGAGTTTATTGTCGCCCGCATCAACACTTTTTATGATATTCCAGACTCTTATAGCTACCAATATGAATCCTTTAGTATGATGGAAGGCCCCTTAAATGATGTGATCAACTTTCTCACTGATGGGAAAGAAACATGGAAGATAAAGCAGCGAGAACGGGTAAATTTTTCTGCTTCCATGCTGAATGCCACCTCTAAGGCGTGACACTATTTTATTTCCTCTAGTCTGTTACTGACCTATCACCATAGTGAGGTAACTAGAGATAAAACTATTCTAAATTTCTGTATTCAGAATAGTAGAACTATAAATGTGGGGAGAATAATTCTTAAGAATATATTGACTATGACAAGGAGTGAGACTAGTGGAGGTCTAGGACATCCTGGACTTATTCATACAATTGAAAACCTTCTGGAGTGGAAAGTGGAGATGAAGAATGGGTTTACTTTATGAAACACATTAGTAAAGCTAATTTAAAGACTTATGAATCCCATGAGAAATGGATAACTGAGAGTATAAGTTAAGAATCTTCTACTAGTAGAGATGTCCCATCTACAAGTTATGACCTTCCACCTTCTAGTTCCCCTACCCTCTCTGATTTGATGAATGAGTTGACCTTGCAGCGGAAGAGCATAGAATTGATAAGTGAAAGGATTGGAGGTTTGGATTGTTTAGAATTTTTGAAGCTCAGGCTCGACACTACAGAGGTGAGCCTAATGTTGCGTTTTTTGAGTGCCCTCGATATACTCAGTATCAGCCCAATCCACCGGCTGATCAAGGAGATGAAGATATAACTTGAGATTTTGATATTGAATGAAATTGATGTACTTACATTTGTATTTTTATTTTTGTGATCTTTTGTAATAGAAATGGTTGTTTGTGTATTTGGACTTTCATTTTTATTATTATGTGTACTTGGATGAATTTTAATTTTTGTTATAAAGTTAATGTTATATTAAATGTGCATGTGTAGTTTAATAGATGTTGAGTTATATTTTGTATGTAATGTGATTTTTATTTTGCATTTTAGTTTTAATTGTTTAGTATTGTGGTTGTGTTAGGCATGTTGTGCTTATTTAATGTTTTAGTTTTATACTTATTTCAAAATTTCATTACCCATAAATTCCTCTAATGATTTATATTTGTAGAAAGCTCCTAATATTACAGACTAGGTGAAGTAAAAAAATTTAAGAAGGCATGCAGAAATTTCAAAATAATAAAAATGCCTACAATACTGTGGTATGATTTATATTTATAGTTTTTCTTTTCACCTGTATTATTTCATATTTAAAAATTTAAGTTTGGGGGAGGGATGAAAAAGATTAACTATTAGATGTCCTCTATTTCAATATTTTCAAAAATTATTTATATGATTTCATGTAGTGAATTTAATTCAGGTAACTATATTTTTGTATCTATTTAAATATTATGGTAGATTTAAAGAAATATTTTTGTAATGAAAATTAATTTTGTAACTTAAGATATTTTAGTATAAAAGAATAAAATTATAGTTAACTATTTAAAGTAAAGGAAACTATATTTTGAAGTATTAAGAATCTAGAAATTCATTTGAGAAGAAAAGATTGAGCTCAATGATGTAAAAACTATGAAATATCTATAAGGTAAAGGAATACTTTGAGTTTCAAATTTAGGGAAAGAAAAGTGAAGTTCAAAATCATTAAAGGCTATCCAAATATAGTAATCCTCACTTAAAAAAGGAAAAAGAAAGGATTGAGAAAAATCCCAGAAAAGAAAAGAAAAATATTTAGAATTGAAAACAATCCAAATGAAAAAGAGAAAAGAAAGAAAAAATTATGGAAGTGAGGAGAAGCTTGAGGATAGGCCTAATAAAAAATTGACTTCACTAGACCTACGTAAAGGGAAAACTTAAATACATTTCTGAACTTATATTTATAGAATAAAACTTTTACTAGTAGAGTTCTCATGAAGTTCCTATCTTTTGGACATTCTAAGTGACTTAATATTGCAACATATAGTCATTCTTGAAATGAATAGAAGACTAGAACTCCTAAATTTGATGACTAGATAATCTTTTAGCTACAGAGTTAATTCAATTACTTTAATTTTTTCTAAAAATCTTACTATGATATTTATTTAAATCAAACTTATAGTATTTTTGAATTAAAACTTTACCACAGTATATCATAACTTTTATATAGTACTAAAATTACTTGAGGACAAGTAACAGTATATCATAACATTTACTACAATATATAATAACTTTTATATAGGATTTTCACCAGAGGCAACAATGTTGAGGTTTTCATAACTATTTTATACTATTTTTGATGATATTGCTATTTAAATAAAGGTATTTTTGATGTTTTGTTGCAGGAATGATGAATTAGGGTCAATGGAGCAAAAAGATGAAAAAAAGAGTGAATTTGGAGTGAAAAGGACCAAAACGTGGAGATTTGAAATAGGCCGCGAATGATGCCCTCAACCCTGCCAATGGCGAGTTTTTCTTGAGGCTACAAAACAAAATTCTCTGGAAGTCCGCCGACGGTGCCCTCAAGGCCATCGACAGCGAGCTCTCTGATTATGCCTACTCAAGCTTTGTATAAAGCCAAATTTTTAAGGGATGCTTTGGCAACTCTTGAGAAAGCTCATCCACAACTTTAATACACTATTTTGGTCGAAAATTGGAAAAAAAGCGAGAGAGTCAAGGAGGGTTTAGAGGACTTAGATGTTAGAAAGGTTCCAATAGTGTGTA
This sequence comes from Phalaenopsis aphrodite, assembly GCA_003013225.1. Lineage (NCBI taxonomy): Eukaryota > Viridiplantae > Streptophyta > Magnoliopsida > Asparagales > Orchidaceae > Phalaenopsis > Phalaenopsis aphrodite. The sequence goes on from NEWO01000376.1 coordinate 339,819, forward strand.
ACAATTGTGAGAAATTCTTCGAGAGATTGTAAGAGTCGAGGGAAAGTGAGAGATTTCTTCCTCCTTGCTGCTTTGAAGAGGAATTCTGTGTGCTGTAAAGAAAGGAAGGGATTCAGAGGAACTTCGAGGAGTGTTCTTAGGGAGAAATTAGAGCTAAAATATGACTTTGATTTTATATATGAATTTCGAGTTTTGTTTTGTTTCCCCAAGAGATCTAAGTAGTTTTCTCTGTCTTTCTCCTTATCTCGAGATTTGTGAAATGGTGATTTGAATTGGTGAAGCAATAAAAATTTTTAAGAAATTGTGATGATCTTTTCACTTCGATCTTAATTTACTTTCAATTTGGACAATTGATTTGTTTAGGGTTTAGGGAGTTTTACAACTAAAGTAAAGATTACATCCAAGATTCAGGGAGGTCAAAGCCCTTGGAAGTTGGGTGCAAATAAATAGGGAAATAATATTATCAGGCGTAGTATTAGAGATTTTAGAGTGATAGACTAAAATCTCCAATTTGGTCCTATCGTTTGGGTGTTGAAGTGTAGATGTTAGCCCTCAGGTGAGGGCAACGTGGGAGCTCGAAAGTGGGAGCCGGTATCCTCCTAGCCTAGCCGCAGATTCAGTAAATAAGCGTAGGATTAGTAATTATTCTTTATGCCTGGACCAAAGGGTAAAAAATATGTATGCTTCTATTTGACACAATATAAATTAAACTAATTCACTTTATCCATTCACTATAATTTCTTGACAAGGAGAAGGAAGCTTTCTTATATATTGAATATCACAACTAAACCCTCATTAGTATCATTTGTTATTTAATAGTTTTTAAAATTACATATTTATTTCAATCGCCTATTAGTGACATATAAGGAAATTGAACTTCGTTGTTGTGATTAATGTATTGCTTTTCTAAAATCTTAGTCTGCAGTTCTAAACTACTCCCTGTGGGATCAATATGTAAGACTCCATTAAAGCCCTATATTACTTGAACGATACATATACTTTCGTTGATAAGTGTGACTTTACAATTATTGAATATTTATTACGTCCATATTTATCTTATATTTTAAGCATATAAAAAGTCACCGGTCAATACCACCATGGGATGAAACTAGGTCCAAAGTATCTGACATTATCGCAGCAATTGACAGCGATATGGAAGAACTAAAGGAGGAGGTCTAGCAAGGTACTCCAGATATTAAGGCAAATCAAGAATCAATAATTAAAGGAAAAGTTGAAAAGCTCTGGGTCGAGATTTCCAAGTTGGCTCCGGAACACGGGGTTTTCATTGATGATGATGATGAAGATTTTGACTATAATGATTACCTTAAAGAAGATTTCATGGATGTCCAAGTCATTGAAATAAGAGCTGCTACATCTGCGTGTGAGGCTCAACCTCTCTTTGAAGAGAAGGATATAGATGAGCTACGTAGGTTATCTACATTCATAATTCCAGAATGCTTTAAAACTAGCCTCCGTTCAGAATCTTCAGCCTGACAAACCCGAGATGAAGATTTCACCAAAAGATTCATCGTCGTCAAAGATAAAGAAGAAGAAGAAAACCACTACAAAAATTTATATCACGGGGGGTAGGATAGGTACTGCCTCTACAAGATTAGTTATTTTGTATTCAGGGAAGAAAATCCTTGAACCACTGACTTTGTATGATTATCTTTTACCCCTTCAGGGTCTTATGAATACAATGATTGTGATTTTAGCTACATTGTAACTGTTTATGGTGATAGCATAAATTATTTTGACAAACCTAGCATCGATCTCAATTCTCAAAATGATCTCCAAATCGTACTTGAGTCTGATGAACTCGCTAACAAGGCTGAAGAAGACATTGATGATATCACTTACGATAGCATCGGGAGTGAGGAACCAATCCTCAAGCACCGCGATGCACCACTTGCTGTTAACCTAGATCATTCTAACAAAGAAGAAACACCGGAAGATTTGACAATGATATCTCAAGAAGAAGAAGTTACAGAATTGAACTTACAAAGTAGGAGAGTATTACCCCCAAGAATAACTCCAGCTGTTAAAGAAAGCAAATATTACCTAGAGAAGAGCTACCTCCACCTCCACCAGTGGAAGAACCACATAACCATGAGAAAATTAGAAAACCATACAAAGTAGATTACAACGTGCTATCTTTCCTTAGGAAGTTGCCGGCTAGATTAAGCATTTACAACGCTCTGATCCTATCAAAGGAGATCAGAGACTCTGATTACAACCTTGCTTGACCCAGAGATTTGTTTAGCTCAGTTGTCTAGCACATCCTTGGATGAAGTTTGCTTTTTGAAGGAACAGTCTGGGGTAACCTTCACAGTTGAAGATTTGTTGTTCGGTACCATCGACCACAATCGTACACTCTACATCTCTGTTAACATTGGTAGATTTGTATTGTCCAAAGTTTTAGTAGATCCCGGAGCATCACTCAACTTGATGAGTCTTTGGACATTGGCCTACTTCAATATTGAAGCTCAGGAACTTATGACCGATAAAATAATGCTAAGAGGATTCAACCAAAAGGGAGACTGAGCCCTTGGATCCATTACATTGCTTATGAAGGTTAAAGAACTAGTAACAACCGCTACGTTTCATATCATCGACATAGAAAACCTCTTTTAATGCTCTACTAGGTCGACCCTGGATTCACAAACACAACATGTTTCCATTGTCTCAACACGAGTGCTTCAAGTATTACAAAGAGGGATAAGAGCATTGCATCATAGGAGATTTATAGCCATTTTCAGTGCATGAAGTTGGTATTCATGAAGAAGCCACCTACTACGCGCCTCCAAAGAAAACTATCTTCTCTCATGAAATTATGACAAATAAAAATAAAAAATCAGAAGCATCACAAAGAGAGGGCCATTCAACTCCGCTTCAGGGATCTTCCACCACTTTTTTGTAAAGAATTGGTGGGGGTTCTTTTAGTTCGCGCACCCGAGGTCGAGGTCGGGGATGTGGACAAGGAAAAACCAACTTAATTGTTGAACGGAATAGGCCAACCATCAACATTGGTGATGAAGATACTTCCGAAGATAAAATAATGATGACAAAATAGAAGAAACTTCTTTACTAGAAGATTCAGAGAAAAGAGAATATGAGACGATGTATGATCGAATAAACTACTATGTGAACACAATGACCCTTACTTCGATTCTTCCTCAAAAGTTTGAGAGTTTAGAGGTCAAGGAAGTCTGTAGCACTAGTTCAAAGACGATAAAGTTTTATCGTGCTTCTTCCTCTACTAATCTTGAAAATCATGTAAACTTGGATGATGATCCTAATGAATTAATCGAATTACCTTTTGGTTATTTTTGCCTTGTGCACAAAAGTTAATTAAACAAGGACATTTGCCAAAACAAATACCGAAAGATAAATTACAACTTTTTGAAAAATTATGGAATGTTAAATATTGAACTCCCAACTCAAAAGAGGGTCTCAGATTTGGTACAGTCGGTCAGTCGATGATTCAAAATTTTGTATGGTTGTTACTAGTGAATTGGAAGGGGATAGACTCGATATGGAGGATGACTTACTGATCAGCTGATAGAAAATCCTCTACTAGAATTTGCGGAGGAAATTAAATCAACTATTGATGAATTGAAGGAAATTAAGCTCGAGACTGGAGAACTACCCCGACCTACATTTATAAGTTCTCCACTCAAAGATGAATAATCTTTACAACTAATCAAATTGCTAATAAAATTCAAAGATTGCTTCTCATGGAGCTATGATGAGATGTCAGGACTGTCAGCAGAGGTTACAGTTCATAAACTCGGGGTAGACAAAGATATGACCTCAGTGAAACAAGCTCCCAGAAGAATGTGTATCAAAATAGAGCAATAAGTCATTGTTGAGGTGAAGAAATTAATAGACACTAACTTTGTAAAAGAGGAGCAATACCCCATATGGTTAGCTAACATTCTCTCAATTAAGAAGAAAAATGGACAAAAACATGTTTGTGTTGACTTTAGAGATTTGAACAAAGCGGGTCAAAAAGATGAATTTTCGTTACCGATACCAGAAATGATGGTGGACATCACCTCTACACATGAAATCTTCTCTTTTATGGAAGGATTGTTGGGATACAACCAAATCATGATGGCTCCCGAAGATGCAGCACATACAACCATCAGAACACTTATCAAGATTTTCTGCTACACAGTGATGTCGTTCGACCTAAAGAATGTTGGAGCAGCATAGGAATGTGCAATGACAAAAAATTTTTACGGCCTCATTCACAATCAAGTGGAATGCTACGTGGATGAGTTGGTCATTAAGAGCAAGTGAAAAATAGACCATTTGTACGATTTGAGGATTGTGTTCAAATAGTTACAACTATATGGCCTTAAAATGTATCCCTTAAAGTGTACATTTGGTGTTACCTCTGGAAAGTTTCTAGGATTCGTTGTCCGTCATCATGGAATCAAGATCAACCCACATAAGATTAAAGCTATCTTGTAAATGCCTCCACCTAAAACCTTGAAACAACTACGTTCTTTCCAAGGGAAGTTGGCATATTTAAGACACTTTTTTTAAATCTCTCAGGTATGTGTCAGCCCTTCTCGGCATTAATTAAAAAGGACGCCAAATTTGTTTGGGAAGAAAAATGCCAACAAGCCTTCAAGGACGTTAAATAATATTTAATGACACCTCCTGTTTTGGCAGGCCCTATCCTAGGGAAACCTTTGATACTCTATACTACGGTCTTAGACGACTCTCTTTGAGTACTTTTAGCCCAAGTCAATGACGAGGGTACTGAAAATGCACTCTACCACTTGAGTCATCGCCTAGTACCGATAGAGATAAGGTATTCACCTATTGAAAAGCATTGTCTAGTTTTGATTTTCTCCACCCAAAAGCTTAGACTTTACATGCTTTCTCATAAGATTACCCTAATCTCAAAAGTTAATCTGTTGCAATATTTGATGACTCAACCAACACTCTCCAAACGTCTAGTAGGATGGTCGGTGAGTTTATTGAAATTTGATATAACTTTTGTTCCCCTCCGTGTTATCAAGGGGCAAATTTTAGTAGACTTTCTCGCTGCACACCCTCTTCCAGCTGGGTCCCTTCTTATTGATTAACTACTAGATGAGCAGGTACTATAAATGAAATTCTAAAGTGCACAGCACTGGGAAATGTACTTCGACAGAGCTTCGTTAGCCATAAAGGAAAAAGGATGAGAAATAGTTATACCAGGTAAAGCAAGTATAGGTTTGAGCTTTATCACGCCAGATAAGGGTATTTTGAGGTTCTCATATCACCTGACAGAGCCATGTACCAACAACAAAACAAAATATGAAGCCTTAATCATCGGATTATAGTTCTTAATCTCGATGAAGCTTCTGGAACAGATACACAGTGTAACTTTCTACCAGATTCCTAAGAGAGATAATGCCCATGCTGACGCTTTAGGAAAACTTGCAAAAGAATTAGCATGTCCTCCGAAGGATTCCATGGATATCAATGTACAAGGAAGACAGGTCCTATGTCGAATAGACCTCAAAACTCTACACAAGCTCGGGAAAGAAGAAGAAATGATAATTACTATTGCAGATATCAATGAAGATTGGTGAAAGTCACTATTAGAATATTTGCATACTGGAAAGCTACCTGAGGACAAGTTTGAAGCACATCACATTAGAAAAAAGACTACGTCATACGCACTAGTAGGTGATGTCCTCTACAGGAGATCGTTCATCCAAATGTGGCTATGATGTTTAAGCGAAATAGAAGCACAGAATAATGTGAAAGAATTACATGTCGGATCGTGTGACACTCACCAGTCAGGGCCGAAGATGAAACTGAAGATCAAAAGACTCCAATATTATTCGCCAGCAATGATGTCCGACTGCATGGATACAGCTAGAAGATGTCACCAATGCCAGGTACATGGGGTGGTCTTACACCAACCTCCGAATGTGCTACACCCAACCATTGCCTCTTGGCCATTCGAGTGTTGGGGCACAGACATAATAGGTCTGATAGACCCTCCATCCTCTAAAGTACACAAATTTATATTTTCTGCTACAAATTATTTTTCCAAATGGGTAGAAGAAGTACCATTACGAGAGGTTACGATACAACACGTCCTTGAAATTTTCATAAGCCAAATAGTCTACCGTTTCAGAGTACCACGAAGAATAATTTCCGACAATGAGATAGCCTTTAAAAGCACCAAAATAAAAATTTTTGTCAAACGACTCGGGATAGATTGGAGATAATCTAAAATTTACTATCCCAAAGCAAATGGCCTAGCTGAAGCCTTCAACAAGACATTGCTACAGGTTTTAGAGAAAACACTGGACAAAAACAAAAGAGATTGGCACAACAAGTTACTAGAAGCTTTGTGGGCTTACCAGACAAAGTTCAAGTCACTCACTCAGTGCACACCCTACATGCTCGTGTACGGGTCCGAGGCCGTACTACCATTAAAAGTTGAAATGTCGTCTCTCAAAGTCATTGTCGCCAACCAACTTACAACAGAAGAAAGTAAAAAACTCATACTTGAAGAATTAGAGAGTCTTGAGGGAAATGACTTGAAGCACAACAACATTTGGAGCTTTGCCAGACAAAGATGGTACATGCTCATGACAAATTGGTCCGCCCAAGGACATTCAAAGTTGGGGACCTTGTCCTCATGCTCAAAAGACCCATTCTTACACACCACAAGATAGGTGGAAAATTCGAGCCAACTTAGGAGAGACCATTTGTCGTTGAAAAGTCTACGCAAAAGGAACCTACCAGTTAGTGGATTTTCAAGGTGAAAGACCCATGTTGCCGATCAACAAACGATACCTAAAGACATACTCCGCAACCTGACATTGCTTAACATCGCTTGATTTGAAATTTTGAGATTTTGATTGTTTTGTGGTTATTTATTTGGCCAGATGGTTGGAACCTTGCACTCAACAAAGAAAGGGCGCCGCAGGGCGACATCGTAGACTTCGACACGGACTCTAGCCAAATTGACATGGACTATAAGGGTCCTCTGATGAATGTGGTATGCCGTTAGGAGAAAGAAGGGTTACCCTCACTGTTAAGGTTCGGCTCCAGAAATAGTTCCTCGCTGAAGGAAAGAAATGTAATGGTACAACATGACCCGATTGAGGGGACCAGTCGCCTACTATCCATGATAGCTACGTGGACTGGAGGCCTAGTCGTTGCCGATAATGAAATACTTCCAGATGCACCACTACGGAGGACTCAATACAGAAACGCTAGCCACCGAAAACATAGGGCTTTCCTATGCGAGGAGAGAAGAAGCCAGAAAGAGGAAGAGAACTTGCTCACCCATATCCCTGAAGGGGATATCTATGATTCAGGCATGAGAGAGACCTCTATCAGCCTGCCTGCTACAGACGATGAGTCAAAATTTGTTACAGAGCCGAAAATACTACCAGCTTTAAATGTTCTTTGTACGGGTTGTCCAACTTGCAACGTCAAAATATCAACACGTACGTCACCCTCAAGGGCATTCGTGGAGTGTTGAGATTGTAATTTCCTCCACCTTGAGAACTACCGTACTTTAGAGGAATATGTATCCACTGATGATGGATTTTAGACCTCTAACTACCCAATGGACGCAGAACCATATGTCCCATTTGATACATAGCCATATATCCAGTCAGATGCAGAGTCATACATTTCGCAGCAAATAGAGACAGCACCGACCTAGACTCCCATCGACGTTAAAATGAGGGAACATCCCCAACAGCCACTGATCACCGGTACCGCAAAATACTATAAGATGAGCAAAATAAGCAAAAGGAACTCAAATTTTTTGAAGAAGTGCAAAGTAGGTTCATCAACATATTAGAACGATTGTAGCTATACACCAAGGTCTTCTCTGAGAGCGATGAACGAAATATTCTCAACTGAATTTTTGATTTGAGAGATAAAGGTCAAGCAAGCCTACTAATGGAAAGAACCTATTCCACGTCAAGATAGTGGATGCGAGGAAAGGGCAAGATCACTATACAATACAGCTGTTGTTACAACTTTACTAATGATAGATAAGGAAATCCTCCTGGGATTCTGAGACACGATCAAGTAGACCCAATACCTCTCATGATAAAGTGGATGATTAAAATAACGGTCTGATAGAGCATACTGCCAGCTGATTGTATTCCTAACAGCTGTATTATCAACATATATGATGAAGGAGACTGCATACCTCTGCAAATTGACCATCATGACTTTGTGAAGCCTTTCTACACCGTCTCATTCATGAGCAAGAGCAACATCCTATTTTTAAATAAATAGATATTATCAGCCCTGGTGACTTCAGAGGGTTTGTAGAAATTCTTCTACTTGTTGGTTCAGTACAATTTCTTAAGGGAAATGGAGTAGAGGTCATCAAACATTGCATTCCAGAGGTGCGACCGTAGGGTGTTTGTGACTTTCCGGGGGATGGATGAAAACATAATGCCATACGGATTCCAACCTGACCCGGAACTGGAAGAACTACTGTCATACGAGCTATGAGAGGGTTGCACCTCTAAGCATATGCAAAGGGAACTCTTGTCCTTAAGCGTGGCTTAGAAGGTCAGCTTGATCAGGAGCTTGCCTCACCAGAGACAGACGCTCAGAGGACTCCTCTTTAATACATTTTAGTTACAACATATTAGATATTCTCAGCCTATGATATGTACTTGAAATGGGTTATTTTTGGAAGTACTTTGATGCAGTCAGCATAATTGTACTTTTTCAGGCTCTGGCCTACACTCAATCTATAACAATTGTTGAAGCAGATTAAAGAAATCTCTTTTAAAATTCTATCTATTTGTTCAATTACCCTTTTTGGTGTGATGGATAAAAGCCACGAACCATTCGTTGGTTCGAGATTACTATGAACAAAGAATAAATCAATAAAAAACTTAATAATAAAATTCAAATAAAACACTCTTTTGAAAATTAATCAACCCACAAAAATTAAATTTTAGAAAACATATTTTAAAAATTAAACATGATAAAAACAACAAGAAAAGAAAATAGATATGATGAGTCGATTCTTTCAATTTCAAGGTCTCTTTCTCTTTAATTGCACAACACGACTATCCTTGTCTACATAAACTCTTCACATCCGTATGAAATTTTAGATTCTACACAAATCCTCACAAAATTTTGCACGTTTTCCTCAACAATGTCATCCTTCTTACAGGACACATATCTATGGGTTCAACATGTAAACTCCTTGTAAATCTCAATTCTTATTTTTGTAATCAATCGCTAACTTTTGATTCCCTCACTTTGAGGTCGATCCCTAACTTTCGATCCTCTTTTTGAGATTTGATCCTTAAATTTCAATTCACATTTGGAATCAGTTCTTAACTTCTAATTCCCTCCTTCTGAGATCGATCTCTAACTTCCAATCCTCTTTTTGAGATTGATGCTTAACTTTCAATTTTCATTTTTGGAATCACTCCTTAACTTCTGATTCCCTCCTTTCAATGTGGGTCCCTAAACTTTTGACTCTCTTTTTGAGATTAATCCTTATCTTTCAATTCTCATTTTTGGAATTTGTCCTAACTTATGATTCCCTCACCTTTGAAGATCGGTCCCTAACTTCTGATCCTCTTTTTGAAATTTCATTCTTAACTTTCAATTATGATTTTTAAATCAGTCCTTAACTTTTGATTCCCCCCTTTTTTCAAGGTCGGTCCCTAACTTCTGACTCTCTTTTGAGATTGATCCTAAACTTTTAATTCTCATTTTTTGAGTCAGTCCTTAACTTTTGATTCCCTCCTTTCAAGGTTGGTCCCTAAACTTTCGACTCTCTTTTTGAGATTGAACCTTAACTTTCACTTCTCTTTTTTTAATTAATCCTTAACTTTTGATTCTCTCCTTTCGAGGTCGGTCCCTAACTTTTGACTCTCTCTTGATATTGATACCTAAAGTACAATTCTTATTTTGGGATGAATTTTTAAATTTTAGTTCCCTTCTTTTAAGGTCAGTGCCTAAATTCTGACTCACTTTTTGGAATCGATACCTAAATTTCAATTTGCACCTCGGTATTAGCACTTACATACTGATTCCCATACTCTATAAATACCTCAAACTTGATAACTCAAACCCACTCTATAGCCCCCAGTGAGAGTTCCTACTTCTTAACTTCGATAAAATTTTCACTTGCTAATTCCACAACGGAAACAAATAGCACACAAAATTCTACACCTCTTTCTAATTTTGTTGACTTAGGAGTCTGTGTTGGTTTTGTTGATCGCGTCAGTCAACAACAATATGCACGGTGTGCTTGCCCAGCACACCACACCTATTGGGGGTCCATTTGTTGACCTCACTTTTGGTTGAGGTTTAGTTTTTTCTCTTTAGTTTCCTAGGGCCTAGTCATAGGAGTTTCCTATTGACTATTCCTAGAAAACTAGAAGAGGAACCCTCACCATTAAAAATTTTACACTCCTCTTTGCTCAACTTGAAGATCCACAAATTGGTTCTAACATCTAGCACTTAGTTAAGTAAGGTCAATATGGGGGAGCTCAAGGTGAGTTCCCATAGGATTGCTTGCCCTTAGAGTTGACCCTAGGTATCACTTGCACTCACTTTCACAAACTCTCAACCACAATCCCTCGCAACCCTATATCCAGTATTTGTTGACTTTGATCCCTTGATCCTTTGGGAGACTCATGTAGTTGGTCCCTCTAAATCCACTAGCCCTATGCAAGGGTTTAGCTAAGAACAGTACATAGAGGACCCAAATGGAGTTTTTATTGGTCTATAGATCATTTATGGTGGTTAGCTCCCCAATTCTACCCAAAATATTCAACTTGGCATTTTGCCCAAAAATCTCCCAAATTACCTAGATACCCTTGGAGCCCTAAATTTGGCCAAAATTATCAAATTCACCCAAAATATCCAAATTTATTCAAAATTCATTTTAAATCTTTTGAAAATACTCAAGCTACCCAAAACCACCCAAAATTCTAAATTTACCAAAATACCCCCAAAATTGCCAAAATTACAAAAATACCCTTGACACCCCAAACCTTCCGAAAACATCCAAAATAACTCCAAATGTCTCCAAAACCCATTGGACCCCTCAGTTGGGCCCAATTTGACCTATTTGATCATTTTGACCAAAACCCCCAAATTGCCTTTAAACCCATATTTGGGTCTTAAATCAAATATATCTTCCATCATGACTAACCCTTGGGGGTAAATCATAATTAAGCCTCCCTCTGACTCACCTGACTTCCTATCCACCTCCCCTGTCCCCGCCGACTGACCTAGTCACCGGAAAACCTCAAAACCGAGAACCACCACCCTTGAATTAAACCCAATCTTAACCCTAGGGGCCAACTCACCAAAATCAAACCATAGATCGTTTTAGCACACCATCTAGGCAAAAATTTGCACCCATGAACAGGCCCTGAGCTCCCCTCTCCGACCATGGCAATAAAACGGCCCCTTCATGGTCAAGAGAGAGGTGCTGAAATTTTTTGAAGGAGACCCTTCTAAATTGCTTCCATTGCCTCTTTGAGACCCCCTCAGCGCAATCCAACCACTCCTTTGCCCTAATTTCCCTTGTTAGAGTTCAATTTTTTAACTCAAAACCTTACCGGAGATAGGAAAAAACTCTCCACACCTCCACAATGCACAAAAATCAAATTAAACTCACCCAAACCTTCACCATGGTGAAAGAAGACATAGTCAATTCAAACCCCCCTCACAGAGAGCCTCTACACTAGACTTTGATCAACACCTAAATTATGGTTTGATTGAATTTGAGTATGTACCTTTCACCATGACCAGAGGCTCAATTCCTAGCCTTCGTGAACCTCCATGAAGTTTTTGAACACCTTTGATTGAAGCTTCCATTCTCAGAGCAATGGTATTGAACTTCCCCTCTTCCCAAACCTATTTTGATTCTCCATGTGCTTTGGGTTAGTTTAATGGCATGTTTACAATATGAATATATTCATCACACTTAGACGAGTCCATAGCATCAAACCAGGGAGATTTGGTTGAGTCTAGAGAGAGATCTTAAGGTTTTAGTGTTAACCGTTCTCGGGTTAGCATATTTGGGGACGACGACCCACAACTGTTGGATCGCACGTGTATCAATTGGAGGGCTCTGATTGCGTCGGATGGGAGCGTGGTTCATTAAGTGTGAGGTAATTCAGATGGTGGAGCTAAACCAAAAGATGCCACGTGCAGCTTAGGAAACACCGATGATGACGTGGCGTCGCGTGTTTTAGTAGAAAAATAGGGATTTAAATAATTCGTAAAATGATCCTTAACTTCAAAAATCCATATCTTGGTTTAGAAATATCACAAAAATAAAGTAAAAATATCCTAGTACTCAGTGAATTGTGGAAAACAATGTGGAAATTATTTGAAGTTTATTTTATGAATATTTTATTTTTAATTAAATGAATATTGATTTGAGTATTTTAACTCTCCATGCATTTAGACATTTCACCATGGCTTAATATTTTGGCATGTTGTTGCCTCTATCATGAGGGATATTCTCTAATTTTTCCAAAATTAGAGAAGACCTCTAGACAGAGATCCATATTTTTCAAGTTTGTATCTATTATTTGCATACATTAATCATAATAATTTGCATATTGCCTAGAAAAATCCAAGAAAATTTTGGAAGGTTTAATGTGACCAAAGAAACCCTTTGGAAAATTTTTCATGAGTTAAGTCATTAAGAACACACCTAATTTGCAGAAAACCCTAAAACACAAAGAAAATTGATTTGGGAAATATAAACATCTAATTGACTTGATTTTAATTTTACACTATGATTTAATGTTTAGAGAATTCCCATAAAATTTTTAAAATATTTGGAGCTCATTTGATAACTTAATTTTTTTTTATGTTAAATGTCATTTTGACATTAAAATGATTTTTAATAATTAAAATATAATTCAAAAAATCATAAGAATTGGTTTTGGGAGTTCTCTATGATCAGAAAAATTTTCTAAAAATAAAATTGTAAATAAAATAAAAACTTCATTTTTAAGCCTATTTTGAATATTTAAGTAACTAAAAATTAATGACAATCACAAAATTAGTAAAATTCATGAAAATATCCTAAACTATTTCTTAAGAACTTAGAAACAATTGGAATATTTTTCTTAGCTTTCTAAGTGAAGATATTGAATTTTAAAGCTTAAAATAAATTTTAAAGGATAAAAAATGAAATTTTTCTTATTCTTTCACTTAAAAAATTGTAATAATTAAAAGAAAAATTAGAAAAATATAAAATTTGTTTTTTTGAGTTCCTTGACCTTAGAGAGATTTAATGAAAATATAAAACTTAATTTTCCACATTAAAAATATTTTATAAATAATTATTTCTCCAAAATTTAAAATAATTTTAGTAATTCAAAGAGAATTAAAAAAATCATGAAATTTGGTTCAAGTGGTTCTTTGGTTGAATTCTACCAATAACAAAAATTTCAAGTGATTAGTTATGAAATTTGGTTAAGTTATGAAATTTTCTTTGAAAAATCTTATTCTTGCATATAAATAATTATTTAAATTAAATTAAAATTTGAAAAATCACATTTTCTCCTCTGATGTTTTGATTGACCCATGTGTGAGGTGAGATAAAAGTTTCAATGTCAATTGAATTAAATTTGATAAATTATGAAGTGATAGAGCCTTGTGGCAAAAGTGTAGTTTTAGAAATTTAGCCTTAATTAACATTTAGGCTTAATTTAAGAAAGGGAAATGTGCAATCTTTGATACTAATTAATATATTTGGATGATTTAAATGTAAAGGATTAATTGGCAGGAATCAATCTCATTTCTTAATTGAAAGATAAATTTGAAATTTTCTCAGGTTATCAAAATTTGGAAGTCTACCAAATTGAATGATGCTAGACTTAGGGGTATAATTTTGGGTGTTAATAATACACTAATTTAACACCCCTATCTGGTGTTCAAGTGAAATTCAAATGTTTTGATGATAAATTATTGTCACTTAAAATTTAATCTCTTTTAAAATGACTAAGACATCTATCAGGATCTTAAGGGCTTAGTGGAGACTTAAGCTAAATCAAATTTGGTAAAATGAAGATTAGAAAAGTGAATAAAAATTGAACACCTTTGAAACACTACAAGCCCAAGTTAAAACCAAAACTGGCTAAGTGTCTTAATAACACTAACTTGCCCCTTTAAGGGTCTTCACTTGTATAATTCTCAAATTGAATGATAAATGATAATTAACATACTCTTTGGGATAATTGAAGCATCACTAATCATTGAACACTAAAAATATTTACAGAATGGATTATTAAGCAACATAACAAGTTTAAATGAGCTCAAAACTATTCACCAGACGGTGAGGGGAAAGCATGGACCTGCCTTTTGTCCTGACGTGTTGGATACCTCAGAGGTCTACTAAAATTGATATGTTTTGCTTAATAAAATCATCCTTAATCAAACCAATAAGGAATAACCAAGATATAATCTAAGAACCTTATTTTTCTTGCTTTACATAAAATACCCTTACATATAGTTTGAGTTTTAGTTGGAGATGACGGGAAGACCATCTAGGTACGCTTTTATTGTGATTTATTTACCTGCATTTTTTTTTCCCGTACTTTTTTTTAGTGCATTACTGCACTTACTCACCTACATGTATAACCAAAATATGAACTTGCATGCTAAACAACGATGTCACCCTACATGAAAACCAAAACTGCAAGGATAGCCGCGAAACCAAAATAAAAATCAAAATCAACCAAGATAAAATTCACTACCAAAACATTCAAAATATAAGACAACTCAAAATAATCACAAACATCACAAAGCAATAATTGCAACTAAATTAAGACGTCTCTATCGAATGATCAGGAATCCCTCGAAGGAGGTAACCTACGGTTCCTAACGAGGATTCCCACAGTCTAAAAGAAAATATGGAAATCATTATGTTTAGTTTAGTAAATTCATTTGGACTAAGTGAATTTGAAAGAAAGCAGTGATATTGAAATGAGTGAACCGTATGATCCTAACCGGTGTCACTCAAATCAAATTTAACATGCCCTCATATATTTTTAAGGAACTACAACCATAGGGCCAATTTTTTTAAAATCATAACTTGACACACAAGAAAACTTAAACTTGCCACGACGAGGTGGTTGGAGCTAGCATGGCGGGCAGCACGACCATCTTCAATAGCAAAACCTGTCTTCCCCAGCTAAATCATTCCTTCCTCGGAATTAAAAAACCAAAGTCATAGTACTTTGAGGTTGTTTGCTTATGCAACATAAATCCTCACCTTATCTTTAGGCCTTTGTATAGCTCTGATGTACAACATAAGCCCTAACTCATCTTAGGATTCCAAGGTTGTCGTTCGTCGCGACCTAAATCCTCACATCTTTCAGGCTATTTGTGTGATCGTTTCACACAAATGTAAACCCTAACTAATAAAATTGGTAGGATGAAACATTCAAATAATTTCTTTTCTAAATTGAACCCAAATGATAAGATAGACTGGAATGTCACCGAGTTTCTCCTCTGGATCTAGGATATCC
>NEWO01000376.1:364122-380004 GCA_003013225.1 Phalaenopsis aphrodite
AATTTTGATTGTGAAACGCTAAATTAATTTTAATCTTAATATTTTATCATTATATAAATGCCTAATTGAGTTGCCCTAATTACTGTCAATAAATTCATTCGACTAAGAAAAATGAAGGTATTAGAAATACTATTTATCATAAAATATTATGTTTGTATATAACATTATTGCACGGTATTAGCCTGCATTACTATAACTTATCCGCTATGATGAGATGAAAATATTGTTAAATGATGTGCTGATGGGAATATTTGGCGCCTTTAATCTATTATTAGCAACTTAATATTGATCGAATTTCTTGTCTGCTTTTGGTAGTTGCAAGAGCAGTTTATCCAAGTGATATTAAAATACATGACTTGGCTTTCCTCTTGGGACTTACACAAAAGGAACAATTATGACAAAATATCTAAAAAATATTCTGATTTCAGCATGGTTACATTTCAAATGTATAATATATCATAATAGACAAATTTTTAAATAGTACAAAAGTTATTTGGTTTTGCAAGAGTATAAATTCAATTGAATCTACAAAACATAATTTATTGATCACATAGATTTTTCTCATATCTATTTTTGGAAGTAGACAAGTGCACACATCAACATTGGCATTGCTCCAAAACATTGATCTTATTAATGGAGAACGAAATTGGGATAACTAACAATACCAAGCACTGATGGTATGTCATAGCTTGCATATCATTATTAGAAATTGATGTTGGTTTCCATTTGGGGGCAGAGTCAATTGAGCTTTTGAGTATGGAGATCAGGGCCATTGGTGATGGTAAGTAGTAACTTTAATTTTGAAGGAAAATGTTAATTTTGATGTCAATAAAAGGCATTAGCCTTTTTGGTAATTATAAGCTAGTATTGTAATTATGAACCTTATTATTGAAGCTGGCAATGATGAGAGGGAAAAAGGAATTGTGATAAAAAAAAACTCCTCTTCTAACATAAGAATATTCATAGAACAAGAAAAGAATGGAGAGACAGTGAGGTAGAAAAATAAAACTAATATGAACCCACATAATTCATTCATAAGAAGTCATATTATCAATAGTAATAATTTAATAAAGTAGATGATTTAAATACAATCATACAAAAAAACTTGGCTCATTAAGGTTAATTACACTCAAAGGCACCTCCAATCTTGGTTCACTGTAGGTAGAACCTAAAGTTTAAGATGGTTTAAGTCCAATGTAGGTAGGACTTAAGATTGATTTAAGTTCAATAAAGATTGAACTTAAGGTTTAAAATGGTTCTAAGTCTAATGTGGTTTAGAATTAGGACTAAAAAAGCAATTTAGGCTCAATGTAAATAAAACATAAGATATGAAATATTTTTATGTCTAGTGTAGGTAAGACATAAAATTGATTTTTAGGTTCAATGTAGGTAGAACCTAGGGTTTAAAATATTTCTAGGTCTAATGTAGGTAGAACCTAAAAATTAATTTAGGTTCGATTTAGGTAGAATCTAAGGTATGAAATATTCCAAAGTCCAATAATAGTAGGACTTAAAATTGATTTTTAGGTTCAATGTAGGTAAAACCTAGGGTTGATTTAGATTCAGTATTGAACCTAAGATTTGAAATAGTCTCAAGTCCAATATGGTTAGGATTTAGAGTTGATTTTAGGTTCAGTATAGACTGAACCTAACATTTGGATTAATTTAAGTGCAATGTAGGTTGAACTTAAAGTTTAGGTTAACTTAGGTAGGTTGAACCAAAGGTTTAGGTTGACTTAGGATGGATTAAACCTAAGGGTTTGTGTTAAGTCCGAGTTGGGTTGAACCTAAAGGTTTGATTTGATTTAGGTTCAAATTGAGTTGACTTAGATTCAAGTTGGGTTGAATCTAAAGGTTTGAGTTTGGTTAGATTCAAGTTGGGTTTAACTTAGGTTCAAGTTAAGTTGAACTTAAGGGTTTGAGTTTGGTGAGGTTCAAATTGAGTTGAACCTAAAGGTTTGAGTTGTCTTAGGTTCATATTGGGTTGAAACTGATGGTTTGATTTGACTTAGTTTCAAGTTGGGTTAAACCTAAATGTTTGGGTTGAGTTAGGTTCAAGTTGGGTTGAACCTAAGAGTTTGAGTAGGGTTAGGTTAAATTCATGTTGAACCTAAAGGTTTGATTTAACTTAGGTTCAAGGTGGGTTGAACCTAGGGTTTGAGTTGAGTTAAGTCTAATCGAGTTGGTGTTTTCCGGCGATCAAGGTGGTGGCTGGCCAGTGATTAGTTACCTCTTGGCTCAGGGTGGCTAGAGGGTGCTTAATTATGATTTACCCCCATAGGCAAGCAATGATGGAAAAGATTTTTGGCTTAAGGCCCAAATATGGGAAAAATCCCTAAATTTAAGACCCATTGGTCCATATCTTGGTTTGGTGGATTTTAAATGGGTTAGCATAATCCAAAGGAAGGGCATAGAGGTTGTGGTGGTCTTTGGTTGGCCCATTTGGCTTGATTGAGTCAATTTTTGGTGAAGGGGTCCATGTAGGTCAATTTGGTTTAAAGTGGGTTTGGGTTAGGCTAGGCAAGACCTTGAGCCCAATTGATTGATCAACATTATGTAGATGATGGTAATGAAAATTTTTGGTGAAGGATTGAAATGATTTTGAGTTCAATTGGGGATTCAATTTGAAGGATTTTAGAATTTTGATCACTTTGGGCATGTTGGGATAGACTTGGGTCTAGATTAAGCTAGGCTTGGGCTAAGTTCAAATTGATTGTTGAAAATGGTCAATAGGAATGTCGTGAAGAGTTTTCAATATAATTTGGGTGCCATTTTTGGGGCTAACATAATTAATTTGATGGAATTTTGGGGTATAGCCAATTTGGGGTAAATTTGGGGCTTTTGGACTTAGGTCAAAGTTAAATGAAATTGAGGCTTCACCAAGGCCAATTGAAGGTCAAGTTTGATGTATATGAGTGTTATGAAGAGTTTTAAACATAAATTGTGGCAAATTAAGTGGGCTATGGGTTCATTTTGGTGAGATTAGGTCATGTGGCCAAAATTGGGGGTTTGCCTTAGATCAAAATTGGGCTCAAAGCATGGGATAATTAAACTTGGATTTGGTTTAGATTGTTCATATGAAAGGTGAGTTTGAGTTTAGAATTTAAATTGGGGGAGATTGGGTCCAAATTGATGGACATTTGAGGTAAATTTGGGGAAATTGGGCTTTTAAAGGCAATTTTGGGGTTTTGATCAAAATGACCAAATTGGATTCAATTGAAGGGTAAAAATTGGTTTTGGAGACACTTGGAGTGATTTTGGAAGTTTTGGGTAGTTTGGGGTGCCAAGGGCATTTTTTTAATTTTTGGCAATTTTGGGGGTATTTTGGTAAATTTGGAATCTTTGGGTGGCTTTGTGTAATTTGGGTATCTTCAAAAGGTTTGAAATAATTTTTGAACAATTTTGGGTATTTCGGGTGAATTTAGGAATTTTGGCCAAATTTAGGGTCCTAAGGGTCTTTAAGTTATTTGAGGCAGTTTACGAGCAAAAGACAAAGTTGGGTATTTGGCTAGAATTGGGGAGCTAATCATCTTAAATGAGCTATGGACCAATGAAAACCCCATTTGGGTCCTCTATGTATATGTCTTAGCTAAACCCTAGCCTAGGGCCAGTGGGTTTAGGGAATCATCTACATGAGTCTCCCAAAGGATTAATAGATCAAAGTCAAGAAATTTTGGGTTTGTATTTGTGAGTGATTGTAAGTGAGGTGAATACCTTAGCTCTAGACCAACACATAGGATCAACCCTAAGGTCAAGCAGTCCTATGGGAACTCTCCTTGGGCTCCCCCATTATTACCCCACCTACTAAGTGTTAGAGGTTAGGACCACTAAGTGGAACTTCAAGTTCAGTAAAGAGGAGCTTGAAATTTCTAATGGTGATGATTCATTTTCTAGTTTTCTAAGAATAGTCAACACGAAAGTCCTATGGCTAGACCATAGGCTACTAAAGAGGAAAAACTAGACCTCAACCAAAAGTGAGGTCAACAAATGGAACCCCAATAGGTGTGGTGTGCTAAGCAAGTACAACGCACGTGTTGGCGTTGACCGATGTGATCAACAAAACCAATACAAACCCCTAAGTTAATAGACCTAGAAGGAGGTGTAGAATTGTATTTGTTATGTGTTTCCGATGGGGAATTAGAAAGTGAATATTTGATCGAAGTCAAGAAGTAGGAACTCTCGCTTGAGATTGCAGAGTTGGTTTTGAGTTATCATATTTTAGGTGTTCAAAGAGGATGGGGATCAGTATGTAAGTGCTAATCCCGAGGTGGAAATAGAAATTTAGGTTCTAATTTCAAAAGAGGGTCGGAAGTTAAGGACCGACCTCGAAAGGAAAGGATGCAAAAGTTAAAGATTGATTCCAAAATGAGAATTGAAAGTTAAAGATCAATCTCAATAGAGAGAGTCAGAAGTTAAGACCGACCTCAAAGGGAAAGGAATCATAAGTTAAAGGCTGATTCGAAAATGAGAATTAAAAGTTAAGAATCAATCTCAAAAGGGAGAGACGAAAGTTAAGGACCGACCACAAAAGAAGTGAATCAGATGTTAGGGACTGATTTCTAAAATGAGAATTGAAAGTTAATGATCAGTCTCAAAAGAGATTTGAAAGTTAAGGCCGACCTCGAAAGAAGTGAATTAGAAGTAAAGGACTGATTTTGAAATGAGAATTGAAAGTAAATGTTAAATCTCAAAAGAGAGTAAGAAGTTAAGGACCGACCTCAAAAGAAGTGAACAGAAGTTAAGGACAGATTTTAAAATGGAAATTGAAAGTTAATGATCAATCTCAAGAGAGAGAATCAGAAGTTAAGGACTGACCTTGAAAGAAGTGAATCATAAGTTAAGAACTGACTATAAAATGAGAATTGAAAGTTAATGATAATCAATTTTCATTTGATGAAGCTTTGGATCAAATGCCAAGCTATGTGAAGTTCATGATGGATATACATAATAAGAAAATGAAGTTTGTAGATAATGAGACCGTTGCACTTAGTGAAGAGTGCAGCACTATATTTCAGAAAAAGCTTCCTAAAAAAATTAAAGATCCTAGAAGTTTTACAATCCCTTGTGTTATTGGCGAAAGATTTTATGAAAAAGCTTTATGTGATTTAGGAGCAAGTATTAATGTTATGCCATTATCAATTTTTAGAAGATTGGGCTTAGGAGATAATTCACCTACAACTGTAACTCTCCAGTTAGTTGATTGTTTGATTAACTATCCTAAAGGAGTTATAGAAGATGTCTGGGTAAAAGTTGATAAGCTTATCTTTCCTGTGGACTTTATTGTATTAGATATGGAGGAAGATAAAAAAATTTCTATCATTTTAGGAAGACAATTACTAGCCACTGGAAGAGCATTGATAGATGTGCAGAAAGGAGAACTAACTATGAGAGTAAGTGATCAAGAGATTACATTTAATATTGCAAAATCGAGGAGGTACACTGAAAAAAAGCAAGAGATTGAATGCGTCAGAATGTATATTAATGAATATTTAAGCGATGAATATGTTAAAAAAACTTTTAAAAGGGTATTTGAAAGGGAATATATGGAATATCAACATGAAGATTAGAATTCAATATGAATCTATGGAAGTAAAGAGGATATAGATTATGTTCAGGAAAGATTATAAATGTTGGATCCTACAGAAAGTAACAAGAATTTGATTTCATCTATTGAGAAACCCTTGAACTAGAACTTGAAACTCTTCTTACACATTTGAAGTGTGCATTTTTAGGAGATTTATCGCATTACATGTTATAGTATCTTCAGAATTAACTAATATGTAAGAACAACAGTTGTTGGAAATTTTGAAAATATATAAGAAAGCCTTTGGATGCACATTAGCGGATATTAAAGGAATCTATCATTCAATTTGTATGCATAGAATCTTATTAGAAGATTAACATGAACCAAGAGTTGGCCTTCAAGTGAGATTAAATCCTATGATGAAAGAAGTAGTAAAGAGAGAAATTTTAAAATGGTTAGATGTTAGAATAATATATCCTATTTCAGACAGCACTTCGGTTAGTCCAATTCCTTGTGTTCCAAATAAAGGAGGTGTGACTGTAGTAAAAAATGAACATAATTCACTAATATCAACAAGACAAGTCACTAGTTGGCGAATCTGCATAAATTATAGAAAATTAGATTCTGCCACCATAAAGGATCATTTTCCTTTACCCTTTTTAGAGCAGATGTTGGATAGGTTAGTTGGGCATAAATATTTTTGTTTTATAGATGGATATTCTAGTTATCATCAAATACATATTGCTCCAAAGGATCAAGAGTAAACAACATTTACTAGTCCTTATGGAACTCTTGCTTTTTGGTGAACACCTTTTGGATTATGTGATGCACCTGGAATATTTCAAAGATGTATGATGTCAATTTTTAGTGATTTGATTGAAAAGGGATTGAAGTCTTTATGGACATCTTTCTATATTTGGTACTTCATTCGAAATATGTTTAAATCATTTGGATTAAGTTCTAGAACATTGTGAAAAGACTAACCTCGTATTAAACTGGAAAAAAATGTCAATTTATGGTTGTAGGAGGAATTGTGCTTGGACATAAAATTTCAGATTAAGCATCGAAGTAGATCCTGCAAAAATATAGGTTATATCAAACCTACCTCCACCTACCACGGTAAGAGGACTTAGAAGCTT
Source organism: Phalaenopsis aphrodite (assembly GCA_003013225.1). Lineage (NCBI taxonomy): Eukaryota > Viridiplantae > Streptophyta > Magnoliopsida > Asparagales > Orchidaceae > Phalaenopsis > Phalaenopsis aphrodite. Next base: position 370,786 of record NEWO01000376.1, read on the forward strand.
TTTAGGGCATGCTTGATTTTATAGGAGAAATATGAAGGATTTTCAAAAATTAATAAACCTTTATCCCAACTTCTGGAGAAATATACAAAATTTGACTTTAATCAAGGTTGCATAAAGCCTTTAAACTTTAAAAAAAATTAATCACTCCTCCTATAATTTTTTCAACGGAGTGGGAGAAACCTTTTGAATTAATGTGTGATGCTAGTGATTATGCAATTGAAGTTGTTTTAGGGCAGAGATATGATAAGATTTTCAAAGTTATGTAATATGTCGGTAAGACTCTTAATGATGCTCAAATTAATTACCCACCACTGAAAAAAAGATTTATTAGCTATTGTGTATGCTTTTTATAAGTTTAGATCATGCCTGATTCAAGTTAAATGTGTTGTGCATATTGAACATTCTACTATTAAATATTTGATGCCAAAGAAGGATGTTATACCAAGATTAAGTAGATGGATACTTCTGATGCAAGAGTTTAATTTTGTAGTAGCCGATAAAAAAGGGATTGATAATCAAATTACTGATCATCTATCAAGGCTAGAACAAGAAGAAATAATTGTTATGAAAAAAGAAATCAATGAAACTTTTCCTGATGAACGACTTTATGATGTAAAAGGATACGAAATACCTTGGTATTTTGATATTGTAAATTACATTATTAGTGATATTTTACCATATGGTTAACAAAACAGCAAGAAAAGAAATTCATTCATGATGCAAAATCATATTTTTGGGATGATCCATATTTATATAAGCAATGTAAATATCTAATGATGAGACGATGTCTGCCTTAAAAAGAAATTCCGGAGATTATTCAAAAATGCCATGATTTTGAATTTGGATGACATTTTGAGAATGATAGAAATGTTCACAAATTTTTATAATCTGGATTTTATTAGCATACTCTATTTAGAGATGTTAATATATATATATATATATAAACATGTGATTAGTGTGAAAGAGTAGGTAATATTTCAAGAAGAAATGAAATGACTCTAAATTTTAATTCTAAAATTGAAATTTTTGATACTTTGGAATAGATTTTATGGGATCATTTATACCTCATTCGGAAATCTGTACAAATTGATTGCAATGGATTACATTTCAAAATAGATTGAAGAAATCACTTTACCTAGATATGATGCTCGTAGTGTTTCAAAATTTTTAATTAAAATAATTTCTACAAGATATGGAATATCGAGAGTAATTATTACCAAGAATCTCATTTTAGAAATGCAACAATTCCGAGATTGGTGAAAAAATATAATATTATGCATAAAGTTGCAACTACTTATCATCCCAAGATGAGTGGTTTAGCAGAAGTATTTAATCGTGAAATTAAGAGAATTATGGAAAAGAGTGTTAATCTTAACAAAATGGATTGGTCTACTAGATTAGATACTACATTATGGACATATAGAACAGCTTATAAGACACCTATAGGAATGTCCCATTATATATTAATTTTTTGGAAGACTTGTCACTTATCAGTTGAATTGGAATATAAAGCTTATTGGGCTATAGAAAAATTCAATTTCAATTTGAAAGAAACTGGTGAGAAAAGATTATTTTAATTGAATGAGCTTGAGGAAATTAGAAATGAATATACGATAATGCGAGGATTTATAAGGAAAAAATGAAAAAAGGACATGATCGGAAAATAATAAAAAGAGAATTTGAACCTCGACAGGAAGTTTAATTATACAATACAAGACTGAAATTATTTCCTGAAAAATTGAAGTCTAGGTGGAAAGGGTCATTCAGAGTTATAAAAGTCTATCCCTATGGGGCAGTTAAAATTGAAGACCCCAAGACTGGAAGAATATTTAAAGTGAATGGGCATAAATTGAAATAAAATTTTGATGGTCAAAGACCAACTTTTAAAGAGACAGAAATGATGGGTCACTTAGAATAAAACTGTGAATGTTAGTTTAATAACATTAAACCAGGCGCTTTGTGAGAGACAACCCATATTTATCGTTATTTATCTTGTTTCAGAGTTTGTTTTGTTTTAGATATTTTATGTATATTTGCGTTTATGTCTTTATCTAGTCCGTGTATTTAATAAAATATTTAGAAAAATCTTTATTTGCCTTATTTTATGGAAAATTTGAGAATTTATTGGATTGAAATCGAAACAGCGAAAACTCTAGAACTAGCACATGATGCGGCAGATGGGCGCATGATGCGAGACTTTCCATAGAGCTGGCGCATGATGCATCAGATTGGCGCAAGATGCGTCGCGGGTCCAAAAATGTTTAAAAACATGTCAAATGCCAATTTTTGGCGATTTCTTCTCCATATAACTCCTAAAAACTGACCCCAACCCATATTTTGGTGGGGGAAATGAGGGATGAGTCATCATTTTTCAATTCTTACGGCTTCCCACTCAAGAAACTCTGCTAGATTTGGAATTTTCAAATGGAGAGAGTTCGTCAGTTTGGATGCACAAAAATTACATGATCGAGTTCTAGTGAAGAATAGGCTTAGCAAAGAAAGAGGATTTGTGAATCGAGGATTCAACACATGGAATACTCGAGTAGAGGAGACTATTGCACAAAAGTGTTGAGAAGTGCTTTGCTACACTACTGCCACTATTGTTGTTTTCGTAGTAAAAGAATTTTATGCAAATATTCATGGGATCAACCAAGGAATGATTTACATGTGTGGTAGGTTCGTGCAATTCATTTCTTCAAGAATAAATGAGATGTTTATGATTGAAAAGGATCTTATATGTCATTATGCAAACTTTACCCCTACTAGAGAGAATATGAATGAACTCTATCGTTACCTTACGATTGAAGATGTTAATTGGGAGACCAAAGATGATGGAAATGTAAGTTTTCCTTCATCATTTTTAAATCCAGTTTCAATAGCCTGACATTTCTTCGTTGTTACAAGATTATTGCCAACCATGAAAATTAGTAAGGTCACTAAGGAGTGTCATTATGAATTACTATATTCAAATCGGAAAACCTATTGATGTTGGAGCTATTATTGTGGAGTCAGTTTTGGGTTTGATTGTGAATGGATCTGCAACTGGACTAGGAGATCCATCCACTATTTTCCTACTATGCAGTCAATTGCAAATACCTTAAGAAAGTTGGGAAAAAGTGATACTTCCTTGGAAGCCAATGGATCCAAAAGTCTACTACAACTGCATTGGAATTGGAGATGAAAATGATATGAATGTATTAATAGATCAAGGATCTCAGAATTCAACATATGTTTAGCCCTAATACAACTCAAGAGTACTTTTAAAGAGAATCAAGAAAATACAAAAAGGTGTGCAAAATCTCATGCACATGATTGGGATTATTACCGAAATGCTAGATCATCTAGATTGGAGACTGAAGGAACATTTTGAATATATTGGAAGTATTGAAGATGGATTTATGTGTGTTCTAAAAATATGCTTGGATTGAGGAGAAAAATTCAACTGATGAATTTCCATTTCGACCCTTCTACAATATGTATGTGCATTATCAATCGATGGGAGATATCCGTGAGAACGGTGGAGAAGATGATATTTGAACTTAATTTATGCACAGAATGTTTTGTGCAGTATTGTTTGTTTTAGTTTGTTGTGTTGGATTGCATTTTCTTTCCAACGAATTCTATCTATGTTTATGTTTTGAATTTTGATGTTTAGATTTCAGTGTTAGGATATTTTTCTTTAGAACACTGAATTTGATGTTTGTTTGCTTGGAAAATATTAGTTTGTAATAGCACGAATTTTATATTTAAATGTGAGTGTTGTGTTGTTTGTGAAATTTTATTGTTAGTGTGATATTTATATATGCTTATAAAGTTTTATTTGAGTTAAATATGGGTTGACGTAAAGCGATATGGAACAGATTTCCACCAAAACAGAATTCTGGAAAATTTGAGTTTTGGTGCATGATGCGCCAACTTACAAAGCCTTGAGGAATGATGCGTCAAAGGTCCAAACATGCTATTTTACCTAGAAAACCACATAATCGCACAGACAAACTCCATTTTCACTGCTTAAGTCATCTTCTACCTCAAGACCTTGGTCTAGGGCATTATAATGTGGGTGAAGAAGGATTCGAAGGCTAAAAACTATATATTTCATTATCTCTTGGTAAGAGCTTCACTTTAACTTAGAAATTTTTTATTTTCACCATGGATTTTGGGAGATCCAAAAATTGGAATTTTTATGGAAATCTTTGAAAAGAACTCATGGTGAAAAGTTTCATACCAAATAAATTTGCTTGTTGCGTTAGATTTTTGATTTAGTAATTTTTTTGGACTATATTTGGATTTTCATAGAATTTTCAAATGAATCCCTGAGTTAAGAGAGGAAAGTCGTCTGAGGACTTCGATGAATGAAGATTTGTTAGTTTTAAAGCCCAATATAGTAACAATACTTAGATGGAGACCAAGAGAATGATCCAAGAGCCGGCGTTTGTGAACCCGGGTGGTGAGGTCGAAAGGTTGATTCTTACTAGGAATTGGGAAAGATTCTGCTACTTCACTGTCATAGCAATTGTCTCGATGGTTCAGGAGTTTTATGCAAACTCGCCACTGATGATCACATCCTTATTAGAGGTAAACAAGTCGAGTTTACTGCTGATCGGGTCAATACCTTTTATGGTTTGAGGGGTGTATTTTTTGACGAATACGTCACAGTTGTGATGACTGATTCAGCACTGGAAGAAGTGATTGCATTTTTTATTGATGGAAGAGAGGAATGGAAGATTAAGAATAACAGGATAGTTATCTTCCCTGCTTCCATGTTGACTACTCAGTCAAAAATATGGCACCACTTCATTTCTGCCAGACTATTGCCAAAAAATAATTTGGCTGATGTTACTAAAGATAGGGTTTTACTCAACTATTGCATTCAAAATATGAAGGCAATAGATGTGGGTGCACTTATAGTTCAGCATGCTTGAAGTATTGTTGGTAGTACTACAACTGGAGGAATGGGATACCCTACAATGATTTTCACTCTACGTGAACAATTAGGAGTAGAATCTCATAGAAATGAAGAGAGATTGCAGATACAAAATCCGATCGGGAGACATATAATTCAGAGAGTAGAATCATTTATTGAGTCTAGAAGTGGAAGAAGGGATAAGCCCACCACATCTGTTGCAGGGGCATATGCTTCTGGATTTGTATGACTTGAAGATATTATGGATCAACTGTTGATTCAAAAGATGGATATAGTAAATATTCAAACTAAGTTAGGAGAGATAGAAGCAAGGAATGCATATAATGATGAATATCAGTAGAGGAGAGTTTAGCATGATATTGACTTTGAAAATGCCATGGCAAGACACCTTAACGGTGAACCTAATGTGTACTTTCCTACTTGCCCCAGTTTCACTCTCTATTCTCCCATCCATGATGAAGAGGAAGAGGAAGAATCAGAAGATGAAGGGAAAGGAGATGGAGATTGATGTTTTTTGAGTCTTGTTTAGTTGTTTTAATGTCTGTTTGTTGTTTGTATTTGTATTAGGATGTACTTTTATTTGAAACTTGTTGTAGTAAAAGACTTTTTATGTTGTGTTGTAAACTAAATCTATAGTAGTTATTGTAGACTTTCATTATTTTCTGCATTTTTAGAATTTTCATTTTAGTCTGTCAGTTTAGTGTTTCAGTTTTTGCATTTATGTTTTTAATTCTCGGCAAGTTATCTAGAAAATATTATGTTTTATTTAATACTTTAAAGCCTGTATGTAGTTTTACAGTTTGTACCTGCAGTATACCAAAGCCCTGTTTCATAGTCAGAAATCATCTACATGTCTGTTTTTATTTTTGTGCATTTACTATTTTCTTTCACCTATTAAATTTTAAATCCAAAATATTTTTAAAGTCATTTAAGAAATTAAGTTTGGGGGAAAGAAAATTTCATTTTAAAAAGGAGTAAACTAAATTTTATTTGTCCTTAAGTAACTATATTTTTAAAAATTAATTTAAGATGGCCAGGGGTATTAAGATTTAACTTTAAGTGACTATACTTCTGGTTATAAGTATTATAGTAAATTTAGGTAAATAATTTTTAATAATGAAGGTCAATTCTATAGTTTAAGTTATTTGGTATGATAAAATAAGACTATCTTTTAATATTTAAAGTAAAGTAAATTGTATTTTTGAAGTGTTAAGAATTTTAGAGTTTCATGTAAGAAGAAAGAAATGAGACTTTATGAAAAATCATAAACTAATATGAATTTATAAAGTGAAAAAAGGTAACAAGTTTTAACTTTAAGTAAAGGATAGTGAAGTTCAAAATTTTGAAAGGGTATCTAGATATAGTGATCCTCACTTGAAAAAGAAAAAGAAAAAAAAGGACTGAAATGATCCTAAGATAAAAGAAAAAGAAAGAAAAGAAAAAACAAAAAAGAAAAGAAAGTGAGAAGAAGCTTGAGGAGATTCATATTCAAAAATTGGCTTGACTTGAATAAACTTCACGAATGGGCTTTATAACATTTTCTAAACATATATTGGAGTATTAGTAATATTCCTAGTATAGTTTTCATGAAGTTCTTTTTCATATGCATCTCTAAATGTCCTTAATATGACAAATTGCAATTCTTCTTAGAATGATTAGAGATTCAGAAATCTTAAATTTGATTACTAAGTATTCCTAGACTTAGAATTTAAATCTAATTAATAAAGGGGTTTTCTTAAATTTTGCTATTCCATTTATTAAACTAAATTATAGAAGTTATAAATTAATCTCTATCCTAAGCCATATGCTTTTATATAATAAAAGTGTCATTGAAGGACAAGTAAAACTTAGGTTTGAAGGATTTTGATACTCCAAAAAAATATGTTATTTTAGGTACCTTTTTTACGCTTATTTTTGGAGATATTGGACTTTAAAGAAGAGCATTTTTGTGTTTTTTATTACAGGTATTTCATTTTTAGGCATTTTGAGAAAAAATGACAAAAAGGACGAAATTTGGAGCAAGATGAGGCAATTTTGGGTTCTAACGCATCATGTGCACCACAGTCAAAAGAGCTTGTGCATCATGCACCAGATCGCTGCAAGATGCGCCAGGAATAACTTTTTCAAATTAAGACAGTTTGAGATAAATTTTGCACAAATTTTCAAAGGGACTCTTGTTTTACACACCCCTTGGAGTGATTCATAGCATTTAGACACTTTAGAATGTTCTTTTATGAAGGGATATGACTCTTAGATCAAAAGACATCTTTTGAATTCAAAAGAGTTGACTTTTTGAGAGAATGTTGAAGGGAATTTTGAATTCTTTTCCAAAGGAGGCAACCCAAAATAAAAGAAAAAGACTCGAAGAACTTCTCCAAGGGGGATGAAAAGAGTTTTGGTGGGTGGCATGAGAGTTAGAGAGAGAGAAGAGGAGATTTTCTTCTAGGTTCGTAAGAGGAGAGGGAAGGTGAAAGATTTTTTCTTCATTACATTTCTAAGAGAGTATTGGGAGTGTTTGTAAACAGAGAAAATCTTGGAGAGAACTTATAGTGATTTGCTTGGGAAGAATTGTGAGATAAGTTGTATTTTTATTGATTTTGTTTTGTAAACTCATTTTTATATATGAAATTCGTGTTTTATTGTGTCCTTCTCATGAATTCTGAGTAGTCTTTTTTACTCTTCTCTTTACTTTGAGGAAATTGTTTTGTGAAGAATAAATTTTGTTTTCTACGGCATTAAATGACAATAATTTGTGATGATTTGAACTCTGGTCTTCATTTACCTTTTGATCTAGCTAATTGAAATGTTAAAACTTGTTGAGAGACATATGTTCTTAGATGAGATATGATTTCTACAATATAGGGAGAATCACATTTGATTTCATGGGAGAGTATGTCCTTCATGGAATTGGGTGCAAATAAATAGGAAAATATGCTTTTGTTGGATGCAGAATTGAAGATTTTAAGGTGACAGATTAAAACCCCTAATTTGGTTAAGTTGATTGAAAACTAATTTGAGATTGTCAGCCCTCAAAGAAGGGAGTAGTGGGAGCTCTGGAGTTGGAGTCGGTATCCTCTCAGCCTAATCATGAAATTAGGAACAAAACTTTGATTTAGTCAATGTTCTGTATAGCACTTAGAAGATGGTAAAGAATATGATTGCTTCTATTTGGCATAAAACCGTTTTTATATATATTTTCAAATGATCTCAATTTCTTCACAAATCATATACTCATTGTAAAGGGGAACGGTGCTTTCTTAAATTGGAACAAAAAAACATTGTTTAATTTTCTTAATATTATTTCTGAAAGTTTAGTATTTAGTTTAGTTTAATTTCTATAATCTCGCATTTGCATTTTAATTAGCATTCACCTGAGTAGTCAATTTTCAAATTTTGCACTTTACTATTATTTATTTGTTTTTATTATAAAAAAATTTCCAAACTTTTCTTTAGGATTTTTCAACTTCCCTGTGGGATCGATATCTACGACTTCATTAGAGCCCCTTATTACTTGCACGATACATATACTTGCATTGATATTTAGGAGAGATTTGGCAGTTCAAAAAAGATTTTTAAATAATAAATTATATTTATAAGAAGTGTTTTATTAGGATTATATTGCATATTTATTATAAATTTACCTGCATGAAGTTTTTGGCATCGTTAAGTGATTTCAACTTCATAAATTTTGCATATACAAATCTTCTATGTCATGGTCCACCTCACCTATCAAAGGTGGGAGGATCCCGAAACCTCTCTGTTTAAGGGTGTTTAAATAGTGGCTCCAGAATCTAAAAGTTGTTTATACTCGCTCAATACAGAAATAAGTGAGGTAAGCCAACAGAGAAATGAGGCTTGGTCCTCGATGGACATGGACACGCTACCAATTTATGACACAAAGTCACATAATAATTGAAGGAGAGGAACTTTTCCCCAGTAGAGTCGCCAAAAATTGTCCGTCCTCAACATGGGAAAGAGGATTTGAATTTATATATATGTATATATGTATATACATGTATGTATGTATATATGTATATACATGTATACATGTATATACATATAGTCATATATACATGTATATACATATATACATATATACATGTATATATGTATATACATATATACATGTATAGATGTATATACATATATACATGTATAGATGTATATATATATATATATATATATACATGTAGATGTATAGATGTATATATATATACATACATATATATATATATATATATATATATATATATATATATATATATATATATATATATATATATATATATATATAT
>NEWO01000376.1:383230-395454 GCA_003013225.1 Phalaenopsis aphrodite
TTGAGCCCAATCTTGATTTAGATCAAAACCTCAATTTTGACCATATGACCTAATCTCACCAAATTGAACCCACATCTTAGTCAATTGACCTCAATCAATGTTGAAAAATCTTCATAACACTCCTACACATGAAAATCAACATTCAATTGGTCTTGGTGAAGCCTCAAATCCTTTTGATTTTGGCATAAATCCAAAGATCCCCAATTTAGCCCCAAAATTCACTAAGTCCACAAATTTCTCCGAATTGATTACCTTAACCCCCAAATTGGCATCCAATTCATGTTGAAAACTCTTCATAGGGTCCCTATTGACCATTTAAAATAATCAATTTGGACTTAGCCCAAGGCTAACCCAAGCTAGATCCAAGCCTAGCACAACATGACCAAATTGACCAAAATTCAAAATTCCCACAAATTGAAAGGAGCTCAAAACCACTTCCATCCTTCACCAAAATTGTTCCTTATGATCCTATACACCAAATGCAACATTTATTTGGGTCATTTGACTTGTATAACCTAGCTCAAACCTAAGATTTGGTCATTTTCACCCACTTGAACCCATGCACTAAATGTGACATAACCACCTTAAAGTTATCAAATTAACTCCACCACAGCCATTAGTTGGACTTAGTGACTAGTCCAAACACCATGAAGCCACGTAAATCAAGCTATGGGCCAAAGGTCCTCCAAATCAAGGGATATTTTTTCTAAAAATGCATGTGATTAAGATATCCTTACCAAAATTAGGTAATATTGCACTAAATTGTGGTGACATATTCCTCTGGGTTCCTTGAGCTTTTAGTCACCTCCCCTGGCCGGTCAGCCAGCCAATTGGCCGAAAAAGCTCAAAACCAAGAGCCACGCCCATGCACCTCACCCAAATCAAGCCTAGAGGCCAACTCAGCCAAATTGAGTTGTAGAGCTCATCTGCCCTCCACCTAAGCACCTCAATGCACCCAAACTTATGCCCTAAGAGCCACCCCATGGCCATTTTTATAAAAATTCACCTCCATGGCCATGGGAGGTGTGCTGAAATTTTCTTAGAGAGGCCTCTCCAAACTTCTCACAGAGCTTCCCTAAAATCCCCTCAATGCATTCCAACTATTTTTTCTCACAAATTCTCACTGTCAGAGCTCAATTTTGAGCTTGAAACCTTGCCGAAAACCAGGACAAAACCAAATACAGCTCCACTATCCAACCAACGTAAATTAACTGCACCCACACCTTAACAATAGTGAAAGAAGATAAAACCCCATCAATTCCCCCTTCCATAGAGCTTCTACCATAGCTCTAGACCAACACCCGAATTCGAGCTTGGTCGATTCTACACCTAAGTCTTAAACCAAGACCAGGGACTCATTCCTTAGTCTCCTTAGACCCCAATGAATGTGCCAAGACCCTCTGATTGAAGCTTCACTTCTCAGAGCAAAGGTATAAAACTTCACCTCCTCCCGAGCCTAATTTGACTCTCCAATTGCTTAAAGTTAATTTGATTGCTTGATTTCTGTATGGATGTGTTCGTCTCACATAAACGAGTCCATAGGTTCAAACCCGAGGTGATTTGGTTGAGTCTAAGCTGAGATCTTAGGGTTTTAGTGTGAACGGTCACGGGATCATTATATTGGAGACGATGACGGGGAGTCGTTTGAACAAGTGTGTATCGAATGGATAGAGGAGATCGAGTCGGACGGCACTTCGGGACATAAACCGCGTGCCGAGTCAGCAGCTACGTCGACGACGGAGTCCAACCAGAGCGCGCCACACATGCCTTCGGAGCTGCCTAGAATCTAGTCAGCACACGCGTTTAAATAGATAAATAGGGTTTTTTCCTATTTATTTAAATACCCCTAACTTAGAGAATTCATAACTTTATGTAGAAAAATCACAAAAATAAAATAAAAATACCCTCTTGCTTAGTGAACATAGGAGAACAATGTGGGATAAATTTCATGTCCATTTGATGCGTATTTATTTTTTATTAATTAAACACTGTTTTAAATCATTTAATTCTCCATGCATATTGACACATAACCTTAGCTTAAAATTTTAATATGTTGTAGCTCGGTCAACAGAAATATCCTTTGATTTTTCTAAGGTTAGAGGAAGTCCATATACAGAGATCCATATTTTTAAAGTTTTTGTACATTATTTTGTTAAAATAATCATGAAAATTAGCATATTTATTAGAAAGTTTCAATAAAATTTGGAAGGTCCAACATGACCAGAGAAGCTTTTGAAAATAAATTCATAGATCAAGTCATTTAAAATATACCTAATTTTCACAAACCCTAAGTCATTAAGATAATTAATTTTAGAAAATAGAAACATTTAAATAACTTGATTTTTTTATCCACTATAGTTTTTGAGCTAGAGAATTCATCATAAAAATTTCAAAATATTTTGAGTTCATTTGGTAACTTAAGTTGATTTTTAAAGATAAATAATATTTTTTGCACCAAAATTATTTTTAAAAATCTAAATACAACTCAAAAAATTATGAAACTTAGTTTTTTTAGTTCTCTTTGATCAGGGGTATTTTTTAAAAATAAAATGACATTTAAAATAAAAACTTGATTTTTAACCTATTTTAAATATTTAAATAATTAGAAATCACAAAAATAATAAAACTCATGAAAATGTTCTAAATTGCTTCCTAATCACTTAAGAGCAATTAGAATATTTTTCCTGGTTTTCTAAATAAAGATATGGAATTTTAAAGCTTAAAATTTTTTTTTAAAGGCTAAAAATGAGTTTTCATTAAAAATAATTCCAATAAATCAAGTAAAATTCATAAAAATATAAAATCTTCTCCTCTGAGTTCTTTGACTTGAGGGAGACTTTTCAAAAATACAAAACTTAATTTTCTCCATTTAAAATATTTTATATTTAATAAATACCCCAGAATTTAAAAATAAATCTTAAAATTGAAATAAAATTCAAAAAATCATGAAATTTGATCCAAAGACTTCTCTGGTTTAGGTCTACCTCTAATAAAAATTTCAATGGATTAAGAGTCACTTTAGTCAAGTTAGGAATTTTCTTTGAAAAATCCTATTTTTGCATGAAGATAATTATATAAATTAAATTAAATTTTGATATAAAATAAAATGTAACATTTATGGGAATAAACCATAAGGATAAAATGGTAATCTCCGAATTTCATGCTCTAACCCTAATTTAAATAATTTTTTGGCTTAAATTGGACGGAAAGCGTGTTAAATTGTGATGACTAATACACTAAAGTGTTTGAAACACAAAGGATAAATAAGGTAGTAACACATTCATGGTGTATTCTAAAAATTGTAAAATCTTAATTAGTTGAATTGTTTTACCTAAGAGAAATGAGAATTTGGATGATCCAAGAGTGAGAGCCATGAGCTAGTAGATAAAAACAACTAATTTGGTCCCCAAAAAGTGATTAAATAAAAAATTAATCCTTAAACATACTTTACAAAAGTTTTTAAAAATTATAAGTTTACCCTCAAGCCTTAAACGCTTAGTAGTGAGCTAGGCTTAAATTCATACCATTTGAGGAATAATTAAAGAAAGAAATAAATGTGATAATGAAACTTCTTAAAAAATTATAAGTTAAATCCCAATTAAGAGGAAAATGTGTAAGATTCTCTAATGCATATAAGCATATCCTCAGTGGTGCTTATTTGCAAAAATCTTTATATGACAGTAATGTTTGATCTTTTGTGTCACTCATGTGCTAATTAAGGCATCAATAATAGTACATTGTGCATAGTTTCAAGTATAATAATATAGCCTTAATTTAACATGGGTCAATCAACTCAACAATATAACAAGGCCAAATGGACTATAAGTAGTCTAGAAGATTCTAAAGTTATTTAGTGTCACTCTCTGAATACCTTCACAAAATTTTGTACAATCTATAGGACATTTGGGCCTATTATAATTTGTTGAGAAAAATCATCCTTGAAACATAAGAATTCACCAAGATGACATTTGAGACCCTTCAAGTTAAAACATATTAATTAAAATTATTCAGATACAGCTTAATCTACAGTAAAACCCAATGCTCAGGTGTGGGTCTTCGTTACGGTGCCCAAACCCTTTTATGCAATTGCAGATGTTTAAAATGTGGAAACATTAGTGTCATTGGGCTGCTGTAAGCTGGAGGTTTTAGGGGCATGAATGATGATGAGAAAGGCATCTAAGTATGTGTCATAGTATTGTATATCTAACATTCCTAAAATAAATTACTTTTGTTTGCACATTTAATGTCTATTTTTAATGATATTGCACTTTAATGAAAGGTATTTTTTATGTTTTTGGTTATAGGTACACTAAATGGAAAAAATAGAGCAAATGGAATGAAAATATAGCAAGTTGAAGTCAAAATAAGCAAGTGACCAAGGTTGACATGCCTGACACCTAGGCGTCAGACAATAGAGAGCCTGACCCCTAGGTGCTCGAGGCGGTTATCTATAAGATTCAATGACAGTGGATGAATTTCGAATACGTGCTTGAAGAAAATCTTGAGCATTTTCAGAGCTCTAATTAAAGATACATTTGGAGATTCAAAAGGGGGTTCTTTTAGAAAGAATAGAGAGTTTTTAGATAGAAGGGGAGTCTCCTTGAAGAGGAGAAAGTTTTGGAGGCTTACTTAGATTTGGAGGAGAAGAGGAGAAATGAGAGATATCTTCTTCACTATAGTTCTAAGTGATTGAAGGGGAATTGTAAGGAGAGTGAGTGATTCAAAGGAACTAGAAGGATTGCTTGGGAAGGAGTTTAAGATAAGTTATGTATTTTATTTATTTTTCTTCTTCTTATCTTTTAAACTTGTTTTTATTTATAAATCCATGTGTTATTGTTTCTTCCCATGAGATCTGAGTAGCTTTCTTTTTCTTTCTCCTTGCAATGAGGAATAATAATGTGTAGAAATGAAATTTGGTAGAAGTGTTTTCACTTCCATAAATTGTGATGATTTAAACTTTATGCTTAATTTACTTATTGATCTAACCAATTCATTTGTTAAAATATATTGTGAAATGTGGTAACCCGATAAGAGCTAGACTTCAAAAATAAACTAAGAATCTCATTTAGTTTCATAGTTGAGAATATAGTCAATGGGATTAAGTACAAATAAATAAGGAAATAGGTTTTGATGACATTAGAATTAGAGGTTTAGAGTGACAGAGTAAAATCATCAATTCGGTCTAGATGTTCGGAAATTAAAGTATAATGTTAGCCTTCAAGTGAGGGGTAAGTGGGAACTCTAGAGTGAGAGCTATTATCTTCCCAACCTTACCATGAGAGTAGAACTAAAATCTGGATTAGCCAAAGTTCTTTATGCACTCGAGAGGGTAAAAAATGCGTATGCTCCTATTTCACACAATACATTAATTATATTTAAAATTTTTATATTCCCTACACTGATTCTAAACTCATTGCAATGGGAAGGTTGTTTTATACAAATTTGAACTCTTTTATACACGATTAGTTTAGAATTATTTAGTGGTAACTTTAAATTTTAGACTTTTTTACGTTATTTTGCATTTACATTATTTATATTCTTAGCCTCTTTAGCATTCTATCTAACTCCATAGGATTAGGTAATACAAAAAAACCTTTTATTGTTTTCTATATAATTTAACTAGATTTTAAAGGATATTTTACTAAAGTAATCTTATAAGAGTTTTGTCTATCTCTGTATGATCAATACTTAGGACTCCATTAGAGTCTTATATTACTTGAAATGATACATATATTTGCATAGTACTACAAGTGTGTAAACCAATTTATCAACTCAATATAATATTTAATTTTGCATACTAGCCGCTAAAAATATAAATTGGATCAAGCTTTTTGCAAAATTTTTGAACTAAAATTACTGCATAACTGCGGGTTGGGTAAGATTTTTGGCTCGTTTGCCGAGGATAGTAACCAAACCTTTTTACTTAAGAAAATCTTTAATTAAACTATAGAAATAATATAGAAAAATTGTAGTGTCATTTATATATGTGCTTGTGTGTGTGTATTATATATATATATATATACATATTTTATATTTTTGTTATTTATATTTAATAGTGTATGAGTGGTACAGAATCTGAAGGTTTAGTGTCGCACGATTCTGAGTTAGAGCAAACTATTAGAAAAATCAGAAAATAGAAAGAACTTCAAAATTTCTAAGAAATGACAAATAATTTACATAATAACTTAGAAAATAAAAATGATGGAAATATAAAAACTATTAAGAGATTATGCTAACCCTACAATAGATGAAATTCATTGAAGTATAAAAACTCTCGTCTTAGAAGCCAACACATTTAAATTAAAATCTATTATCATTCAAATAGTACAAAATAACCAGTTTGGGGGAAATCCATCTGAAGATCCTAACTTGCATCTTGCAAGTTTTCTAGAACTTTGTGTAATATTTTAGTATAATGGTATCTCTAAAGACGTTGTTAGACTTAGGATTTTTCCTTTTTCCTTGAGGGATAAAGCTAAAATGTGGTTGATTTCATGAGTACCTGGATCTATTAAAACTTGCAGTGACCTAGCATAGAAATTCTTGGCTATGTAATTTCCACCTTCAAAAACTGGTAAGCTTAGAAATGATATTAGATCCATTTTGTCAATTTGAAGGAAAATCAAAATACGAGGCTTGAAAATGCTTTAAATAACTTCTTAGGAAGTTTCCACATCACTCTTTGCCTGATTGGCTAATATTCAAACATTTTATAATGTGTTAGTATGACCTCTTAGATCTATTATTGATGTTGTTGTTGGTGGTTCATTAATGTCAGAGCCTTTTGATGAATCATACTCTTTAATTAAAGAAAAGGGTACAAAAATTTTTTAAGGGCCTTATGAACGGGTAAATCCTAAAAAAAGCTCACTGTTAATTATTCTAATTTTATTTCTATGTTAACATCTCAAGTAGCTTAAAATCAAGAAACATAGATCAATTTAGAATGAATTTATCTCACACCTCTGGTGATTGAAGAAAATTCATCAGGACAACTGGTTGATTCTAACGTTCCTACATTTGAGACTTTAAATGCAGTTAACAATAAACCTAACAACTCATATTCTAACTATAACAACCCAAGTTGGAAAACCTATTTTAACTAGAATACTACTTGGTGTGGTGCAAACCAACAATAGGAAAACAATCAAGCAAACACATTGTGAAACTGGAATAACCAGGGTAATACTAATTATAGGCCAATGTCAGCACTAAAAGGTTGAGGAGTTGTCGGTCACCGAAATCAAAATCTTATTGTTCGCTTCGGAGAGACATTTTTAATTTACATATAGATTTAAATTTTAAAAAAATATGAAATCAAACTAACCCCACATTTTCTATAGTTTAAATGAAAGAGTGATGTACCTCAAACCCTATATCTATCTTGAAAAATACACATAAGACTTGAGGATGATGTTCGATCAAATAAACTAAGAAATATATGACGTCTGTTTGGCTCACGAAACCGTTTTATTTGCTGACAATTTCACCTATTTAATATGAAGAATTAAATAGGATTTATATTAAGTTGGTTTGAGATAAACTTATAGTTAATTACACCTTAATGACCGAAATAACTTAAGAAAACTCTAGATAAAAATCAAGAAATATTATGTTCATGAAGATCAAATGGACAGAACTTTTCAACGATATCGAGCAAAGTGGTGTGAAAAAGGATTGGTTTGAATTTGGAACATTTATTGTATAATCCAAAGGAGGAGGAACTAGGGGATATCACAGATCCGAAAGAGAACCTCGGTGACTTCCCAGTATATCTTATTGTTAGGTTTTAATTTAGGAGAAATTATTTAATTGTTTCATCCTGCCAATTTCATTTGTTATGGCTTCAATTCATGTGAAACGATCACAAAAATAACCTAGAAGATGTGAGAGTTTAAGTAGTGACAGACGATAACCTCGAAATCCTAAGAAGAGTTAGGGCTTAGATTGTACAGCAAAGCTGTACAAAGGCCTAAAGATAGGGTGAAAATTTATGTTGCATAAGCAAATAACTTCGAAGTCCTACAACTTTGTTGTTTAATCCTAAGGAAAAGAAATTGATTTAGCTGGAGAAGACATGTTTTGTAGTTCAAGATGGTCGTGTTGCCCACTATGCTAGTTTGATGCTCATTGTCGTGATGAGTTTAAGTTTTCTAAGGTGTCTAGTTATGATGTCAAATCAGGTGGCCCTATGGTTGAAGTTCTTTAAATGTTATTGAGCATTTTAATGTTGATTAGAGCGACACCAGTTAGGATCCTACGGTTTCCTCGTTCCGGCACCACTTTTTCAATTGGATTCACTTAGTCCAAATGAATTTACTAAACTCAACTCAATGAGTTCCATAATTTCATTTAGACCATGAAAAGCCTCTTTAGCAACTGTAGTTTACCTCCACCGAGGGATTTTTTATCATCCAATAGAGAGGTCTTAATTTAGTTGCAATTGTTGTTTTGTGATGTTTGTGATTAAATTTTAAGTTGTCTTATATTTTAAATGTTGTGCCGGTGAATATTATCTTGGTTGATTTTAGTTTTGATTTTGGTTTTACAGCTATCCTAGCAGTTTTGGTTTTCATGCAAGGTGACATCGTTATTTAACATGCAAGTTCGAGTCAGGAAATACAGAAAGGTAAATGCAATAATTTAAAACTGTACCCGTCCCCTTCTCAGCATTCCTGTTGAAAGATTTTAGTGGATGATTTCCTAGAACAAAATGCAACAAGTTCAATTTGTCCTTCAAAATATCCAAGAGATTCCAAAGTGTTCGGAGAATGACCCTGAACCGCTTTAGAAGTCCCNGTCAATTTGAAGGAAAATCAAAATACGAGGCTTGAAAATGCTTTAAATAACTTCTTAGGAAGTTTCCACATCACTCTTTGCCTGATTGGCTAATATTCAAACATTTTATAATGTGTTAGTATGACCTCTTAGATCTATTATTGATGTTGTTGTTGGTGGTTCATTAATGTCAGAGCCTTTTGATGAATCATACTCTTTAATTAAAGAAAAGGGTACAAAAATTTTTTAAGGGCCTTATGAACGGGTAAATCCTAAAAAAAGCTCACTGTTAATTATTCTAATTTTATTTCTATGTTAACATCTCAAGTAGCTTAAAATCAAGAAACATAGATCAATTTAGAATGAATTTATCTCACACCTCTGGTGATTGAAGAAAATTCATCAGGACAACTGGTTGATTCTAACGTTCCTACATTTGAGACTTTAAATGCAGTTAACAATAAACCTAACAACTCATATTCTAACTATAACAACCAAAGTTGGAAAACCTATTTTAACTAGAATACTACTTGGTGTGGTGCAAACCAACAATAGGAAAACAATCAAGCAAACACATTGTGAAACTGGAATAACCAGGGTAATACTAATTATAGGCCAATGTCAGCACTAAAAGGTTGAGGAGTTGTCGGTCACTGAAATCAAAATCTTATTGTCTGCTTCGGAGAGACATTTTTAATTTACATATAGATTTAAATTTTAAAAAAATATGAAATCAAACTAACCCCACATTTTCTATAGTTTAAATGAAAGAGTAATGTACCTCAAACCCTATATCTATCTTGAAAAATAAACATAAGATTTGAGGACGAGATTCGATCAAATAAACTAAGAAATATATGACGTCTGTTTGGCCTGCGAAACCGTTTTATTTGTTGACAATTTCACCTATTTAATATGAAGAATTAAATAGGATTTATATTAAGTTGGGTTGAGACAAACTTATAGTTAATTACACCTTAAATGACCGAAATAACTTAAGAAAACTCTCGATAAAATCAGGAAATATTATGTTCATGAAGATCAAATGGACAGAACTTTTCAACGATATCGAGCAAAGTGGTGTGAAAAAGGATTGGTTTGATTTTGGAACATTTATTGTATAAGGAACTAAGGGATATCACAGATCTGAAAGAGAACCTCGGTGACTTCCCAGTCTATCCTATTGTTTGTTTTCAATTTAGAGGAGAAAATATTTAAGTGTTTCATCCTGTCAATTTCATTTGTTATGGCTTCAATTCATGTGAAACGATCACACAAATAACCTAGAAGATGTGAGAGTTTAAGTAGTGACAGACAACAACCTCAGAATCCTAAGAAGAGTTAGGGCTTAGATTGTACACCAAAGCTGTACAAAGGCCTAAAGATAGGGTGAAAATTTATGTTGCATAAGCAAATAACTTCGAAGTCCTATGGCTTTGTTGTTTAATCCTAAGGAAAAGAAATTGATTTAGCTGGAGAAGACATGTTTTGCTATTCAAGATGATCGTGTTGCGCACTATGCTAGTTTGATGCTCATTGCCGTGATGAGTTTAAGTTTTCTAAGGTGTCTAGTTATGATGTCAAATCAGATGGCCCTATGGTTGAAGTTCTTTAAATGTTATGGAGCATGTTAATGTTGATTAGAGCGACACCGGTTAGGATCCTACGGTTTCCTCGTTCCGGCACAACTTTTTGTATTGGATTCACTTAGTCCAAATGAATTTACTAAACTCAAGTCAATGAGTTCCATAATTTCATTTAAACCATAGGAAGCCTCTTTAGCAACCGTAGTTTACCTCCACCGAGGCATTTTTGATCATCCAATAGAGAGGTCTTAATTTAGTTGCAATTGTTGTTTTGTGATGTTTGTGATTAAATTTTAAGTTGTCTTATATTATCTTGGTTGATTTTGGTTTTGATTTTGGTTTTACGGCTATCCTAGCAATTTTGGTTTTCATGCAGGGTGACATCGTTGTTTAACATGCAAGTTCGAGTAAGGAAATACAAAAAGGTAAATGCAATAATTTTAAAGTGTACCCGTCCCCTTCTCAGCATTCCTGTTGAAAGATTTTAGTGGATGATTTCCTAGAACAAAATGCAACAAGTTCAATTTGTCCTTTGAAATATCCAAGAGATTCCAAAGTGTTCGGAGAATGACCCTGAACCGCTTTAGAAGTCCCTTGAAATGTTCTGAGTCCATTTTGAACTTATCAAATTGTTCTATTAATCATCCCAAAATCAAATTAAAACTTAACTACCTAAAGAATAAGAAAATCAAATTTTCACTTAACATTTCATTTTGATAGTTATGTGAGTGGGTGCTCCAAAGGGAAAACTCAAGGTTATTAAGAACTTTAATACCTCAAATTAAAGTAGGTCTTAAAATGTTTGAAAATATTTATTAATTAATTGTGTTCATCTTTTCTACTCCCAATTATAACAATTTTGCATACCAAGCCTAATTCATTATTAGTCCTCCTTTTAACTTCAATTTTCAAAGTGATTTAAAACCATTTAAATGTTGAATTAGAACTTTCATCAAAATCAAATTTAGCATTTGATCACCAACTGATAGGCTTAAAATGAGTGAGTTATTATCTTCATAATTCAAGCCCAATACTTTTGCATCCTCTAATTGAATTGACCTCAAAATGATGATAATTAATAGAATTGTAATTTTATTTTCATCATGAGACAGGTGGCAAGTTAGTTTCTACCTTGTAGCCCATTATATTTCAATCATCCAAAAAGTTCAATATAATTAATATTTTTACCTCTTTTCCCTTTAATTAATCCTAAAATTTAATTAAGGTATTAAAATTCTAAAATTACAATTTTGCCCCTGGGACTCCCCACTCTATAATTTATCAAATGAAAGTCAAGAGACTCACAGAAACGAGTTCGAAGAAAAACCACAAGAAAACACTTGGGGAAATCTTAAAGGAAATAACAAGTGAACAATAAAAGCCGAAGTGGACTATAAGCATTCATGTTCGGGTGAGCTCGGAAACTATATATATATACTCGAGGGGCTTTGAAGACAACTATTGGTAACCCTTATGTATAGAGCCCGACATTCAACTAAAAGGGTGTCCTACTGTACCAACTTAGGAGGGTACTCCTTAGCTCGGTATTGGTGATTGACAAAGGGACAATTGAATTTTAATTAAAAATTTATATTTTGGCATGCATAAAGTTTCATGCAGAGAAATATGTAGCAATATTGTAGTTAAAATACTTTTACCAATGTAGTATCTGGTTTTCTCGTATATGTTCTTATCAATTTTTTAGAAATATGATTATCCACGAGTCGTTCACACCGTTAGGTGTGCGACCGCCAAAAACCTAAGAGGGCAATGGTGCCCCGCCAGTCTTATGTCGGTGAATAATATTATCATCTTACGGTTCACCAGACCCGATATTGTAGGATGGAACATTATTCTGCT
>NEWO01000376.1:401505-411649 GCA_003013225.1 Phalaenopsis aphrodite
AATAACACGGGGGAGAATATTCCCCCGTGTTACTGCGCCGTTTTTTTTCTGTCGGGAAATATTTCCTGTGTTATTTGGGTGTTATTGTGTGTTACTCATGTGTTATTGTGTCATGAGAATATTTTTTGTGTTATAATAACACAATAACACATCAATAACACATGAATAACAAGCAATAACACATGAATAACACACAATAACACATGAATAACACAGGAAGGAATATTCCCCGTGTTACTGCGCCGTTTTTTTTTCCATGTCGAGCGGGGTATCGTGGCTTGATTTTATTGGGTACGCACGTTATTTCAACGTGGGTAGTACTGATGTAATATTTTTTCGGAAATCGGAGGGGAAAACGCAAGGTTTAGGGAAGGTGATTTACAGGAGGTAGGTGCTTTGGTTGTGGCGTGAGATGGGTTGGAAGCCCTCAGCCGAAGCTTCGTGAGGAAGGAGAAGGGAGGGCTCATGATGGAGAAGATCTTTGGTGCAACATAGAATATTCGGGAGCAGCCTGGCCCTTGACAGTGATAAAAAGGCAGCAGCCAGCAGGTTTCGCGGATGGGAAGGGGCATGAGGTGTGAGCCAGCTTAGGGATTAGGGATTTAAGTGAAAAAAGCACATTCCCTTTTTTTTATTTTGAAATTTTTTTAATATTCAAAATTCTCTAATTTGTGCGTACATGGAACCATATCAAAATAGATGTCATCCCCAGATAATTTCGACGTTCTAGACGCGCCATTGCAGTCAATTTCGTCATCCGGGGTCGTTCGGACCACCTCATCGCCCATCGGGTCAAAAAACGCGCCAAAATTTGATTTTCATCAAAATTTTGGTTCGAGTTCAATCTATTGATCAATATTGTGTGAATGATTGTTATGAGAGGTTTAGAAAAGATTTGGAATGATTTTGAATAAATTTGAGATTTCAATTTGGTGGATTTTGGTCACTTAATCAATTTTGGGGTGTTAGGTTGGACATGATTTTGGGCAAGGCTAAGGTTGGGTGAGGTTCAAATTGATGGTTTAAAATGATCTAGAGGAGTGTCACAAAGAGTTTTCAACAAGAATTAGGTGTCAATTTTGGGATTTGGGCATTCAATTGGATGACATTCGAAGATATTGCCAAATTAGGGCACAATTGGGGGTTTTGGAATTAGGTTGAAATTGGGCTCAAATTATGGGTCAGTTAGGCTTGGATTTTTTTTTTTTTTTGAATTGATCATATGAAGGATGAGATTGTGTTTAGAATTGAAATTGAGGGAAATTTGGGCCAAATTGATGGACATTTAAGGCGAATTTGGGGAAATTGGGCTTTTAAAGGCAATTTGGGGATTTTGGTCATAATGGTCAAATTGGTCAAATTAGGTTCAATTAAAGGGTCCAAATTGGTATTGGAGACATTTGGGTGATTTTGGAGGTTTTGGGAAAGTTTGGGGTGCCAAGGGTATTTTTGTAATTTTGGCCATTTTGGGGGTATTTTGGTAAATTTGGAATTTTTGGGTAGTTTTGGGTATTTTGGCTATTTTCAAAAAAACTTAAATGACTTTTGAACAAGTTTGGGCATTTTGGATGAATTTGAGAATTTTGACGAAATTTCGGATTTGGCTTGTACTGGTCTTAACTAAACCCCTGCATAGGGCTAGTTGGTTTAGGGGACCATCTACATGAGCCTCCCAAAAGGTCAAGGGATGAAAATTAACAAGTTTTAAGTTTAGGCTTGTGAGTGATTGTGGGTGAGAGTGAGTGCAAGTGAGTGAACTAGCTCCAGACCAGCACCCAAGGTCAACCCTAAGGTCCAGCAATCCTAAGGGTGACTCATCTTGAGTTTCCCCCACAGTGACCCCACCTACTAAGTATTTAGAGGTTGAGAGCAATATGTGGAACTTCAAGTTGAGTGGAGAAGAGTTTGGAATTTCTAATGGTGAGGGTTTCATGTCTAGTTTTCTAGGAATAGTCAACAGGAAAAGTCTTATGGCTAGACCTTAGGCAACTAAAGAGAAAAAATTAAACCTCAATCATAATTGAGGTCAACAACCAACTTATTTGACAGGATTGAACAATAACTAATAATATAAGAAGAAGTTGTCTATAGAAGAAAAGATGTTATACATGGGTAATCAATTATAAAGTCAAGGAGAAACAATTAGAAATATTGAAAATTAGCTAGGACAAATTCTTAACACCCTTAGCAATAGACCTCAGGGAATTCTTATTAGAATGTTGAAATTAATTCTAAAGACTAGAATAAAGAACAAGTAAAATCCGTCCAATTAATAAGTGGAAAATAATTGGAATGAGAGTTCAAAAAGAGATTGAAGTTTACAGAAGAGAAATCGAAAAGTCTAATGAAGATATTCCTCAAGACATACAAAAACCTACTACTCCAGTGAAGATTAATTTAGAACGACCACCATCTACATTTTCTCAGAGACTTTGGCAACAGAAATTGGATAAAACAATTTTTAATGTTTCTAGATGTATTCAAAAAGTTAACTATTAATATACCATTTGTTGAAGCTCTGGAAGAGATGTCGAGCTATGTAAAGTTTATGAAGCACATTCTTAACAAGAAAATGAAGTTTATAGGTAATGAGATTGTTGCCCTTACTGAATAATGTAGCACGATAATTCAGAAAAAAATATACTCAAAAACTTAAAGATCTTGCTAGCTTTACTGTTCCATGTGCAATAGGAGATAGATTTTAATGGAAAGCTCAATGTGATTTAAGGGCTAGCATTAACATTATGCCTCTATCTTTTTTATGAAGGTTAAGCTTAGGAGAGATTTTTTCCACTACTGTAACTCTTCAATTAATTGATCGATCGATCACTTATCTTAAAGGAATTATATAAGATGTGTTATGAGAAGTGGATAAATTTATCTTTCTTATAGATGTCATTATATTAAATATGGAAATAAATTATGGTGTAAAGAAAGAAATTATAAAGTGGTTAGATGTTGGAATCACTTATCTACCTTGGATAATGCATGGGATAGTCTTATGTACTGTGTTCCTAGAAAAGGGTGAGTGATTATTTCTATTAATGAAAAGAATGAATTATTCCAACCCATAAAGTCATTCGGTGGCAAATCTGCGTTGATAAAAAAAAAAAATCTCACCATAAGGAAAGATCACTTTCATTTACTATTTCTGGATCAAATGTTAGGCATGTTAGCGGGGCACAAATATTTCTACATTTTGGACGGATATACCAGTTATCACAAAATTTTTATAGCTCTCCAGGATCAAGGAAAAAACACATTAACAAGTCCTTACCGACCTTTTGATATTATACGGATGCCCTTTGGATTATATAATGCACCTGTAACAGTTAAAATGTGCATGATGTCCATTTTATGTGACTTAATTAAGAAAGGAATTGAAGTATTTATGGATGATTATTCAATGTTTTGTACTTCATTCGAGTCATAATTAACTCATTTAAAAAGAGTACTAAAATGCTGCGAAGAAACAAATTTAGTTCTCAATTAGGAGAAATGCCAATTTATGGTTACAGAAGGAATTGTAATGAACATAAAATTTCTAAAATTGGTATGGAAGTAGATTCAACAAAAATTCAAGCTATTGTTAAACTACCTCCTCCTACTATAGTGAGAAAAGTTAGGAGTTTCGTAGGGCATGCTGGTTTCTACAGGCAATACATCAGGTATTTTTTTTAAAATCACTAAGCCTTAGTGCCAACATTTAGAAAAAGATGCAAATTTTTAAAAGAAAATTTAATCACAACTACAATTATTATTTCACCTGATTGGGGAAATTTTGGGATAAAAATATGATAAAATTTTCACTATCCTAGTAAGACTCTTAATGAAGCTAAAACTAAATATACTACTATAGAAAAAAGAGTTATTAGTAATAATATATGCCTATGATAAATTTAGGCCTTATTTTATTTGAACTAAATGTATTATGCATATAAATCATTCTATTATTAAATATATGATGCTGAAGGAGGGTAAAAAACAAAGGTTAATCAGATGGGGCCTTCTAATGCAAGAATTTGATTTTAAAATATTCAATAGAAAGGGAATTGATAATTAGTTTGTTGATCATCTATCTAGGCTTGAAAAAAAAACTCAATTAATCTTGAAAGTGAATCCAATGAATAATTTCTTGATAAAAAATTATTTATTATATCTGAATGGTGTGTTCCGTGGTATGTCGAGATAGTAATTTCACAATTAGTAACATTCTACCCTATGGGTTAACAAACCTACAATAAAAAAAATATTATGCATGATGCAGGATCTTATTTCTGAGATGACCCATATATATAAACAATGTAAGGAATAAATTATTTGAAGATATGCACCAATCGAAGAAACTCAGCAAATTATTCAAACATGTCATGATTCTTTTTTTGGGGGACATTATTGAATTGATAGAACAACATATAAAATTTTACAATCTAAATTTTATTGGCCTACATTATTTAGAAATGTTAATACTTTTGTAAAAGCATCTGATTTATGTCAGCAAATAGGAAATAATTTTATAAGAAATGAAATGCCCCTCCATTTTACTTTAGAGGTTGAAATTTTTTATGTTTGGGGTTTAGACTTTATGGGACCATTCATACCACATTTCAGAAATAGGGAAATATGAGTCAAAGTGGATTTATGTGGTGTTTATACCTTGTTGTGATGCTCGAAGCGTCGTACAATTTTTAAAGAGAAATATTTTTAGTAGATTTGGGATTCCTAGAGTAATAATTACTGATGGGGGAAGTCATTTCCAAAATAGGAAGATTGAAACATTAGTAAGAAAATTTGGTATTAAAAATAAGATTCCCACCGCTTATCATGCTCAGACTAGTGGTGTAACAGAAGTATCCAATCGTGAAATTATGAGAACTTTAGAGAAAATGTAAATCGTAATTGCGTGGATTGGTCTGGTAGAGTGGTAGGAGCATTATGGGCTTATAGGACGGCATATAAAACTCTTATAAAAATGACCCCATATAAACTGATATTTGGGAAGGCTTGTCACTTACCAGTAGAACTAGAGTATAGTGCTTATTGGGCTATTAAATAATTTAATTATAATTTGAAAAATGCTGGTGAGAAATGACTGCTGCAATTGAATGAGCTTGAGAGGATCAGAAATTAATCTTATGAAAATGCAAAGAATTATAAAGAAAAAAATGATGTTATTGATTGATCAAAAGATTTTATGAAAGAATTTAGAACTTGGACAATAAGTTCTACTGTACAATTCTAGAGAGAAATTATTTCCTTAGAAACTTAAGTTCAAGTGGATGAGGGCGTTCATTGTGGTAAAAGTCTATCTGTACGGTGATGTGAATATCAAGGATTTGAAAAATAAAAAAAATTTCATAGTAAATGAACATAGTTTGAAACCTTAATTTGTTGGAATTAGATCTATATCTAATGAAATCCTAGTAAGTAGTGGATATGTTGGGCTAACAAAGTTAAACCAAGCGCTTTGTGGGAGGCAACCCATAATTATTAGAGTTGATTAAGTTTAGTTTGTTGAGATTTGATTATGTGATGTTTTTTATTGTATTTTGTGTTTGAGAGTCACACATGTGTTGTTTCTACTTAAATCAGCATAATTCATGAATTAGGGGAGGTTAGGACGTCTATTTTGACCTAAGGTGAACTGGTGTTCAAGTGTGCACTGGCGCTAGGTGCTAGCACACAGAGAACATGGTGCCTAGGTGCCCAAATATGGCACCTATTCGCCACAATTATAGAACTGTGATTGGTTTTGTTTTTCAATCTTTTTGATAGATTTATACACTAAAAACCTCCCAAAACCTTCATTTCATTTCGTTCTTCATCACCTAGATGGTTTTGGGAGTGAAGGAAGTCTTATGATTTTATGGATTTTGAAGCTTTGGCGAGTTCAACTCTTAGAGATTTCAATCAAAAGAAGTTCATAAGTAAAGATGCACAAAGACTTCATGATAGAACTTGGGTGAAAAAGTAATTGATAAGAGAAAGAGGATTCTTTATGCCTAGAGGGCAGGTAGAGGCAATTATTGCGTAGATGCGATGGGAAGTGTTTTGCTACACCACTGTCACTGTTGTTATCCTTGCCATGAAGGAATTCTATTTAAATCTTCAAGGATTAAATCATGGATTGTTCTATACTTAAGTAAGTTAGTATTTTTTACTCCTTCATGGATTAATGTGTTGTTCTTGGTAGATGACATAACAATTTGTGAATTTGCTAACTTCACTCCGACTAGAGACAATTTGACTGAGATTTTTAAATTCCTGACAAATAGCGATGAACGATGGAATTTGAAAAGTGATTCCAAGGTTAGTTTTCCTATAACAAGGTTAAATTCATCATCTAAGCCTTGACACTTTCTCATTTCTGCCAAATTTATTCCTACCAGGAACATAAAGGAAGTAACGAAATAAAGTACGATCCTCAATTATTGTTTTCAGACTGGAAGACCTATTTTTGTGGGGACACTTATTTAAAAATCCATTCTTGGAGTTGCACTAAATGGATATATTACTGGGCTTGTTCACCCTACGACTATTTTGTTAATTCGTAGTCAAGCCCAATTCCCTTATGAAAGTTAACAAAATTTACTTCTTCTCTTGAAGCCCATGGATTAGTCTATCTGGATGTGTAACAACATTAATTCTTTTGCGACACATAGAAGAAGTTCTTAGATGGTTCAGTCTTCACTCCCTTCCACATCATCATGGCCTCGACGTGCAGATTATTTGGCAAGTATCTTGTAGGATCTTGGGAAGAAAAAAAAGGAGATATCAGTGATTCACAACAGGATCCGTAACATCACTGATCAATTGGATCATCTGGATTGACAAACGAAACAACATTCATACCATGCTATTGTACTCCTTGATGCACAGGTCCAAAAGCATAAGAAGATATTTTGGATCAATGAAGATTCAGAGGAATTCCTGGACTATCCCTTATACAACTTGTACGTGCATCAATCACTTGGTGATATTAGAGAAGTGGATAGTGTGTTGATGATAATATGTTGTGGATTTTTCATAGTAGCTTTGATGTGTGCATGTCACTTTGATGTGTGCTTCTAAGTTGTTGGTTCTATAGAGTATTAGCTCTGTTGTATGCTTGTAGGCTTTCTAATATTTTGAGTGTTTGTGTGGTTAGTAGTTTGTGAGTGATTTTAGAAGTTATGTTATAAAGGTTGTGAGTGACTTAGAATTTGTATTTGTCTGGGAATTGAATTTATATTTAAATATAAGTGATTATTGGTGTTTGTGAAACGTAGATGTTGGAAGATGTTTAAAAATATAAAATGTGTCTTACTAGGTTTAGTGCCTTGGTGTACAGTGCTCGTTGTTAAAATTTGATATAAAACCCGGCGCCTAGGTGCCAAATACCCAAGAATAGGCACTTAAGCGCCAAAACATGGTGTTTATGCACCAGTTCAGCTAAACTGTCAAATTTGGGTCAAAAACCTAATTTTCGCTAAAACCGTCACCTTCTTCCTCTTGGTTTTAATGAAATAGAGTTAGGCGCTTTCCTAAGGCCTCTCAAATCTTAATTTTTGAAGCAATTTCTTGTCTTTGAAAATTTAGATTTGATCTCCTCATAGTAAGAGCTTCTCTTTAATGAAATTTTTTTTTAATTTTCACCATGGATTCTTCTCACTTTGCTCATGTGCCTAAATTTTGGATGTTTTGGAAGAAATGGTGATGAATCCATGGTAGAATGATTCTTACCTTAAAAAAAATATTGTTAGGAGCTTAAGAATATTATTTGGATGTGGAATATTTCTTGAATTTTTATAGATTATGGCTCCTAAAACTAGGAAGGTAAAAGGAAGACTAGAGTTTGATTCTTGGAAATTTTCCAATATAAAGGCTTAGTAGAGATACAATGATCTTCTCGCTAATAAAAAGTTGATTCGAGAGAGAGCTTTCTCCAATCCTGATAGAGCTATCGAAAGCTTAAATATAACCTAACATTGGGAAATTTTCTGTTACTTACCACTGTAGCAAAAATCTCTATTTTCCGAAAACTTTATGTCAATTTTCCTGAAGCATCTGATGACTAGATTTATGTTCGAGGATGAAGAGTGAAGTTTACACTTGAGTGCATCAATGCCCTATACCACTTGCCTAATATTATAAACTGTGATTATTCGTTATTTAAGCCTATTGAATCCCAATTAAATGAGGTGATTGCATTTCTGACAGATGGAAGAGGAGTATGGAAAGTTAAGAATGATCATAAGGTAAACTTCTAGTTGACCTCACTTTTGTTGAGGTTTAGTCTTTCCCCTTTGAAAGCCTAGGATCTAGACATAGGACTTTTCTGTTGACTATCCTAGAGGACTAGTGATGAAACCCTACCCTATTAGAAATTCTAAACACTTCTTTTCTTTTTTGGAATTCCACATGTTTGGTTCTTAACTCTAGCACTTAGCAGAGTGGAACCAGCATAGAGGAGCACAAGAGGAGTCCCCATATGCCTGTCTAGCCTTAGGGTTAACTCTGGGTGGTGTGGTCTTAGTTAGTCTTGCACACATGTTGACCTCAATTTTGGTTGAGGTTTAGTCTCTCCTCTTTAATAGCCTAGGGTCTAGCCATAGGACTTTTCCTGTTGACTATTCCTAGAAGACTAGACTTAGAACCCTCAACATTAGAAATTCTACCCTCTTCTTTACTCAACTTGGAGTTCCACATATTGCTCTCAACCTCTAAATACTTAGCAGGTGGGGTCACTGTGAGGAAACTCAAGATGAGTCACCCTTAGGATTGCTGAGCCTTAGGTTTGGCTGAGTCTTGGTCTGGAGCTAAGGCATTCACTACACTCATCTACACCCACATTCACTCACAACCCAGAACTCAAATTTCTAGCCAAGATCCCTTGACCTTTTGGGATACTCATGTAGATGGTCCCCTAAACCTACTAGCCCTAGGGCTATGGTTTGGCTAAGACCACTATGTAGAGGACCCAAAATGGGGTTTCCTTTGGTCCATGGCTTATTGGTGATGNTTCCACATATTGCTCTCAACCTCTAAATACTTAGCAGGTGGGGTCACTGTGAGGAAACTCAAGATGAGTCACCCTTAGGATTGCTGAGCCTTAGGGTTGGCTGGGTCTTGGTCTGGAGCTAAGGCATTCACTAAACTCATCTACACCCACATTCACTCACAACCCTGAACTCAAATTTCTAGCTAAGATCCCTTGACCTTTTGGGATACTCATGTAGATGGTCCCCTAAACCTACTAGCCCTAGGGCTATGGTTTGGCTAAGACCACTATGTAGAGGACTTAAAATGGGGTTTCCTTTGGTCCATGGCTTATTGGTGATGATTGGTGCCTCAACTCTACCAAAATACCCATCTTGGCTTTTTAACCCTAAAGCACCCCCAAATTACCAAAATACCCCTCTTTGGCCCAAAATCCCAAAATTCCAAAAATTCTTAGAAAATCCCGATAAATCTCAAATATTCCTAATTTCATTTCTCTCAACTACCCCATGACCCAATTTGGCCAATTTGACCATCTTTAACCAAAATTCCCAAATTGTCCTTTAAAGACCCAAAATTCCCCAAATCCATCTCAAATGTCTATCAATTTGATCTTAATTGACTCTAATTCCAATCCTAAACTCAAATTAAATTTTGATATGACCAAAATAAACCAAAAACAAGCTCAATTGGTCCATGATTTGAGCCCAATTTTGATTTGGGTCAAAACCCAAATTTTGAACATATGACTTAATATCAACCAATTGAACACATAACCTAGTCAATTGGCCTCAATTAATGCTGAAAAATATTTATGACATTCCTATACATCAAAATCAACCATCAATTGACATTGGCGAAGCCTCAAATCCATTTGATTTTGGCCTAAATCCAAAATTCCCAAATTTAGCCCCAAATTGACTAAGTCCCTAAATTTCACCCAATTGATTGACTTAACCTCCAAATTGGAATCCAATTCATGTTGAAAACTCTTCATGAGATCCCTATTGACCATTTAAAATAATCAATTTGGACTTAGCCCAAGGCTAACCAAAGCTAGACCCAAGCCAAGCCCAACATGACCAAATTGATTAAAGTTCAAAATTCCTTCAAATTGACCTTTCAATTGAACTCAAAACCACTTCCATCCTTCACCAAAGTTGTT
>NEWO01000376.1:450571-465710 GCA_003013225.1 Phalaenopsis aphrodite
TTTAATCTATGTCTAATCTAGTTGAGCAAAAATATATCCCAAAAGCTCCAATCAAATCAATCACTAGATTAAAATTAATTGTCATCACTTTGTCCTTAAGTTTAAAATTAAAGACCCCATACTTGACATTAAACCATTCCAATTGGTCCTTAGAATAACTATTGGCCAATAGACCTAATCTCATTAGAACCAAATACAACTAAACTATGCCTTAATTAAGCAATTGAAAGTAAAATAAAGTTAATGTAGAGTTCTCAACAGTCTTTTTTAGCACCAGCCAATTATTTATTACCAACCAACATAATTAATTAGGTAGCTGGGTCCAATTCAATTTAACATAGGAAGCTAATCCTTAGGGACACTAATTCATCCTTTTAGTAAATAATTTTCTTGAAAAATAACATAGACATTTAACAATCCTCCACAATCATTCATATTAATAGAACTTCACTCAGAAGTACTTAAATTACCTTTAAGAAAACCAACACTCTGGAAAGCTTTGTTAAGTTGCTAGTTGGGTAATAATTTTTTTTTAATATAATTGATATTTTAAACTTTTATTAAATAATAATATTAGATATCATAAGAATTTTAAAATTCAATTAATTAATGGATACTAATTTTTATTAAATGTAATCAAATAAAATTTTTAGAAAACATTTCTCTTTTTTACTTTAATTTTTATTCAAATTAAAGAATTAAATGTGCTTTAAAAAAACATGAAAATCGTATAGAGGATGTAAAACTTGAATACCCACCAAGTATTTAAAATAATTTGAAAGCCAACTTAATCATAACCAAAAATCTAATCCAAATCTAATTAAACCTTGTGTCAATTCAATCCTAATTGAGTTGCAAGCAATCTACTCATTAGTAAATAACTAAAATAACATTAATTGAACTCCACACATCTTAACTCAATCAACTCAATCAAGCAAACAAAATCTTCTTAAACTTGATGGATGGTATATTGGTCTAGACGCATTCCTTGTATCTCCAAATGCACATAAAAGGTGCACGGTATGAGTTTAACTATTTTAGTATTTTAATGTGAAGACAATTTCAATCTAAGGCATTTGTATTTTTTATTATAATTATTCATTTTATAGCTTATTCATTTTAATTCTCATTTATTTTTATCATATTAACAAGTAACTTATTTTAAGCTCCATAAAATCTTTTGATTAGAAAACAAATAGCTCATCAATATTACTCGTTATTTTTTTGATAAGTCTTATTTGGTTAGAAAATAAATAAAATGAAAACATAAATTTTAATTTGCTCAACAAAAGTTGTTTGGATAGAACTTACATAGCTCGATAATTTACTCATTAATTGGTTTGATAATGACATGATTATTACTGTATGAAACGAACAACAACAAAACTCAAACATGCACTATGCTCAAACAAAAACACAAAGCTCAATTAGAGCTTGAGCCATGCTCAAGCTTGAAATTTATAAGCACGCTCAAGTTTATACACAACCCGAAAGCTTGAGTTAAATTCAAATTTTATAAAAAAAAAACTCAAAATTGAACACAACCTACTTGATTTAAACATTTCTATCAAAGATTGTAATTCTTTAAATTTAGATTGTAAAACGCTAAAATAATTTTAATCTAAATATTTTATAATTATATAAATGTCTAATTGAGTTATCCTCCTTACTTTCAATAAATTCATTTGACTAAGAAATACAGTTTATCATAAAATATTATGTTTTCATATAATATTATTGCATGGTATTAGCCTGCGTTATTACAACTTATCTGCTATGATGAGATAAAAATAGTATTAAATTATGTGCTGATGATATTAAAATACAAGATTTGGCTTTCCTCTTGGAACTTTGACAAGAAGAACTTTTATGACAAAATATCTAAAAAATATTCCGACTTCAGCATGGTTACAACTCAAAATTGTATTATATCAAAATAGATAAATTTTTAAACACTATAGAAGTTATTTTGTTTTGCAAGAAAATTTGATTCAATTACCTTTACAAAACATAATTTATTGATCTTATATATTTTTCTCGTAAATTTTTTACCGTCGCATTATTAAAATAGAAGTTGAGGCTTTAAAGAAAACTAAGGATGAAAAGTATGTAGGACCTGATAATATCCCAATTGAAGTGTGGAAATATTTAGGAGATTTGGGAGTTTCTTGGCTCATTAAACTCTTTACTAATATTTTAAAAACTAAAAGGATGCTTGAGGAGTGGAGGAAGAGAATTTTTGTCACCATTTTTAAGAATAAAGGGAATGCAAAAGAGCGTGCAAATTATAAAGGAATTAGGTTGATGTGTCATTCTTTAAAATTATGGGAGAGGGTAATTGAATATAGGTTTAGTCGTATTACAAAGATTTTTCATAATCAATATGGTTTTATGCTTGGCAGGTTTACCATGGAAGCTATACATTTATTGAGATTCATGAGAGTTATATGGAAAGATTCAAGAATGACTCCGTTTTTTGGATAATTTTAGAGTTGATGGATTTGAAAAATATGAAATTATTGTGGAACACATAATACACGTTTAGACATTCATCAGAATGTAATTCTCAGTTTTTTTTTAATTTTATTTAGTTATTTGAGTTCGGAGAATCTTGAAATGATCTATAGAATGACTCATGGTTCTGCTAATTCTTTCAAAGGAACCTGTTATTTACTTCATCTGGGGTTGATTCTTGTTTCAGTATAGTTGGTTGATTTCTTGTTTTAACTCTAGTTAAAATATGAAGGTATATAGTTGATAAGGAAAGATTATCTACAAGTAGAAGATTAATTAGCTGCGATGACCAATTTTTATGTGATTAAACCGACTCTTATCCCACCCGATTGCTTTGTATTTACATTCCTAACGACTAAGTTTGGTTTCTCAACTGTTTCATTAAAATATTAAGATTTGGTAACTTCTTAAAGTGGAATGTGATAACCTGCAATGGTGGTGGCAACTGTGCTTGACATCAAAATACTAAGACAAGATCCATTTATGAAAAGCTCATCATTTACATAAATATTATATAATTAGAAACTCAACTATTCCGTGCTTATTTCAACTTCTCATTGACGCATCTGAAGTGGATATATTTTATGATAAAGATAAAACTAAAGAAGTTCATTTTTCACACACATTGACCTACAAAAAGATACATAAATTAACTAAAAAACAACATATGAACATTTCGTTCATATTTCATAATACCCTAAAGACAACAAATTCAAAATTACATTGTTCATATTTCACAGTACGCCAAATATATCAAAACTGAAATGGCACAAGAAATATTAATTTTTATAAGGAGCTGTAGGTCATCATGATGCTTTTTCTTCACGATCTCCTCAATGGACACTCTTTCAAAAGCTCTGTCATCCATTTGTCGGTCCATTTAAACTATTTGTGGTCATGCTCTGCATGATTTCTTGGACATTTATAAAATCCTTTTTCACGGTTCTCACTTATTTTAGTGGTGAACACCATACATTCTAAATTACAGTTACAATAACTTTTACGAAGTTTGATGCATTTAAAGCTTGAAGATTGACTCGAACTTATCTCCTCTGAAAAAGTAACAATAATGTTTTTGTGAGAAATTAAATAAATCTTATAAGTATAATTTAAAATTAGGCAACAACTAGATTCATACAAAATTACAAGTAAAACAATTAGCAAAGAAATTATGCTTCACAAAATATGAAATTTATACGTTTGACATACCACTATATAATATACACCAAACATCATTTTCTTAGACATATGAGATAATATATATATGTAGAAATTGAAGTTTAGGTATTAGACAAGCAAGTGCATGGGTAATTGTAAATGCTCCACCTAAGTTTATATTGAGCAAATGACAAAATAAGCATGTTCATTAGCACACAAAGAAACTGCTTGTAACAATAATAATACCACACCTTTTGAAAGGAATTGAGGCTGTATACGAAAGTACATCTGAAGAATAAAAATTATGATTAAATTAATAATCATGATGCGTAACTTGAAATCAACATATTAACAAGAAAAATACAATATGAATAAATTTATATAGAAATGAATTTTATTTTCTCTTGCTCAACAATTATGTGAAAAAAATAAAAAAAATTTAATTTTAATCTTCATATCAACTTCAGCTGAATGGAAATAGAAGATGGACAAAAAATTCAGCCCTAACTAGGATTGAACCTTCAAAACAAAAAAGAACATGAGAGGTTCAGCCCCAGCCAAGAACAGAGCAAACGAAATAAAATTAAAACAAATTAAGATAAAAATAAAAATAAAACAAAAACAATATGAAAAAAAGGGAACTATCGACACTATTTTGGGTTGGAGGAGTTGCCCGTAAGAAGCTGTCGGTCACTGGAATCAAAATCTCATCGCCCGCTTCGGAAGGGCGTTTTAATTTACATATATATTTAGTTTTAGTTACCTCCTCTGAAGAATTCTCGATCATCCGATAGAGATGTCTTAATTTAGTTGAAGTTGTAGTTTTTTGTGATGTTTGTGTATAAATTTTGCTTTGTTTTATATTTTGAATGTTGTGGAGGTGAATTTTATCTTGGTGAATTTTAGTTTTAGTTTTCATTTTGGTTTTGTGGCTATCCTGATAGTTTTAGTTTTCATGAAGGGTGACATCGTTGTTTAGCATGCAAATTAGTGTAAGCATATAAATATAGCATAAAAGTACAAGAAAGACAACGCTGAAAATTGTAAAAGCGTACTTGATGAGTCTTCTTGTTCCACCACCTGAAAAAAATTAAATTCTAGGGTGTTTATTAATTATAAATTATTTTAAATGTGGAAAATTAAGGTTTATATTTTTATTAAATCTCTCTGATGTCAAGGGACAAAGAAATAAATTTCACATTTTTTCTGATTTTTCATTGACTTATTGAAATTATTTTAGTAAAAATCTATTTTAACCTTTAAAAATTATTTTAAGCTTGAAAATTCAATATATTTATTTAGAAAATCAACAAAAATACTCCAATTTTAAGCAACATGTTATTTATCATGATTAACTTATGCAAATAATAGACATAAACTTGAAAAATATGGATCTCTGTCTGAGGAACTCCTCTGACTTTGGAAAAAATAGAGGATTTTCCCTAAGACAGAGGCAACAACATGTTAAAATTTCAAGCCATGGTTATATTACTACATGCAAGGAGAGTCAAAAACATTCAAATTAATGTTTAATTAATTAAAAATAAAATATTAACCAAATGGACTCCAATTTATTTCCACGTTATTCTCCTGTGTTCAATGAGCAAGAGGATATTTTTATTTTATTTTTGTGATTTTTCTACATCAAGATATTCATTTTTAAAGCTAGGGATATTTATTTAAATAATAAAATCCCTATTCTTTTATTTAAACGTGCAGTGCTGACTATATTCTCAGCAGCTCCGAAGGTACGTGTGGTGAGCTGTGGTTGGATGACGCCTTCCAGGTAGTCGCTGACTCGGCCCGTGGTACATGAAAGGAAGCGCTGTCCTGCTCGATCTCCTTCGTTCATCTGATACACGCGCGATCAGACGACTCCCTGTCATCATCTCTGATAGAGTTTTGAGTTCAATTGGGGGCTCAATTTGAAATATTTTGGAGATTTGGTCAATTTGGGCATGTTGGGCTAGACTTGGGTCTAGATTGGGTTAGCCTTAGGCTAAGTTCAAATTGATTATTTAAAATGGTCAATAGGAATGCCATGAATAGTTTTCAACATTAATTGGGTTCCAATTTTAGGGATAAGGCAAATAATTTGGTGAAATTTGGGGACATAGTCAATTTGGGCAAAATTTGGGGCTTTTTAGACTTGGGTTGAAATTAAGTGAAATTGAGGTTTCGCCAAGGCCAATTGAAGGTCATGTTTGATGTTTAGGAATGTTATGAAGAGTTTAAAACATAAGTTGTGACCAATTGAGTGGACTATGGGTTCAATTTGGTGAGATTAGGTCATGTGCCCAAAATTGGGGGTTTGACCTATAAAAAAATTAGGCTCAAAGCATGGGCCAATTGAGCTTTAAAAGGTAATTTGGGGGTTTTGGTCAAAAAAATGGTAAAATTGGCCAAATTGGGTCATGTGGTAGTTCAGGAGAATGAAATAAGGAATATTCGGGAGCTTTTGTGAATTTTTAGGATTTTTTTGGAATTTTTAGAATTTTGGGCTGAGTGATATTTTGGTAATTTGGCAAATTTTTTTGGTTTTGGATATTTTGGGTGTTTTCAAAGTGTTTGAAATGATTTTTTAACCAATTTGGGTATTTTGGGTAAATTTGAGAATTTTGGCCAAATTTGGGGTCCCAAGTGTAACTAGATAATTTGGGGGAGTTTTGGGGCAAAATGCTAGGTTGCGTATCTTGGTAGAGTTGGAGTGCCAACCACCATCAATAAGTAATGGACCAATAGAAACCCCATTTTGGGTCCTCTATGTAGTGGTCTTAGCTAAACCCTAGTATAAGGCTAGTGGGTTTAGGGGACCACCTACATGAGTCTCCCAAAAGTATCAAGGGAACAAAGTCTAAAAGTTTATGTTTAAGATTCTGAGTGATTGTGAGTGCAAGTATGTAATTTAAGCCGTAGACCAACACCCATGGTCAACCCTAAGGTCCAGCAGTCCTAAGGGTGACTCATCTTGAGTTCCCCCATAATGACCCCACCTACTAAGTGCTGGAGGTTAGGACCAATATGTGGAATTTCAAGTTGAGTATAAAAGAGTTTAGCATTTCTAATGGTGAGGGTTCCTTTTCTATTTTTATAAGAATAGTCAATAAGAAAGTCCTATGGCTAGACCTTAGGCTACTAAAATGGAAAAACTAAACCTTAACCAAAAGTGAGGTCAACAAATGGACCCTCAATAGGTGTGGTGTGCTAGCCAAGTACACCGCATGTATTGGCATTGACCGACATGATCAACAAAACCAATATAACTCCTAAGTCAATAGACCCAGAAGTGTTGTAGAATAGAGTAATAATTGCTTTTGTTGGGGAGCAACAAATACTCTCTGTTGGGGAAATGCAAAGAGACTCCGCAAACGACTGCCCGTAGAACTAACGATTGAGGCGGGGACTCAATTCCAAATTCAGTGTTTAATTTTGATTTTAACTTTGATAACTTTAGAAAGTAGGATCGCGTAGAAGGACAAAATTGAGATGGAAGACACAGACGGTCACATCCAACTGAAAAAGGTAACAACAGTGTAGAAGATGGCAACCATTAAGGATATTACGCTAGAAAGAAAGAACTATATCAGTTTGAGTTACCACTAGAGAGTTATTTTCAAACTGACATGTGACAGGGAGAATATATATGTTACGTTAGGAAGAAAAGCACTGGGACTCACATCTAACCCAAGAGGTGACGAAGAAAATATCTGCTACATTGAGGAGGAAAGCGCTGTGAGTCACATCCAACTCAAGCGGTAGCAGAAAAATATATCGATTGCATTAGGAAGGAAAGCACTGGGACTCACATCCAACCTAAGAGGAAATAAGGAAAATATCTGCTACATTGACGAGAAAAGCGTTGTGACTCACATCCAACTCAAGCGGTAGAGGGAACACATATCGATCACGTTAGGGAGGAAAGCGCTGTGACTCACATCCAACCAAAGCGGTAGCGAAAAAATATATCAATCACGTTTGGGAGGAAGGCACCGGGACTCACATCGAACCTAAGAGGTGACAAGGAAAACATCTGCTACGTTGAGGACGAAAGCTCCGGGACTCACATCCAACTTAAGTGGTAGCGGGAAAATATATCGATCACGTTTGGAAGGAAAGCACCAAGATCCACATCCAACCTAAGAGGTGATGAAGAAAATATCTGCTACGTTGAGGAGGAAAGCTCCGGAACTCACATCCAACTCAAGTGGTTGCGGGAAAATATATTGATCATGTTAGGAAAGAAAACTCCAGGGCTCACATCTAACCTAAGAGGTGATGAGAGTGCAGAGCGTGGCAAACATTAAGGACATTACACCAGGAAGAAAGGGAGACTATACCTGTTCAAGCTACCGCTAGGGACATTATGTCCGAACTGGATCTAGCCAAAAGGTGACACGAGTTTTGATTGAGTGCTAAGAAGGGAACAGGGCTCCAAAGACCCGCCCCAAATGCAAGGAGTGGTGAGTAGTGTGACACTTCATAGGGAATGCAAAAAATTTCAGGAGATTTTGTGTGGAATTTGTAATCCCATGGGGATGTGAAGAAAATTAATGGAGATAAAGAGGGTTGTGCTGCGCGCACAAAGAGTAAGAAACTCCGAAACCGAGAGAATCCACTTAACAGATTCATTTTCTTTTCTTGTTATTTTTATCACATTTAATTTTCAAAAATATTTCTTTAAAATTTTAATTTTAGTTGGTTAATTTTGAAAAGAAATTTGTTTTGTTGTTTGTTCATTTGTGATTATTTTTATTTGAGTTCTATTTCTCTTAAAGATTTGTTGTTTCATTCTTCGTTCATTAAAATTCTAAACCAACACATGGTTCGTGGCTTCCATCCATCGCACAAAAAGGCAATTGACAAAAAGGCACATTTATGAGAGAAATTTTCATAAATATTCTCCAATCAAGATGTCACAAATCAAACATAGGCTAATGCCTCAAAAAGGTACAATATATAGTCCATATCAATATACATCCAAAACATTTCATTCGATGTATACATCGTAGGCTGAGTATGTTTGAAACATATCATGTTACTGTAAAAAAAGTGAACCCTTTGAACATCTGTATCAGGTATGACGAGCTCCTGGTTGAGCAGACCTTCTAAGCCATGCTCCAGGACAAGAGTTCCCTTCGCATGTACTTAGAGGTATAACCCTCTCGTAGCTCGTACGGTAGCAGCTCTTCTAGTTCTGGGTCTGGCAGAAATCCATATGGTGCTTTGTTGTCGTCCATCTTACGGAAGGTTACAGACGCTCTACTGTGTCGCACCCCTGGGATGTAGTGCTTGGTGACATCTGCCCCGTTTCCTTTCAGGAACAAAACTAAACCAACTGGCAGCGGAATCTCTACAGCTCCTCTGAACTCGCTAGGGCTGACAATGTCAATTTCTTTTCCAAATAATATATTGCTTTTGCTCATGAATGAGACCGTGGAGAAGGGTCTCACAAAATCATGTTGGTCTATATGGGTAGGGATGCAATCACCCTCGTCATAGATGTTCATGATGCAACTATTCGTGAAACAGGTAGATGGAAGTATGTTCCATCCGACCATCCTCTTGATCATCCACTTTATTATAGGAGGTAGTGGATCTACCTGGTCATGTCTGAGGATCCTCGGCGGATTTTCTTATCTGTCATTTGTAAAATTATAAAAGCAGCCGCACTGAATTATGATTCTTCCTTTTCCTCTCATCCATTTCTTAGGCTCAAAGTATGTTCTTTCCATGCTCTATCTCTCAAGTCAAAGATGCAGTCAAGAGTGCTTCTTTTGTCACTTTCAGGTATACAGCTCCAGGCTTTCCAATATGTTGACGAATCTTCCCAGGACTTCCTCAAAGAATTCAAATTCTCTTTTATTCACCTTGCTTAGTTTATAGTACTCCATCATGCTAGGAGTCGGCAACTATCGCGGGCATTGCTCTATTTGGACATTCGCACGAACCTAAACTGGTGCTAGCTCATCTAGAACACGTGCTTCAACATCTAAAGGGATGTACGACCCTGGACTCCATGGTATATACTCGTCTGTCCCCAGTCGGACGTATGGCTCATCCATCAAAAAATTTGTTTTCTGAGACCCATCGATGGTGGGGGTATACTCATACAATGTACTGTAGCGTTGTAGATGTAGGACATTGTAGTTTAGGTAATCTACAAATGCCCCTTTGGCTGATGTCCCTGCAGGTATCTCGGCATTGCGCGTCCGTAGACGTCAGAAGGAAGCAAACAACTTACTTACCCCTATTCCTTAGGGGAATATCTATGATCCAGGCATGAAAGAGACTTCTTTCAGCCTACCCGCCACAAATGAAGAACTGGGGTTCATCATAGAGCCGAAGGACACCTTCAGCTTCAGATGCCTTAGAAAAGCCATATGTTTTCTGCGGCTGGCATTTCTGTGTTGAGTCCTGTGAAGCAAAGCGTTTGACAGTCGTTCATTTTTTGTGGCTACTAGGCCTCCGGCTGGTGTAGCTATCATGGATGACAGACGGCTAGGCCCCTCCCTTGAGTCATGCTCCATCATCACGTTCTTTCTTTTATGTGATGTATTGTCATTGGCGGCCACCCTTAGCAGTGAAGGCAATCCCTCATTTTCTCGGCAGCTGACTACATTCATCAGATGACCTTCATAGTTTATATCGACTTGGTTAAAGTCCAGGTGGAATTCTATGGTGCCACCCTACAACGTCATTTCCTCATTCAGTGCGAGGCTACATCCATCCTTGAAAGCGAAGATCAGCCTCTCTCCCGACATTTTTCTGCAGACGACAGGAAAAATGTCAGTGGGCCAAAACTTGGCATGAATGAGAACAAAACAAAGTATTTATTAAGAGAACTGTTTATTTTATGTATAATTTTTTTTAATTTAGTGGAATATGAAGTTTTAAAGTAGAAAGGCGAAAATTTGAAGTTTAATATTTTTCTCAAAATTTTCATTATATTGAAGTTAATTACAAAATTCAGACTCGATCATAGACATTTTGCCACATAGATAACCCTAAAACAATCAAAGTTTAAAATTTTCAAAGCAAGCAAAGGCATGCGACATTAGGTTGCGTAATAGGTTTTAAGGTATCGTCCATTTATGGGTAACATGGGTCTTTCACCCTGGAAGTCCACTAACTAGTAGACTCCTCCTGTGTAGACCGTTTCAACGACAAATGGTCCCTCCCAAGTTGGTTCAAATTTTCCACCTATTTTGCGGCGTGCAAGAATAGGTCTTTTGAGCACAAGTATGAGGTCACCAACTTTGAATGTCCTTGGGCGGACCAATTTTTCATGGGTTTGTACCATCTTCGCTTGGTAAAGCTCCAAGTGTTGTTGTGCTTCTAGTCATTTTCCCTCAAGACTTTCCAGTTCTTCAAATCTGAGCTTTGCACTTTCTCCTATTGTAAGTTAGTTGGCAACAACAACTCTAAGAAATGGTGTCTGGATTTCTAGCAGTAGCATGACCTCGGACCCGTACACAAGCATATAGGGTGTACACTGAATGAGAGTCCTGAAAGTTGTCCTGTAGGCCCACAAGGCTTCTAATAGTTTGTTGTGCCAATCCCTTTTGATTTTCATCCAGTGTTTTCTTCAAATTCTATACCAGTGTTTTGTTGATTGCTTCAGCCAGACCAATCTATCCCATGTATTTTGACGAAATTATTGATTCTGGTGCTATTGAAAGCTGTTCCATTGCCGAAAATTATTCTTTGCAGAACTCCAAAACGCTAGACAATTTGGCTTTTGAAGAATTAAAGGACGTGCTATATCGTAACCTCATGCAACTGTGCTGCTTCTGCCCATTTGGAGAAGTAATCTGTAGTGGAAAGTATAAATCTCTGTCCTTTAGAAGATGGAGGGTCTATCATACCTATTATGTTTGTTCCCCAATACTCGAATGACCATGTGGCAATAGTTGGGCGCATCACATTCGGAGGCTGGTGTAAGACCACCGCATGCACTTGGCATTGGTGACATTTTCTAGCTGTATCCATGTAATCGAACATCATTGGTGGGCAATAATATCCGAGTTCTTTGATCTTCGTTTTCATTTTCGGCCTTAACTGATGAGCGCCACATAGTCCAGCATGTACTTCTTTGATAATATTATGTGCTTCGGTTTTGTTCAAACACCCTAGCTACATCTGGGCGAATGATCTTCTGTAGAGAACATTTCTCACCAGGGCGTAAGACATGGACATTCTTGGGATTTGATGTGCTTCAGACTTGTCTTATGACAACATTCCAGTATCCAAATATTCAACTAATTGATTGCGTCAATCTTCATTGATGTTTGCAACTGTATTTATTGTTTTTTCTTTTCTGAACTTGTGTAAAGTTTTGAGGTCAATTTGAGACAAGACATATCTTCCTTGTATTGTGATTTCAATGGAATCCTCTAGGAGAGAAGTCATTTCCTTCGCAATTTTGCCTAGAGCATCGTCATGGGCATTACCTCCCCTAGGCATACAGTAGAAAGTCACATCGGAGATCTGCTCTAGCAGCTTCATTGTGTACTGATGGTATTTTGTTAATCTTGGTTTCAAAATCTTGTATTGTCCGGTGACTTGTTGGATGATGAGTTGAGAGTCGCCATAAATGACAATGTTCGTTATAACCATTGAGATTGCCACTTCTAACCCGGTGATTAAAGCTTCATACTCTGCTTCATTGTTAGTGCATGGCTCTGTCAGGTGGTATGAGAACCTCAACATACCCTTATTTGGTGTGTTAAAGATCAAACCGATCCCTGCTTTGCATGGTATAACTGTGTTTAATCTTTTATCTTTTCTGGCTGACAAAGCGCTATCGAAGTACATTTCCTAGCTTTGCGCACTAGAGAAATCCTTTTGTAGTATTTGCTCATCTGGTAACTCATCGTTGAGAGAGGACCCAGCTGGCAGTGGGAGTGCAACAAGAAATTCTGCTAGTATATGTCCCTTGATAACACGGAGGGCAACAAAAGTTATATCAAATTGTAATAAGATCATTGACCATCTTGCTAAACGTTCGAAGAGTGTTGGTCGGGTCATTAGATATTGCAATGGATTAAATTTCAAGATTAAGGTAATCTTATGAGAAAGCATGTAATGTCTAAGCTTTTGAGCTGCAAAAATTAATGCCAGATGATGCCTCTCATTACGTGGATACCTTATCTCCGTCGGTATTAGGCGACTACTCAAGTAGAAGAGTGTGTTTCTTTACCCTCATCATTGTCTTGGGCTAATAGGGTTCCGAGAGAATCGTCTAAGGCCGCGGTATAAAGTATCATCAGTTTCCCTGTGATAGGAGCTGCCAAAATAGGAGTTGTCATTAGATATTATTTAACGTCCTCAAAAGCTTGCTGGCATTTCTCTTCCCAAACAAATGTGGCGTCCTTTTTAATTAATGCTGAGAAAGGCTGACACCCACCTAAGAGATTAAAAATAAAGCGTCTCGG
This sequence comes from Phalaenopsis aphrodite, assembly GCA_003013225.1. Lineage (NCBI taxonomy): Eukaryota > Viridiplantae > Streptophyta > Magnoliopsida > Asparagales > Orchidaceae > Phalaenopsis > Phalaenopsis aphrodite. Next base: position 463,678 of record NEWO01000376.1, read on the forward strand.
ATATGTCAACTTCCCCTGGAAGGAACGTAGTTGTTTCAAGATTTTAGGAGGAGGCATTTCGAAGATAGCTTTAATTTTATCCTTGTCGATCTCGATTCCTTGATGACAGACAATGAATCCCTGAAATTTTCCAAAAGTAACGTTGAAGGTGCACTTAAAGGATTCATTTTAAGGTCATATCATCGTAACCGTTCAAACACAATCTTAAAATCGTACAAAAGGTCTATTTTGTGTACTTTTGATGACCAAATCATCCATGTAGCATTCTACTTGGTTATGGACGAGGTCGTCAAAAATCTTCGTCATTGCGTGGTGATATGTTGCTCCGACATTCTTTAGGCTGAACAACATCACTATGTAGTAGAAAATTCCAATCAGTGTTCTGAAGGTTGTAAGTATTGTATCCCCGAGAGCCATCTTGATTTGGTTGTATCTTGACAATCCGTCCATGAAGGAGAAAATTTCGTGTGTTGAAGCGATATCCACCATCATTTCTGGAATTGGTAGTGGAAACTCATCCTTTGGACATGCTTTGTTTAAATTTTTTAAGTCAACACAAACACAGATTTGTCTGTTTTCTTCTTAACAGGTACAATGTTAGCTAACCATGTGGGGTATTGTTCATTTGTTACAAAGTTGGCATCTATTAATTTCTTCACCTCGGCGATGACTTGTTGTTCTATTTCAAGGTGCATTCTCCTGGGAGCTTGTTTTACTGGGGTTATATTCTTGTCAACCCCAAGTTTATGAACTGCAACCTCTGCTGACAGTCCTGACATTTCATCGTAGCTCTATGCGAAGCAATCCTTGAATTATGAAAATAGTTTGATCAATTTTGAAGATTCTTCGTCATTGAGTAGAGGACTTATAAATGTTGGTTGGGTTTGTTCTTCAGTCCCAAGGTTAATCTCTTTCAATTAATCAATGGTAGATTTAATTTTCTCTTCAAATTATGGCGGAGCATCCTCTATTAGTTGATCAATAGAGTCATCCTCTATATCAAGGCAATCCTCTTCTGATTCACTAATAACAACCATACAAAATTGAGAATCATCGACTGCTCCGACTGTACCAAATCTGAGACCCTCTTTTGAGTTGGGAGTTATTAATGTCTGTTTTAAGTTCAGGGTTACGTTTAGTATTTTGCCACCTTATTTAATTCTTATGATGAATGTTTTTTTTGCAGATTCTTGATTCTTTTGTTCATGTAATAGAAGAGGAGCATAGTTTACTTGCCCCTCTAGCTGGCCCACTCTCATCTCCTGCAAAGTCAATTGGAGAACCACAAATTCACACTCACCAAACAACAGCAGAGTTTCATGGTGATATTCCTTTTGTACATACTCGTAGCATCCCGCCACCCACACAGTCACATTTGGGTTTAGAAGAGATATGGCAAACTCTGAGGGAGCAACAACAAATTTTAGTTCAATTGAAGGATTCAATAAATAAGCTAAGATTTCTTTTGGAGTATAAACTGATGGAGGTGAAGACCGACATCAATGAAATAAAGAGAAAAATAAATAAAGTTCTCGTGGAATCTCCTATAAGTTTTGAATTTACTGGGAAGAAAGATAGGCCAGAAAAGGAAGAAGAACCACCTGCTTATATTGAGTAAGTGTCGGAACAAGAGTGGGGACAGGATAGTCTTGAAGCAGAAAAGTCAATAGGTAGAATGGCTACCTTTAATGAAGCTGCACCTGATAGTGAATCTGATAAAGGTGTCGGGGAACCTGGAGATGGCATCCCTAAAGACCTAATTGATAGCCTAGTCTGAAGGATCAAGTCCAGAAGACCAAGGAAAAAGAGGGTGGTTAGTTCTCATTTATTTTTGTAAAGAGAAAGAAGTTGGAAGAAGTTCCGTCCTAAAATATAGATGTTTTAGTACAACATATTTATGAGCCTTCCACGCCGATTACCATACCATCTCCATGGCTCGATGAAGCTAGGAAAAAGGAGGCAGAAGAAGCTTGGGAGGAGGTACAACCGAGCGTAATTGTTCCATATGAAGGTGCCCTCCCTTTCTTAGCCAT
>NEWO01000377.1:0-109598 GCA_003013225.1 Phalaenopsis aphrodite
AGCTATAACTTCCACAAATTCAAGTGTCACAAGTCCAACAACCATTACAAAAGAAAACACCAATTCAAACAGAATAGCCAAAAGAAAGCATAAAAATTCCAACAGACCAACCAACGAATCAGACAACCCAGTCATGAGCAAACCACCCAAATTCCAGCATAATTCGACAATTACAGGTCATTCCATTGAGTATTCTCAACTACAATCAAAGCTAAACATTCAAGCTAGACAAAAAAACTTCACCATGCCTTCCAATTTTCCATGCCTTCGAAATTCTCATAGAGAAAAGGAGAAAGACAAAAAATCAAAGAAGAAACCATGGCATAGAAAATTTCCATGCCTTCGACATTCTCACAGAAAAAACGGAAAAAGCCAAAAAATCACAGGAAAAAACAATTTCTTCGCAAATTTCTCCAGTAAGCATGATACTACACACATAAAATCCATTCTATCAAAAATCACCAGAACAAAGGCAACACTATTACAGATCGCAGCTGCATCTACGAAAATGACTTACAGAGCACTGCAACTACGGATCTCAGAGGGGAAGAGAAGGAGAAAGTCAACACAGTTGAGAGAAACGCGTCAGACACGTAAGAGAGGCTTGCGATGAGGGCAAACACGATGAAGCAACAAGATGAGGGCGGAGGAGAGGATAAAAAACACTTAGGGCACAGGATGAGGGCATGTACATAAGTTTTAACTCTAAATGCTGGGCCACAAGGTCGAACCCGCGACCAACGTTTAATATAATACGAATCGCACGCATCGCGTTACGCCCGCCCAAAGCTCCAACCAAACACATCGGCCTCGTTTTCCAAAACACCCAAGATTGAAATAAACTCCACCAAATGACCTTCACTGTTCACTACAATGTTATTGCTCTCCATTCTTTCTCTCTCTCTCATCTTTCAACGCTCTATTCCTTTAACGTATCTTCTAGTCAAATTTACATTCAACAAATATATATTTAGAAAAAAATATATTTTTTCAACTAAAATTGGATAAAAATATGAATAAATCTTGTTCATTTTTTTTATTTTTTGAGATATAAAAAATTAAACAAGAATTACTTTAAATTAATGTTCAGCACCAAAAAAGTAAATCTCTCTCTCTCTCTCTCTCTCTCTCTCTCTCATATTAATACATTCAATTTTTAATAAATTCTAACAACAACAATTTGCAAACATTCATGCGGAGCTCATTAATGCGTGCGGACCAGCGCACCGCCTTAAAAGCAGCAGCCTTCTGCCACCCTGCAACAGACATGCAANCCATGGAGAAAACAAAACCACACTTTCGTTTAAAAGGAAAAATCATTATCAAACCAACAAGAAGTCTCGATTAAAACCAAAATTAGTTTAAAACAAAGATAAAAACCTATCTCAAATCCTCCACCAAACTCTTAAAGTTTCTTTGAATCTCTTCTCTCTTATAACACTCTTAACTCTCAAAATAAAACAAAAAATAATAGGAAAAATACATTTGTGATGCCTGAAATTTTCTCGAAAAACTTCTCCATGAACTTCTTCAATAACTTTTCAGTACTCTTCTAAAAGTCTCAACTTCCTTCTTTTATAATTTTCTAAGAGGCGTCTTGGTATCTCTTCGAAATGTGTCTTGATTCGATGTATTTACAAAGGGATGCCTCCTTTCACAAGTCCTTTAATTAGATTTTCATCCTCGGTGGTTATAACCACCCATTTTAGCCAATAGATGCCTTAAATGTCCCTTCAAAATTTGTCAAAATGAATTAACCCGTCAAGAAACTATCACTGGTGCTTAAGCGTGATCTTCTCTATTTCACCGGCGCTTATGCGCTACAATACTTTTGCACAATTTTTACATTTTTGCTCCAAATTTGATTCTTTTTCTCTCCTTTTAGCATTTTTCACCTTTTTACTTATACCTGAAAGAAAAACACACAAATACTTTCCATTAAAGCGCAATATCTCAAAAAAATATGTATAAAAATGTATCTAAAAATACTATATATTTTAGGTGTATCAATCTTACAGACCAAATAAATATTACCAAATGATACTTTCATCTTTCGAGATGAAAAATTACTTTTAATATCATGCTCGACTCTTTGAACCATTAAACATATGAAATCTATTTAGTCTCATTTTAAAAATCAAAACAGTATTTTCAAAATCAAAATTATATATGTATATTAAATTAAATTATTTAAGAAAAAGCAACATACCAAATCTAAAAAAATGACGGATGAGGCTCTCTTGTAGGTTTCTTAAGCATTCAACTTACTTATCTTAGTGAAATAAAAATGTATGATTGTCATTTTAGGTCCATCATTACTGATATTTAATAACTTAGGTTCTTCTTTAATTCCCTTCATACTGAACCTAACATATCCAAAAAAATTCTTAAATTGGTGAAGTTAAAATATTTTCACTAGCCTTGGACATTTTAAATCAATTCAAGTGTAACTAATCAACCCAATCCTATTTAAAATTTCTCTTAAAAATAACATGTTAGGAAATGTTTGATTCTAGAATTTCACTAAATGTAGAGAACTCATTAGTGGAATTAATTAACTTTCTTAATTCCACTGGATGGGGATGAGAAAGATTAATGTTCCTATTAATCAGTTAATACTAATACTTCATCAAACCTAGTTTTCTTAGATTCATTTCAGGGGTGAATCCTTCTCAAATAAGTTTCTTCACTTAATTAAGATAGGATTTCTTTTTTTGCAAAATTTAGGTTAACACTTTACTTAAAAACTAAAACTGAAAATTTTTAGGCTTGAACTAATTGTTGTACGCTAGCACTTTTCCAAATTGTGTTCATCTCATTCCCTATGGGATCGACAACCAGACTCCAACCCACTACTATTGATACACCATGAATACTTGCATGAGCTGCTCATGCTTCACAACACTTGGTGTGGGTCAAGTTTTTGGTGTCATTGTCGGGGAATGATGGTTGATCCCGAAAATGATAGTTGTGTAAAATTAATGAAGATGACTCTGCTTTGCAGCGATGCTAAAAACTTGGTTTGTTATTTATTAATAAGAATGTCAAGCAATTTATGTTGGGATTCTACACAAGTATACGTATCGTTATCAAGTAAAATAAGACTTTATGTTTAAGCCCAAAATATCGATCCCACGAGGAATGTTTAAATTTAAGATGGTAATTTAAATTAGGAATTTCACAATAATAAAGAAAGTTTACTATACTAATTTCATATGTTTAAGGTGCTATCAGAATTAAATTATCAATTACTAGTAAGACTGTAAAGTAAAGTTAAACTATAACTACCAAACTATGATTCTGTGATGAAGTTATCAAATATGAGAAAACATCTTTCTCACTACAATGAGTTTTTGGTTAAATGAGAGAGATAAATAGTTTGAATTTGTATTGTACCAAATAAGAGCAATTTTAATTCTCTACCATTAGTCAAGTGTTATAGAGAATCGTTGGCTAATCTTAAGTTTAGTTTCTAAATATGTGGTTAGGTTGCGAGGATATTGACTCTCTCTCCAGAGCTCCCACTTCCCTCCTCTTGAAGGCTAACTCTCGCTTTAGTTCTTAAACACTAAAACCAAATTAGGGATTTTAGTTTGTCACTCTAAAATCTTCAATTCTTCGCCCAATAATAATATATATTTGCTTATTTATTTGCACCCAATTCCATGAACGAAACACACCTTCATAGAATTGAATGTGATTCTCACTTTATTGTAGAACTCATACTTCATTTCCCAGATCATATATTTCACAATATATTTTAACATTTCAATTGGTCAAATTGAAAAGTAAATTAAGAACATAGTGGAAAAATCATCACAATTTATTCTATATTTTAAAATTGACATATCCAAGTTATCTTTTCATTTCACCATATCTCAGTGTAGGAAGAAATACAAAGAAAACTATGCATAACTCATGAGAAAAATACAACAAAATACAAATTTCATAAATAAAAGAAAGTTTATACAATAATAATAAGCAAACACCACTTATCTGTAACTCTTTCTTAAAGCAAATCTGTAGCCTCTCTTGAACTCTTTCTCTCTTTACAAGACTCTTGATTTTCTTTTTAAAGATGTATGGAAGAAGAAATCTCTCACTTCTCTCCCCTCTTAACAACTTTTAGGAGAAAATCACACTTAAACTCACCACACTAAACAATAAAACACTCAAGTAAACTCAATTACACACTAGCCCCCTCTAACTACTTGCTTTTCTGAGAATTTTTTGCTCTAAATAAAGCATAATGTCAGTTTTCTAAGAGGTACCTCCAACAACTCTTCAAAAAGCGTCCAAATTCATCGAATCTTCTAGAACTTCTACCAACATCGACTTTAGCACCGTCGACGTCCGTGGCCCAAATTTAATTTTGTACTCTCTGTCAAATGACACTGTAGACACCAAGTTTGACACGGTCGGTGCTGAGTAATTTTTTCAAAATGTCATTTTGACTCCAAATTTCATCCTCTTTGCTTCCTTTTTACTCAAGTCCTAAAAATCATCAAACTGCAACAAAACATAAAAAATACATTCCTTTAAAGCACAATATCACAAAAATGAGTATAAAATATAAGTCTAAAAATGCATATATTTTGGTGCATCAACAATAAATTTAAATCAAAAAAATTTTTGTTGAACTTTTAGGTCTTAGACTTGAAAATCGTAGTGTTCACTTTTCTTGTGTTTATATCGGTTTATTTATAAAACCCAAAAATATCTTGTTTAATGCTTGTCTGATTGTGAACGTGTATCTTTGTTTTCTTTTAATTGTTGCATAATTCTTGTTGTTTGTTGTTGATTTATTAATTTATTTGTTAAGACTTTATTTTGTCATTGCGTGCTTTTAGTTGAATTGCATTTTATCCCCTTTTGCATAGGTTCATGTTGCTAGTTGAATCTAGTTAGTGTATACGTAGTTCAAGATCATCTAACCTTGAACCTTACAATCCCAAGTTATAGAGAACTAATAAAAAAACTAGAATATTAAAAAGACTTCAATAAATTCTAGGAGAGATTGCTGATATACCTCAAAATAATTTTGATGATCATGGACAACATAATGAACCAAATAATCATGGACCTACTAACATGTGTTGACCCTTAAGAGATTATGTCAACCTACTGTATATAAAATACATCTTTGTATCCATACTCCTGCCAACTCCTTTGAAATGAAGTCTGCTATCATCTAAATGGTGCAGAACAATTAGTTTGGAAGGTCACTTTTGGAACAACCTAATATTCATTTGGCAAGCTTTTTAAAATTAAGCACCACATTTTGATACAACGGTGTATCTAGTGGCATTGTGAGGCTAAGGCTTTTTTCCTTTCTCCTTGAAAGATAAAGCCAAAATGTGGCTGAATTTTTTAGCTCTGGATCTATTAGGACTTGAAATGACATGATCGAGAAATTCTTAGTGAAATATTCTCTACCTTCAAAAATGGCCAAACTTAGGAATGATATTCCACTTTTTGTTAGCATGATGGTGAGTTGATTTATGAAGGTTGTGAAAGGTTTAATAAACTCCTTAAGAAGTGCCCTGAACACGCATTACTCGACTAGTTGATTATCCAGATATTCTATAACAGGTTGGTAGGATCTCTCAGGTCGATCAAAGATGCAGTTGTAGGTGGTTCCCTTATGTCGAAACCTTTTGATGAGGCATATTCTTTGATTAAGGAGATGACAAAAAATATCTTTCAAAGGCATTTAGATCAAGTAAAATCTAAGATAGCTATCGTGCGACGTCTTTCTATCTTGACTTCCCAAATTATGGTTATCTCTAAGAAGTTATATCAATTAAGATTAAATCAATCACAAGGTTCACAAGTCATAGAGGAAAATTATTATGGATAGTCAGTGGATCCAAGTGTTTTACCAATCGAGAACATGAATTTCATCAACAATATGTTTAATAACCCTTATTCCAATTCCTATAATCTTGGTTGGAAGAATTATCCCAATTTTAAATGAAATAATAATAACCAAGGGATAGGAAACCTATACTGGAAAAATAATTAAAGTAGTACAAACTCAAGACCGTCTTATCCTCCTAGTTTTAACTCAAACCAACAATTTAAAGATAAAATTTCCTTGGAAGAAGTAGTTTTACAAATGGAGAATCAATTACAGAGACATGGTGATGCTATTAGGAACATCGAAAACTAGTTAGGCCAAATAGCAAATTCCCTTAGTAATAGTCGTATGGAACTCTTCCTAACAACATTGAAATTAACTCTAAGGAGAATAGTAACAAACATGTGAAGGCCATTAAATTTGGGAGTGGAAGAAAATTTGAGGAAGCAACTGGGAATGAACCTGAGATGGTAGAAGATAACTTTGAGCCTAAACAAGCCATTGAAAACTCTTTTAAGGACCTAGGAAGACCAGCTTCACACCTTACGAAAGGACTTAAAAATACCACCTCCACCATTTCCTCAGAGACTTCAAAATCATAAGTTGGGCCAACAATTTTCCTAATTTTTGGATGTTTTTAAGAAGTTGACCATCAATATATCTTTTGCGGAGGCATTGGAGCAAATGTCTAGCTAAGTGAAGATTATGAAGGATATCCTGAAAAAGAAGAAGAAGCATGAAGACTTTGAGACAGTAGCAGTTAGCCAGGAGTGCAATATTATTATATAGAAAAATCTCCCTTAGAGACTTAAGGACCCTCTGAGTTTCACAATTCCCTATGCAATAGAAGAGAAATTCTTTAGGAAAGTGTTATGTGACTTAGGTGCTAGAATTAACCTTTTGTCCTTATCTATCTTTTAGAGTTTATGATTAGGAGAAGTCAAGCCCACCATTGTAATCCTTCAAATTGTTGATCATTCAATTATCGGTCGGTCACACCTCCTCACCAGCTCATTTCTTAATAAGCGACCGAGGAATTTCAGGTTTCTTTTTTCTTTCATCTCTAAAGGGGCCCAAAGGCCTTTAATAAGGCTTCCTTGCTTACTAGCTTTATAGAAATTGACATATTTGTTCTCTTAAATGACCAACAAATGGCTAGAGGATATGAGAAATAAAGAAAAGAAAAATGCTCTTAGCGTCCTATTTGTAGAGAAAAGGGGCACATAAATCAAGAGAGTAAAATTAATTTTTCAGTTCTTTATTATGTGAAGTCATTATTGAATTATCCTACTCTTATGGCAGAGGACACTTTCAAAGAAGTAAGAGAATTTATGGACTAAGTGTGTAAATAAAAAATATGTCTGCACATATCTCGAGAAGACACTTGGATCACATAAAAAATTCATGTTCGGACATTCGTCATCAAGTCAGTTCACCCATGAAGCAGACCGAACAAAATACTAGCTGACCCAACGAACACCGCACAATCATTTAACATTCTCGCAACCAGTGTGTGTCATTACTAAAGTTCAACATTTTACTGGAGGCCATTCTATCAAATGAAGATTACTCAACCGACCGAGTGATTATGGGCCAACTGACTGAATAACAAATGTCCATGCCTGACAGTTACAAATACGAAGAGGCGCCAGGAGCAGTTATAGTTGTAGAATAACACTAACAACAGTTACAATGCAAATATATGTAGTATTCAGTTACAAATATTTAAGGGTGTAAAAGATAAAAAATCGTAGTAAAGTTTCTATTAAATGTAATTTGTGATACCTTACCAAGAGTTATAAATAAAATGATCATTTTAGTGGGAGAGAATCCCATAAACTTTGCAGAAAGACAATGTATTGCTTGTGTCTTATTTCTCTTTCCTTCATTCGACCAATTCTCTACTCTTGCGTATGATTGATACACCTAAAATATATAATATTTTTATACAGATTTTTATGCATATTTTGAGATATTGTGCTTTCATGAAAGATATTTATGTGTTTTTCTTGCAGGTATAATCAAATGGATGGAAAATGCCAAAAGGAGTGGAAAAGAGTCAAATTTGGAGCAAAATGAAGAAAAATGCAAAAATGAATTGGGGTACCTAAGCACCATAGGCTCCGCGCCTAAGCGTCAGGTACCCCGCGCTTAAGCGCCAGAAGTAGTTACATGATGAATTATTTAAATTGAGCTGATTTTTTAAGAGGTGTTTGAAGCAACCCTTGATAAAAACGTAGGAAATAACTCATTGACACGAAAATTCATTCAATTGACTTATGAAGAGGCAACTTCTAGAAGATTCATTGAATGACGACACCTTTTTGAAGAGACACCAAGGCACCCCTTGGATTTTTATAAGAAAAGGCTTAGATTTTCCAGGAAAAGAGACCAGCCATCCATCAAACATTACAGTCCTTGGATTTTTATTTTATTTTGAGTGTTAGTTTGTATTGTGAGAGAAGGAGGAGAATTCAAATAAACTTTAAGACATTTGGTGGAGAGAATATGAGATAAGTGTTTATCTTCGTGTCCACACTTGGTTTTAATTTAGATTTCTTGTTTGTGTGCATGATTTTTACTTTTAAACTCATGTGTGGTTGTGTTTTCTCCATGAATTCTAAGTAGTTTTCTTTATTTTTTCCTTAAAATGATAAGTGATTAAGTATTTGAAGGGAGTTGTGTGCAGTATTAGACTTCAATGTTGGAAGAAGTTGTGATGATTATTTCTTCATTTGACCAATTAAGATGTTAATACCTATTATGAGAACATGAAAGATTCGAGATGATATTGTCTCAGTCAACAAATGGTTGGAATCACATATTGATTTCATGAATGAAATGTAGTTCATGGGATGATTGAGTGTAAATAAATAAGGAAATAAACTTTTCAATGGTGTTGAATTGGAGGACTTTAGAGTGATAGACTAAAACCGCCAATTTGATTTATAGTTTTAGGTTTTAATACGAGATGTTAGCCCCTAGGTGGAGGGAAAAGAGGGAACTCTGTAGTGAGAGCTAGTATTTTCCCTGCCTAGCCGATCTTCAGAACTATTCAAACTATAGATTAGTCAATGTTCCTTATAGCATCTCTAGTAATGGTAAAAAATATTATTTCTCCTATTTGACACAACACATTTAGCATATTTCCACAAAAAAAAATTATAATTATTACTGATTCATGATAAAGGAAAATATATTTTATTTATATCGCATTCATCTTGCAAGTATTTTAATTAAGTTAATTATTTGCTTACTTTATTTTCAAATTATTAAAAATTATAAAAATAATCAAACTTTCATTCCTAATTTAACATCTTAAGTTTATGAAAGAATATATTGCTAAGTAAAATTTTGTTATCTAAATCTAGTTCTCCTTGTGGGTGCGATATTCAAGAATTAATCAGAAAGTTCTATATTACTTGATAACGATACGTATACTTGCGTAATATCTCATATTAAAACTATAACTGCATTCTTATTTACTTCATAGTGAAAGATTTACCTAGCTTTTGTTTGACACCAAGTTTTTGGCGCCATTGTAAATTAAAAATATCTATGAAGGAACTTAATCGTATATATCACATTTTACATCTATCTATACTGAATATTTGGTATCAAGTTTTTGGTGCCGTTTTTGGGGATTAAAATCTTCAAGTAGTGGTGTCAACTTCATAAATCCTTATACATAAAAAATCGGGATCAGTGAGACAAAAGGTAATTTAGGATCCAGTGCAAGAAAAATACACTAGCATGTAAATGCCAAAAAGAAAGCACAAGACCCAAAATACTTTATTATGGCGCCCTCTAGAGATTTCTAAATCAAGGGAACATTGTTGCAACCTAAAATGAGAAATTGGAATTGTGGTGGTCATAACAGAGAAGAGAGAAATATATGTTTCAAGTGAACCAATAGAATTATTAAAGTGTAGACCAATAAAAAGAAGTCCAGAGCGCATAAGAGAGTCCAACAACCATATAAAAGCTAAAAATATGAGTCCTGTATAGGATATAATCTGCAACCATTCGCGTCTACAAATATATGGCAATAACTAAACATAGAGGTATGAAGTCCCGAAGACCACCAAGTAAGTCATGGTGCAAAAAAATTTCCAAGAATTAGAAAAATGGGTGAACCACAAAGTTCATTGGGTTGTCATCATCACTTCTAAAGCACCATAACCATAAAACAAAAGCAATTTCCCATAGCAAAATCGAGAGACTGAAAAGATCAAAATGTATATAAATCCTTGATAAAATTTGGAATTTCAACTTTAAATATCCATTTCCTTATCTTAAGCTTGATGCCCAATGAATCCTTTTAGTAATAATCTTGATGGAAGAGCAATTGTTCCTAAAAAATCCTAAAATTCCTTTCGACTCAAATATGCTAAACAACAATATGAGCAACCATAATGTAAATTCTTTTCATAATTACAGTGTTAAATGCATCAAGTTGTTCGAGGACTTGTAATAAATTGATTTTAGCGAAAAAGAATCCACCATTTGAAATGTAACTTTTAAGTCAGGTATGAGAGAAGGTGCACTCAAAGTAAAGGTGATTATGAGTTTCCTTACCCAAATGGCAAAAAGTACACTAAGGGTTAATAACACTGTCATTACTTTTAAGAACATCCTTAGTTTTTAAGCCACATTGTATAGCTTATGTAAAGCAAATTTTAATGAGCGCCCTTTGAACCAAAACAAATTGAACCAATTAACTTTTTGAATGGCTTCATATTCAAAAGATAAGCTAGCTTATGGGATTAATAATCTAGCCCTTTCTAAAAGCAAGATAAATGATTATTCACAATAAAAATATTGATTAATCTTATTTATGCAATGAGGAGGTGCGTTAGAATTGGATATAAATGAGAAACTTGAACTAGTTTAAAACTCCCATTACAAATAACATCAATGATTTTGCTATTCAGAGGAAACTTGAACTAGTTTAAAACTTGCCAGCCAGCCATAAATTACATAAAGAGAAGATCCTGAAACCTATGGATAAAAGTAAAATATGATTTTGTTGTTTAGGTTAATGTAAAAGAAATGTAGCCTCTAATTCTAATAGTTATTTTAATAAGATCTCTCCAAAATGAGGAAAATTTTGATCTAGCTTTGGACCAGAGAGACCCATTATAGTTAATGTGCACCTTGGAGAGAAAAGAATTAAAATTATATAATCTCTAAATAATTTTGGAATTGCACATGAGATTAATAGTATCAATGCCAGGTAATATGAGCCCATCATAAGGTTTAGGAAAAGTAACCTTCCTCAAAGAAATGGTATGAAGCTTCCACTCAACATCATTATAAAGTAAGAAATTACTGAACAAAGATATGATTTTCTTTCTCAGACCTTTAAGGAGGGTAATGGATCTAAACTAAAAATATAGATAATTCCATATGTTTGTTTTAATCAGTTAGAATTTTCCAGCAGCAGAAAAGACCATTTGTTGTCAGTAAGACGAGCATGTTTACATTTTATCAAGCAACTTATTACTATCCATAGCACTCACTCTAGTGGGGTTTATAACCACACCTAAATAGTCCTTAGAAAAAGAAGTACTGTTAAATCCAAAATCATCATAGAGAATTTCTTGGAGGAGTATCCACTAAATTAGCAAAACATATAGCAAATTTAGCAGTGTGAGCACTTAGATTGGATGCCATATGAAGGAGTTTTAAAGCATATAAGAGTTGGTTGATGGTGGTGATTTTAGCCTTGCCAAAAATAAGAATCTCATTAGCATATATGACATGGGAAATATTTTTGTTTGTAGAACATGAGGAGGCAACTAAGTTATCCTAGAGGCAATAGAAAGCATCCATAATAATGACAAATAAATAAGGAAATAGAGGGCAGTCTTGCCGCAACCCAGTAAAAGAAGGGAAGTAGCCCTTAATTTCATTATTAATAAGGACAAAGATGCAAACATTAACAATACAATATTTCACCCATCGCAAGACTAAATGAGTAAAATCAAGTATCTCCATTTTGCTTTAAAGAAAAGAATGACTGACATTGTCAAATAATTTCTTAAAATTTATCTTGGAGCAAAAAAGTTTCCTTGAACTTTTGAAATTAAATCCAAGTAAAGTTTCATTAGCTAGTACAAAATTATCCACAATATCACACCCTTTGATGAAAGCAGGTTAAGAACGATGAATAAGAGTGGGCATCAAAGGTTTAAGTCTACTGTCTAAAAGTTTTGCAATAACTTTGTAAATGACGTTACAAAGTTATATGTGTATGAAATTTGAGAAATTTTGTGTCGGGTTCTTTTTAGAGTAATTAGAGAATGTTTAAGGCTTTCAGGAAGCCTCGCGGTAACAAAAAAAATATTTTATAGTAGCAATGCACTCAATGCTAATGATATTTCAAACATCTTTGAAAGACTTAAATGTAAATCTGTCTAGCTGAAGCACCTTATCATAACCAACAGAGAAAAAAATCCTGCTTAATATCATCATGAGTAAAAATTTGAGTAAGCGAGTCACATATATAACTAGGCACTTGATGTGAAACAGAAAAAAAAATTAGTATAATCCACATGATTTCCATTAGAACTATTAAGCAAGTTAGAGTAAAAAGAAATGTCAACATTAGAGATGTTTGCTTGCTTGTGAACATATCTTTAGGCAAGTGTTGAGGGGCAGGTTGCCGGAATCGCTCCACTAGATTTTGATCATCACTAAGGCAAATACCGGTCGACATTTTTTCTGTCAGGCGGCTTCGATCAGACCAATAGATTTTATTCACAACGCTGCACTATGGGTGAATTTATCCAGGTAACATTGAATGATGAAACAGACCATACGAGCTTGTCTAAAATATTTATTTGACTTAAAAGGACATTCGTTTAGCTATGATTTTGTGCACAAGCCATCAACACGTAAATAGAGACTTTTAAATAATAAATATTAAAAGCAAATAAATAATTTAAAAAAAAAACCCTTTATATAAACTCAAGCATCCCTCGCTCGCATGCCCTAGTTTCCATATTCGCGAAACTGCGTCGCATCCCTCGCCTCGCCTCACACACAGAGCTGCCTCCCCCTCTATCTTTGCTTTCTTCCTCGCGTGCCCTAGCGACGACGCCACCAGTCTGTGACCACAGCCGGCGACCGCCTCGCCAACCCGTCTTCTTCGTCGGTTAAAGTCCCTCGCCGACATCTCACGCGTTGTGAACTTTCGGCCCCCCCCCTCCCTTGCGGTTTCCTCCTGTCGTTGGCCTACCTGCTGCCGGCGATGCCCCTTCCGATGGCTTATCTCCTGTTGGCGGTGCTGCTCACAGCGCAGCCTCCTCCCAGAACAGGCTACTCTCTATAAAGTTAGATCACGGCCCTAAGCCGGCGCACAGGAATCTCTCTCTCTCTCTATCTATCTAAAAGTTTTTTCCAATTTGATTGATGAAACATGAAGTAGGAATTCTGTCTGCTTTCTTTCTTGATCTGTCGCGGTTTTTCTTTTTTATTTTGTTCAATATCTGGATTAGCGTTGGCAAATGAGGAATCTCATTTTCTTAATGGGTAATTTGCGTCTGAGGATTCTATTCCATTGATGCTTTCACCTTGGAGATCTGATGCCTTTTTTCCATTCTTTTCATTAGACCATGGTTAAATTTATTCTCCACTGCCAGTAAACTCTGGATCTAGAGTGAAATGACGATCAGTAATTTCTTCCCTATTGGTCTGAATGCCGATATGCAGGCTAGGATTGTATACTCACTATCTGATCACTCTATCTTCCTTATGTTTCCTGATTTTTCATTTTCTCATCTGACATGTTTGAGATGAAAAGCTTTAGGGGTGTTTGGTAGCACGTTTTCAGCAAGATTTAGTCATGAATTTAACTTAAATCCAGCCAAACACAAAAAAAAAAAAAAACTGAATCCAATTCTTTGTTAGACCAAACTTATTTTTTTTGTATTCTCTACAGCTATTTTGTTTGCAAATCTGGATTTAATACATCCCACAGCTAGGCGGAGTTAATAGATAGAAATCCAAAGATAATGGTTTGACTAAAATTTAATTGTTTATCTCCATTTACATTTTGCATGTTATCTTGTAGAATCAATTCTCATCTTTCTTTTCTTTTCTTGCTAGGATGTCCTCTCATTTGTTGCAAGAATTTTCCTTTTTTTGTTGTCTGATTGTAGCCTGTACTTATCTGTGTTTCTTTTTTAACAAGTTACATCTCTTGGTGGTTTCTTTTTTGTAAGATCTAGATAGTTTTGTGATAGCATTTCTTCTTTAAATTCGAATGTTCTTTTGCGTATGAATCTATTGCTAAAAGGGTTTCACATGCTGTCTGCTTATAAGAAATGCACATATTTTTATTAAATTTAGGTGATGTCCTCTAGAAGATTAGATTTAAGTTATTAGAATTTCGGAAATCCAGAAGAAAATTCTGAATTAGTTAAATCCCTTAAGCTATCTAGCAAAATATTTACTAAATCTTATAAATCCATTAAAATTGTTTGGGAAGTTCCGTCACGAAAGTTAACAAACCAATTGCTCTTCATTAAATTTCTCCATCTATTCTGCTTTATTTTATCCAAAATGACCTTACAAGATTTAGCCTACATAATTTGAGGCTAAATGTATTGCCCGATAGCCCATTATTGATATAGATCAAACTTTAGTCCCTTAAGATGTAACTTTTGATTTGGCATTGCAATTTATTTTCGGGTTAGCTTCGATGGACACTCAAGAAATGCCATACTCTCATTATATGGATCAGAAGGTGTAGCATTTTGCAATGTATTATTGGGTTGTTTGGCTGCAAGCAGGATTAAGTAAATACTAGAAACCAGGATTTATCAAGTCCTAATGCGCTAAATCTTAAATATTGTTTGGTATGTTATCAAGTAAATCCTGAGAAATAGTTTGATAGTTTTACTAGGATTTGGTGCAAGAGAACACAATTGAAACAAAAGCCATGATTTAGAATGATTTTGGCCAATGTTCTTGTTGCTATCCTAATACAGTCAACCATCTATATCATGGCACATATTACATCATTAAAAACTTTAACGTGAATTTCATGATTATGCTTCCCAAATTCAATATTGCATCAATTATAGAAGAGAAATAAATAAAATGTATTAAACAATATACTCCGGTTACAAATGTATTAAAATATATAAGGCTTATTATTTGAAAAGCTCCTGTTACAAAGAACCTTTCAAGTTAATATATTATATTTAGAATTTCTTTTTTAATATATTTATTTTAGGCACAAGATGGGTGAGTGGTACATTAAGTCAATCTAAGTTATTACGACATGCTTCTGTAAAAACCTCCATCTCTACTGAGAAAAACCCTAGATGCTATGCTTCCACCCTTTTTTTAAGGCCATCTATATTGCTATTTTCTCGGTCTACGTCTAATTTTTCATGTTGTTGTCATCTCCTTGATACGTTAAATATCATTCTATTTCTGTTCTTGCTAAACTAAGTTATTAGATCTTTTCATTCTCTCCCCTTTCATTGCTATTCAACTTAGTTTCTACTTCTAACCTTTTTTTTATGTTTTATAAATTCTCATTGATTTTTCGAAAAGCTGTTGATTTGTAATTTTTCTCTAAATAAAAAGAAAGCAAGCCCAGCTTCTTGTTTGGATGTTGAAATCAATACAAGCCAAACAAATATTCGCAAGCTTGCGATATAGAATGCAAACCAGTTACACTCGCCTGGATCTAATCATTTCTAGAAATAGATCTATTTGATCATTCAGGCCCTTTATAACTGGCAAATCTCTAGCTTAGCAACTCTTTTACTTCTATTTTTATATCCTCTTTTCTGAACGAATGAGAATGAGGGCCCTTTATAACTGGCAAATCTCTAGCTTATCAACTCTTTTGCTTCGATTTTTATATCCTCTTTTCTGAACGAATGAGAATGATTCTTTTTATTTTTGTTTGTGGATGATGGAAGCAAACTCACTCTGTCCCGAAACCTAATTGATGTTTTGTGGCAATTTCTTTGTTAGTTAAAGTGATTGAAGAATTTTCTCTCATCTTCAGTCTCTTGTTCGCCTGTGAAGTGTATTTGACTTGTAAATGGTGACTGGATTACATTTTCAACTGTTGTTTTCTTTCTGAGAACTGGTTTCGTCAAGCTGCAATGTATTTTCTTTTGTTGGAATGGTGTGGCTATTTTATCTCTCTATTGATGGGCGATGAAGTGTGGGAATCCGATATTGTAAAATTTTAGGGGCAATTACATACAGACCACAAATCAACCACAAACTTTCATCCAATTTTCAAATTATCACTCAAATATCAAAATTCATGGTAAAACCCAAAGCCTTTGTTTTTCATTTTTTGGGTCAAATTTTCAATTGTTTGATCGTGGCACACTCCACTACATCAGTTTGGTAGTTTTAAAAAAAAACATCTGGTTGGGGTTTATTTGAAAATATCAATATTTTGGGTGGTTTGTATGTAATTATCCCAAAAATTTTAAAAGTGATATCATAAACATAGCTTGTGTTTATCGATTTGATTGTGAGCTCTTTGTTTGAGCATAGGCTTTTAGCTATTCTGAATTTAAGATTTCATAAATTGATTTCAAATAAAATTTAATAGAATCTTGTTTGGAACATTTGTCATCAATCTAAAGGGTTGTTCTTGTGAACTTAATAATATATATATAAATAATATGTATAAATTTTTTATTTAGAGTTAAAACTAGTCGAACGCATGTGAACAAAGGTTTTTCCCATGAACAAAGGGTTCATGTGACTCGTTTATCATTCAATTTTAAAAAAAGTAACGAGCCAAGCACAAGAAAAATGAGTATTTTTAATAGCCCTAATTATGAAGCATAAAAATACTGCTAAGAAACTAGAACTTTGAACAATTTGTAGCGACTAAATTAAAAGTATTACTAATTTAAAAGTACTCGACCATGTCCTACAATTGAATGGCTTAGGTGAGTTAGTTATGATACTTTAAAGATCAAAAGTCACTTAAGAGGCAACACTAAAATCAAACTAGAAGTCCTACAACTGAGCCTCCTTCCTTGCCTCGCCGTCGGCCTTACCTTGTCGCCGGTCACCCCTCACACTCTGAGTTGCTTCCTCCACTTTCTATTCTTTCTTCTTAGCGTGCCCTATTGCAGACGCCACCTCTCGGCGACCGCGGCCGCCAGCCTGGTCTCACACGCCTGCGCCGCTCCCGCCCACCCTTCTTTTTAGTCGGGTGATGTCCCTCGCACACATCTCACGCATGGTAAACTTTTGGGCCGCCCCCTCCCTTGCGGTTTCCTCTTGTCGCAGGCCTATCTGCCGCCGGCGAAGCCCCTGCCAGTGGCTCATCCCCTGTTTCTGAACCGCCGTCCGCTCTATAAAGTTAGATCAGGGCCAAGCCGGTGCACATGAATCTGTTTCTCTTTCAAAGCTTTTTACAATTTGATTGATGAAACATGAAGTAGGAATTCTTTCTGCATTCTCTCTCGATCTGTTTTTCGGTTTTTCTTTTTGATTTTGTTCAATTTCTGGATTACGAATGGGTAGAGGAGGAATCTCATTTTTTTCAAATGGGTAATTTGCGTCTGAGGATTCTATTCTATTGATGCTTTCACCTTGGAGATCTGATGCCCTTTTTCCATTATTTTCTTTAAACTATTGTTTAATTTATTCTCCACTGCTAGTAAACTTTGGATCCAGTGTGAAATGACGATCATTAATTTTTTCTCCATTTGTCTGAATGACTATATGAAAGCTAGAACTGTATTCACACATCTGATCACTCTATCTTATGTTACCTTTTTTTTGGTTTTCTCATCTGAGATGTTTGCAATGAAAAGCTTTAGGGGTGTTTGGTAGCACGCTTTTAACAGGATTTAGGCATGGATTTAAATTAAATCCAGCCAAACATAATTAAAAAAAAAACTAAATCCAACTCTGCTAAACCAAATTTATTTCTGTTTCGTTTTCTCTACAGCTACTTCTGTCTACAAATCTGGATTAAATACATCCCCCAGAGGTGGATTTAATATATTTAATACATCCCACAGAAATGCAAAGAATGGCTCACTAAAAACTAATTGTTTACCTCCATTTACTTTTGCATGTTATTTTTTACAATCAAATCACATCTTTCTCTTCTTCTTTTGCTAAACTGTCCTCTCATTTGGTTGCAAGAATTCTCCTTTTTTTTAATCTGATTGTAGCTGGTACTCCTCTTTGTTTATTTTTTAGTAAGTTATAGATATGCGAAGATAATGGTTGACAAAAATCTAATTGTTTTTCTCCATTTACTTTTGCATGTTATTTTGTAGAATCAAATCACATCTTTCTCTTTTTCATTTGCTACACTGTCCTCTCATTTATTGCAAAAATCCTCCTTTTTTTGTTATCTGATTGTAACTGGTACTTCTTTGTGTTTCTTTTTTAACTACTTACCTCTCTTGGTGGTTTCTTACTTGTAAGATCTAGATAGTTTTCTGATAGCATTTCTTCTTTATATCAGAATGATCTTTTGTGTATGAATCTATTGCTAAAAGGGTTTCACATGCTTTCCACTTATATTAAATGCAGAATTTTTTTATTAAATTTAGGTGTTGTCCCACAAAAGATGAGATTTAAGTTATTAAAATTTGGTAAATCCAGTAAAAAAATCCTAAGTTGGTTAAATCCTTAAAACTATCTAGCAACTGATTTACTAAATCTTATAAATTCATTAAAACTATTTGTGATGTTCCGTCCGGAAAGTTAACAAACCCAATTGCTCTTTCATCAAATCTTTCCACCTATTCGGTTTTATTTTATCCAAAATGACTACATTCAGGTTAATTCATGGCTAAATCCATTGTCAAATAGCCTTTTAATGATATAGATCAAACTTTAGACCCCTTAAGGTGTAACTTTTGATTTGGAATTGTAATGCAATTTAAGTTTGCCTTAGTGTTTCAATATATTTTATTCTATGGGTTAGGACTAGTTAACATTAATTATTGATAAAAATTTGCAACTACAAATGACACTCGAGAATCTGGAAAACTATCTAGCAACTGATTTACTATCTAGCAACAGATAGTAAATCTGTGGAAACTATCTAGCAACGGGTTAAGGCTATTTAATATTTTATTCTATTGGTTAAATCTCTGAAACCATGTAGCAATGGATTCACTAAATCTTATAAATCCATTAAAACTGTTTGGTAAGTTTCATCATGAAAGTTAACGAACCCAATAGCTTTTCTTCAAATCTCTCCACCTATTTGGCTATATTTTATCCAAAAGGGCCATTTTTGGAAGGATTCTGGCCAATGTGGTTGTTGCCATCCTAATACAGTCAACCATCCTATATCATGGCAAATAATACGTCATTAAAATTTTTAACTATGAGTTTCATGATTCTGCTTCCCAAATTCAATGTTGCATCAAATATAGAAAAAAAAACAAAATATTCTAAACAATATACTTCAAATATGGTTTTAAAAATTAAAAAGATGTAATTACAATGAACATTTAGGGTTTAGGGTTTAGGGTTTAGGATTTAAGTCCATCTATGTTGCTTTTTCCCGCTCTACTTCTAATTGTTCTTGTTATCTTCGTCTTCTTGATTCGTTCCCTTAATCGTTCCCTTTATTTTTTTTGAGTAAATATCATTCTATTTCCCTACTTGTTAAAATACGGCATGCGATCTCTTCCTTCTCTCCCTTTTCATTGCTATTCCGTTTTGTTTCTGCTTCTAACCCTTTTTTTATGCTTTAAAACGTCTACTTGGTTTTTCGGAAAGTTGTTGATTTGTGATTTTTCTCTAAATAAAAAGAAAGCAAGCCCAGCTTCTTGTTTGGATGTCGAAATCATTACAAGCCAAACAAATATTCGCAGGCTTGCGATACGGAATGCAAACCAGTTACACTCGTCTGGATCTGATCTTTTCTAGCAATAGATCTATTTGATCATTCAGGCCCTTTTATAACTGGCATATCTCTAGTTTAGCAACTCTTTTACTTCGATTTTTATTTTTGTTTGTGGATGATGGAAGCAAACTCACTCTGTCCCGAAACCTAATTGATGTTTTGTGGCAATTTCTTTGTTTGCGAAAATGATTGAAGGTTTTTCTTTCATCTCCAATCTCTCGTCCGCCTGTGAAGTGTATTTGATCTTGCGGATGATGATTGGATTACATTTTCATCTGTTGTTTTCATTTGTGTTTGATCTCTCAATTGATTGCATACAAACCAATTGAAATTTGCTATATACAAATCAGCCACCATCTTTCATCCAATTTTCAAGTTATCACCCAAATATCAAAGTTCATGGTGAAACCTGAAGCTTTATTTTTCATTTGTCATTTTATCAATAGTTTGATTATGGCACACTCAAATACATCGGTTTGTTAGTTTAAAAGACCTGTTTGGGGTTAATTTGTAAATATCAATATTTTGGGTGGTCAGCTTGTAAATAGATTTTCTCATTCTAGTAAAATTATGAACATAGCTTGTGTTTGCCGATTTGATCTAGAGCTCTTTGTTTGAGCATAGGATTTTAGCCGGTCTGAATTTATGATTGCATAAATTGGCTTCAAGTAAGATTTAATAGAATTTTGTTTGGAGCATTTGTTAACAAGATAAAGTGTTGGTGTAAACTTAATTAGAAGTATTAGGCCTAGTCCTACAATTGAATGGCTTAGGTGAGTTTGTCATGATATTTTAGAGATCAAAAGTCACTTTGAGAGGCAACACCACCATCAAACTAAATCATACAGCTACACCCTAAATTAACCATTGACCATCATTTATATTTAGAGCACTTGAATCCTTTCTCTAAAAAGATCATTCAATTCAAATTAACTTGATCTAGATTTGCCTTAGTTTCATATTCATCAAATCCCCCTAATGGATCTGCCTTCCTACATTCTACTATAGGGCAGAAGTTAATATCATAAACTATCCATTCAACATAAAATTTTAATCGTTAGCACCACTTAAACTCAATTTCCTAGATGTGATCTATTAAATTAGCTTGAGTTAACCAATGTTAGATTAATCTTTGCATATTTCCACCAAACTTTTAGAATCCCCTCCACTTTTCACGAACACTTAATCAAATCCTAAAATATTAAACTAATAACTTATATCCATTTAGTAGTTGTTAATCTCATTAGAAAAAGCTTCCCACCAATATTAATAATCAAGTGAGGCATCATTTAAGGGTCTGATTAGAGATAAATATAATAATATTTCATGCATTTTTTGAATATTTGGGAGTTAACTATTCTCAACTAGTTGGACTTGTCCCAAGAGACGATCGCCTTAATTCCACAAAGCTCCTCCTTTAATTTAATCTGAAATTTGCTCTGGCTAAGAGCTGGGCCAAAAGCGTGGCTTGGGTTGGTGTTGGAATGGGTTATAGGGCTTGGAAAGCCTTATATTTGATTGCGGAGATTATCTCTTAGCTTGGGGAAGCTTTTGGGAAGGTTAATTTTGAGTTTTGAACAAGTTCATGTCAATGCCGAAAATTACCCTTGATTTTGGTATATAAATTAGGATTTGTTGATGATTGTGGAAGCTTGTAGGTAGGGGGGTTCAACTACCCAAGTCCAGGAGTGTCCTCTTTTGAGAGCCAAAGGTTTGGGAGGCTAGGTAGAGAGCATGGTGTCTTTATGGGCTCTTAGGTTCCTCCTTAAATAGCCTTGGAAGGTGTGAGGGGAGCTTGACATGGCTTGGAACAAACTTGGGCGGCTTCTCGAAGAATCTACCGAGGCATAGGAATGATTTTGGATAAGTCAGTGGTGTCGTTTCCCATTTTGGTAGCTTTGACTATGGAGGCTCCAATGGTGGAGGAGAGAGAGTATCCATGGTATGAGGGCATTTGAGGAGGGAGTTTTGTTGTGGTTATTGGGCTTAGTTGTGGTCTAGCTTCACTCAAACCAAGCATGAAAACATTTGGGTGAAGTGGACTTGGATGCCAAGTGTAAAGGTGATGGCTAGGTGTAATCTCTTTTTGTCTTTTTTTTTTTGATTTTATTTTGAAAATATGTTTATTGATGTTATGTGTCACCCATTGTCATTATGGGTAGATTTGGGTCATGGATGAACCATGAAGGAGTCATGAGCTTGATGGGCCATGGGCTTGGGTTTTGGATTTAGGGTTTAGGACTAAGGCCCCTTTCATGATGATTTAGATGTTAGTATTTGGGCTACCCTAATATGCTTAATGTTAATCCACTAGCTTAGACTTTAATGGGCCTTTATAATTGAACTAATTAAATAACTAGGCGAATTATAAGGGTTGACCCCATAATGTCAATTTGGACCTCATAGGGGGTTTAGTGTGTTAACCTCCTTAGTTGGGGTTCAATTGGTTTAGGTTTAGCCCAAAGCCTTAGCCTAAATAAAATTTAATAATCCCTTTAATTAATTAATTAATTAAGTGAATTATGGGGATTAACCTCATTGTGTCAATTAGGTTCATCACATGTTGGGGTGTCATGACCATGTTGGGTGGAGCCAAATTGGATGGTGAGGTGGTCTATTAGTCAAACTTTGACCAAAATCAAGGTTAAACAAATCGATACGACCATCCCATGTTGCCATCATATTTTGGAGTCAAAAAGGTGTGTAGGGTTTAAAGCTGGTTTTTAGGGTTTGGTAGAGTTAGAGAGACCTTTGGTGAGGCTTTAGGGTTTGGTAGAGTTAGAGAGACCTCTGGTGTGGCTAGGGATAAATTTAGGTACGCCGTTCTCCCAATGTGAATTTGGTGGTCATTCTAAGGCTTTTTAAGATGCTCCTAGAGTTTTAGGTTGATCTGAGTGACCCAGAGCATTTTTTCCCATGTGGTCAATTCGGGTTCCTCACTTAGTCAAAATCCTAAGCCAACCCAACCAAGGGTTGGAGACTTGGGCTTGCTCTACTGGGATCCCAAAAGACAACCCTGGTCTGGAGTTGTGGGCAAGGTTAGTGGGGTGAGTCCTAAAAAAAGTGAGGTCAACAATCTTGAAACCCATCAATCAAAGTAAAATGAGATATTGTTATGTAGGTTAACAGAAAGGAGAAGTAGCCTCTAAACCTAATAGCTACTTTAGTAAGCTCTTTCCAAAATGAGGAAAATTTAGATCTAGCTTTAAACTCAAAAGAGATCCATTATGGTTAATGTACCACTTGGAGAGAAACAAAATTAAAATAATATAATATCTAAATTATTTTGGATTTACACATGGAATTAATAGTATCCATGCTAGGTAATCCAAGCCCACCATAAGATTTAGGAAAAGTAACCTTCCTCTAAGCAATGCATGAAGCTTCTTCTCAACACCATTATGGCGAAAGAAATTACTAAACAAAGACATGATTTTTTTTCTCAGCCCTTTAAGGAGAGCAGTGTGTCACGGACAAATAGTCCCACATTGGCTAGGTGTAGGGCCAAAAAGCAGTATTTAAGTC
This sequence comes from Phalaenopsis aphrodite, assembly GCA_003013225.1. NCBI lineage: Eukaryota > Viridiplantae > Streptophyta > Magnoliopsida > Asparagales > Orchidaceae > Phalaenopsis > Phalaenopsis aphrodite. The sequence goes on from NEWO01000377.1 coordinate 23,268, forward strand.
CTGGGCTGCCCACCACCCACAAGGGCTCTTTTGGGAGATGACAAGTGGTATCAGAGCAGATTACTGCCTGCCAGGTGTGTGGACTCTCCATGGTCCAGTGGGACCCTCGGTGGAGCCGATCCGTGACGAGGGCGTCACGTGATTGGGTGGAGGAGAATGTCACGGACAAATAGTCCCACATTGGCTAGGTGTAGGGCCAAAAAGCAGTATTTAAGTCCTGGGCTGCTCACCACCCACAAGGGCTCTTTTGGGAGGTGACAAGTGGATCTAAAACATAAATATAGATAATTCAATATGGTGGTTTTAATCAGTTGGAATCATCCAGCAACAGATAAGAGCTTTTGTTTTCAATAGGACAGGCAAGTGTACATTTTATCAAACAATTTATTACTATCCACAATAGTCATTCTAGTGGGTTTTATAACCACACCTAAATAGTCCAAAATAAAAGGAGTATTGTTAAATCCACAAGCAATATAGAGCATTTCTTGGATAGGAGAATCAACAAAATTAGCAAAACATATAGCAAATTTAGCAATCTTAGCACTTAGATTGGATGTCATATGAAGGAGTTTTAAAGTATATAAGAGCTGGTTGATGGTAGTGATGTTAGTCTTGCTAAAAATAAGAATCTCATTAGCATATATGAGATGGGAAATATTACTGTTTGTAGGAAATGGGAACCCAACCAAGTTATCCTAAAAACAAGAGAAAGCATCCATAAATATGACAAATAAATAAAGAAATAGAGGGCGTTTTTGCCGCAACCGAGTAGAAGAAGGAAAGCAGCCCTTAATGTCATTATTAATAACGACAAAGAAATAAACATCAATAGTGCAAGATTTCACCCATTCCAAGAATAAAAGAGGAAAATCAAGTATCTCCATTCTACTATAAAGAATAGAATAAGTCACATTGTCAAAGGATTTCTTAAAATCTATCTTGGAGCAGAAAAAGTTTCCTTGAACTTTTGAAATTTCCCAAGTAAAGTTTTGTTACCTAGTAATAAATTATATGCAATGTCACACCCTTTGATGAAAACAACTTGAGAATGATGAATAAGAGTGGGCATCAAAGGTTAAGCCTACTATCTAAGAGTTTTGCAATAACTTTTTAAATGTCTACTATCTAAAAGTATTCCAATTACATTGTAAATGACATTACAAAGTGAGATGGGTCTGCAATTTGAGAAATTTTATGTCTGATTATTTTTAGAAATGAGAGTAATTAGATAATATTTAAGCCCTTGAGGAAGTATTGCGGTGACAAAAAGAATATTTTATAATAGCAATGCAATCAAGGCTAATGATATTCCAAATCTCTTTGAAAAGCTTAGAAGTAAACTCGTCTAGCCCAAGAACCTTATCATAACCAACAGAGAAAAATTCTTGCTTAATATCATCATCAGTAAAGCATTGAGTAAGTGAGTCAATCAAAATTAGGCAGTTGATGTGAAACAGGAAAAAAAACTTAGTATAATCCACCTGATTGCCATTAGAGCTATTAAGCAAGTTAGAGAAATAAGAAATGTCAGCATTAGAGATGTCTTTTTGCTCATGAACATAACAAGATTTTTTTTATGTAGTTGGTATTATTCCTTATTTTGATTTTTTTTTATGGAGAAATTTTATGTCATCTTTACCTTTGGTAAACCAATAGCATTTAGCTTTTTATTTGACTGAATATACTTGCAAGAAATGGCATTAGAAAGCTATTCTTGTATTTGAGAGGCCTTCTAGAGAAGTTCAACATCAAGAAGATGATTCTCAAGAGTGAATAAAATGGAAATTTTCTTTCTGTTTAGATCAAACTTACTTTTCCGAAAAGAAAAAAGTGAGCTCCAATCCCAACTCTTAAGAACATGCCCCAAAGGAAAAACATAGATAAATCTGTTCCGAAAATTACAAATTGTTAAGATTATGGCATAAAGCAAAAATAAGACCATATGTCACTAGAAAATTTCAAACAACCTTAATAATGTTTCGAAAATTCAGCAACATGCCCCAAAGGTTCATATAGATAAATCTGCATTTCAGGTTGGTGGAGGCTCGAAGACAGGTATGAATCAGAGAGTGGTCAGAACTTGAAGTTCACATAACCTTCAAGAAAGATAGAGAAAATAAATCCACCCAATTAGCAATGTCAAAAAACGATCAAGTAAACATCTAATTGGTGGAATAGACTAATTATTATACTAATTGTATGAGTAACTTGAGTTTTGCATTTCAAATGGGTCAGCATTAAAAGAGCAAATGTTGAAATCAACTTACTAGGGATTGGAGAGGAGCCCCCAATTTTTTCTCTTAGGTCTTAAGATACAATTGAATGTAGTTTGTCTATTCGAGTACTATGAAATATTGTTTGATGCATGTGTTGATCCCCACTGTGTAAGACATCTATTTGAGGCCTTCTGAAACGTATTGAGGGTAGGGGTGTAAACGAACCGAATACAAATGAACAGAACTCGTGTTTGTGTTTAGTTTATTTGAAATTAAGTGTGTTTGAAACAGACTCATGTCCAAAATTGTTCGTGAAGTTATTGTTTGTGTTCGTTTTGATTTATTTAAAATTAATTTGAAATGTTTGAAATGTTCAAATTGTTCGAATTTTTTGAATTTTTTGAATTGTTTAAAATTTTACAAATTTGTTTGTATTGTTTAAATTGTTAGAATTTTTGAATTGTTTGAAATCTTACAAAAGCTTTAACTTGTACCAAATTAATTTTTAAACTTGTATGAATCACACTAATGCACAAAAGCCGAAGCACAACTCGCAACTAAATCATAATATTAGTCATCATCCCTAAAAAAATCTGATCTAGACGCAACATGCAAGATTTCACTCCCAAAAACTTCTAAAGTTATGTTTCACTCAATATAACTAAATAAAACTTAGAAAATATAAGAAAATTTAAACTAAGAGGCAAATTTGAAGATAAATAGGAAATATTAAAGAAAATATACTCAAAGATGACAACTCGGTAGCCTTACAAGCAACCAATCAAGAAGATCGAGCAACCAAGCAAGAATGTCGAGCATTCGATACAACGCCGAGTCATCGACTCACCGAGATTAAAAATTGAACACAAACGACAAATTCTAAGCTATTGTGGCCAAAAGTTTTTCGGGTATTTGAGAGGGGAAGGAGATGAATCAGAAAAAAATGTGGCAGCCAAAACCTAAAGCTTTCGAGAAGGGAAGGGGAGGGTGGTTGGGATAAAAGTGGCTTGGTTATTTTTTTGTTTATATATATAATATATTAATATATTATATGAATTATATAACTTATAATGTATAAATATACAATATTTATAAAACTAATATTAATATATTATTATTATTATTATTATATTATATTATATACTATACTTTATAGTATTTAATATTTTAAAATATGATAAATGTTTTATATATAATTATTTTGAATTATTTTATATTTCGAACAATAACTATTTGAACACGATCGAACACATGATTGTTCGTTTTTTATTCGTTTATAAACCGAACAAAAAAATGTTGATTTTCATCTTCTTTGCTTATCAAATAAATTAAACCTAAAATGTTCGTGAATAACGAGCTTTTTTGACAGGTCTAGTTCAGGGACACGTTGTCGTGATCGTTCTACTAGATTTTAGTCATCGCTTAGGCAAAGACTAGCTTGCATTTTGTCTGTCAGATGGCCTCGATCGTGACAATAGATCTCATTCACGATGCCACGCAAAAACTGACCTAATTGGCTCATCCATTGATAAATTTGTTCAGGTATCATGGGATGATGAAACGGACCATATATACAAATAAATATCAAGAATATCAATTTTACTTATAAAGAAACTTAGCCGCTGTGATTTGGTGGTTTTTAAACAATAAATATTAAAAACAAATAAAGAACAAAAAAACCCTTATATAAACTATCCCAACCCTCGCTCGCGTCCGAGATCCCTCTCGTGTGCCCTAGCCTCCCTTGCCGCCGGCCTTGCCTCGCTGCCGGCTTAACCTTGTCGCCGGCTGTGCCTAATACACCTAGCTGCCTCCCTCTCTTTATCTTCTTTCTTCTTCGCGTGACCTAGCGCCGACGCCACCTGTCGGTGACCACAGCCGCCGGCCGCGTCTCACAAGCCGGCGTCGCTCTTTCTGGCGACCGCCTCGTCAACCCACCTTCTTCCCCGACATCGCGGGGTGAACTTTTGAGCGGCCCCCTCCCTTGCGGTTTCCTCCTGTCGCCGACCTGCATGCTGCTGGCAGAGGCCTCTGCAGGTGGCTGATACCCTGTTGGCGGTCCTTCTCACAGCGCAGCATCCTCTCAGATCGGGCTGCTCCCCTCTGAACCCCTGTCCACTTTATATAGTTAGATCAAGGCTAAGCCGGCGCACAGGAATCTCTCTCTCTCTCTCTCTCTCTCATAGTTTTTTACAATTTGATTCATGAAACATCAAGTAGGAATTCTTACTGCATTTTTACTCGATCTGTTTGCTGGTTTTTCTTTTTGATTTTGTTCAATTTCTGGATTAAAGATGGGCAGATGATGAATCTCATTTTTTTCTAATGGGTAATTTGCGTCTGAGGATTCTATTCCATTGATGCTTTCACCTTGGAGATCTGATGCTCTTTTCCATTCTTTTCATTAGACCATGGCTAAATTTATTCTCCGCTGCTAGTAAACTCTGGATCTAGAGTGAAATGATGATCATTAACTTTTTCCCTATTGGTCTGATTGCTGATATGAAGGCTACGATTGTATTCGCACTATCTGATCACTCTATCTTCCTTATGTTTTATGATTTTTCATTTTCTCATCTGAGATGTTTGAGATGAAAAGCTTTTGGGGTGTTTGGTAGCACGCTCTTAACAGGATTTAGTCATGGATTTAACTTCGTCTACAAATTTTGATTTAATTCATCCCACAGAGCTGGATTTAACAGATTTAATACATCCCACAATAATGCAATAATAATGGCTGACTAAAAGCTAATTGTATATCTACATTCACTTTTGCATGTTATTTTGTAGAATCAAATCACATCTTTCTCTTCTTCCTTTACTAGTCTGTCCTCTCATTTGTTGCAAGAAGCCTCCTTTTTTGTTATCTGATTGCAGCTGTTACTTCTCTGTGTTTCTTTTTTAACAAGTTACAGAAATGAAAAGATAATGGTTGACTAAAATTTAATTATTTTTCTCCATTTAAATTTTGCATGTTATTTTGTAGAATCAAATCGCATGTTTCTCTTCATCCTTTGCTAGACTGTCCTCTAATTTATTGTAAGAATCCTTTTTTTGGTTATCTGATTGTAGCTGGTACCATTCTGTGTTTCTTTTTTAATAAGTTACCTATCTTGTTGCTTTTTTTTTTTTAAATCTAGATGATTTTGTTATTGCATTTCTTCTTTAGATCCGAATTCTCTTTTGTATCTGAATCTATTGCTAAAAGTGTTTTTGATGTTGTCCACTTATAAGAAATGCTCAAATTTTTATTAAATTTAGGTGATGTCCAGCAAAAGATCAGATTTAAGTTATTAGAATTTAGTAAATGCAGTAGAAAAATCCTGAATTGGTTAAATCCCTGAAACTATCCCGCAACGGATTTAGTAAATCGTATAAATTCCTGAAAATTGTTTGGGAAGTTTCGTCAGGAAAGCTAACAAACCCAAAAGCTCTTCATCAAATCTTTCCACCTGTTCGGCCTTATTTTCTCCAAAATGACCGTCTTGCTAGATTTAGCCTACATTCAGGTTAAATCTGAGCCTAAATCCATTGCCAGATAGCCCGTTTGATGATATTTGGCATTGTAATTAAATTTAAGTTTGTCATGGTGTTTTAATATGTTTTATTCTACGGGTAAGGGCTAGTTAATAAAAGTTTGCAACTCCGAAGGACACTGAAGAAATTACATACTTTCTCATTGTATGGATCAGATGCTGTAGCTTTTTGAAATGTATTATTGGGCTGTTTGGCTGCAAGTAAGATTAATTAAGTCCTGGTAAGCAAAATTTATCAAATCTTGAGGTGGCTAAATCTTAAAAATTATTTGATATGTTATCATGTAAATCTTGAGAAACTGTTTGATAGTTTTAATAAGATTTATGCAAGAAAACACACTTGAAACAAAAGCCATGATTTAGAAGGATTCTTGCCAATATGCTTGTTGCCATCCTAATACAGTCAGCCATCCTATATCATTGCACATAATACTTCATTAAACATTTTAACTGTGAATTTCATGATTATGCTTCCCAAATTCAATGTTGCATCAAATACTGGTGTCTAACCAATATACTTCAAATAAACTTCAAAATAAGCAAAATGTTCTAAACAACATACTTCATATAAGGTTTAAAAATTGAAAAGCTCTGGTTACAAAGAACATTCATGTTACTTTTTTTTTAATACATTTGTTTTAGGCACAAGATGGGTAGGTGGTACTTTAAGTCAATCTAAAGTTGTTTTGGCATGCTTCTGTAAGAACTTCCATCTCTCGCCCTGCAAAAAACCTTAGATGCTTCCACCCTCCTTTTTAAGTCCTATATTGCTCTTTTCTCGATCTAGGTCTAATTTTTCATGCTGTCCTCATCTCCTTCATTGGTTTCTTTTATTTTTCTGAGTAAATATCATTCTATTTCTGCTTGTTAAACCATGATATACAATCTCTTCCTTCTCCCTTTTCATTGCCATTCTGCTTAGTTTCTACTTCTACTCTTTTTTTTTATGCTTTAGAAATTTTGCTTGATTTTTTCTAAAAGTTGTTGTTTTGTAATTTTTCTCTAAATGAAAAGAAAGCAAGCCCAGCTTCTTGTTTGGATGTTGAAATCAATACAAGCCAAACAAATATTCGCAAGCTTGCGATACGGAATGCAAACCAGTTACACTCGTCTGGATCTAATCATTTCTAGCAATAGATCTATTTGATCATTCAGGCCCTTTTATAACTGGCAAATCTCTAGCTTAGCAACTCTTTTACTTTGATTTTTATTTTTGTTTGTGGATGATGGAAGCAAACTCACTCTGTCCCGAAACCTGATTGATGTTTTGTGGCAATTTCTTTGTTTGCGAAAATGATTGAAGGATTTTCTTTCATCTCCAGTCTCTCGTCCGTCTGTGAATTGTGCTTGATCTTGTGGGGATGATGACTGGATTACATTTTCACCTGTTGTTTTCTTTCTCAAAATCTGTTTCGTCAAGCATCAATGCTTTTTCTTTTGTATATTGATGCTGCTGTTTGATCTCTCTATTGATTGATGATGAAGGGTAGCAAGTTGTAAAAATTTAGGGGCAATTGCTTACAGACCACTTGAACTTTGCTACATTCAATTCAACCACCTTGTTTCATCCACTTTTCAACAAATATCAAAATTCAAGATAAAACCCAAAGCCTCATTTTTCATCTTTTGATCAAGACACACTCAAATAATGTTACATTAGAGATAATTATAATGAATTTCATGCATTCTTTCAATATTTGGAAATTAAGTAGTCTCAAATAGTTGAACCTTATGCTTTTTAAAGAAGAGTTTTTTCAACATATGTTTTTCTTTATATACGAATTATAGATATTAATAGTTGCTTTATATAATAAGCAATTAATCTATACTAGGATAGCAAGAGATTGGGAAGAGATTTTATTTGACATAAAAACTTAATTAATGATATATCAACTATAATTTAACATGGATACCATATAAAATGGAAGCAAACAATGATGATTGGCATACAATACATGTTTAACACATCTCTAATGTAGCCTTCAAGAGATGTCTAAGGAGAGCTTTAAGGAATCACCTATGTTGATAAAATGAGTTATCTATGGCATGGAGTAAGTTTAATTCAACCCCATGTTGGTAGATGGGATTAACTATGTCAAGAAGTGAATTTAATTGAACATCTAAAGTAAGTGGCATTAATGTCAAGGAGTGAATTTTATTCAACATCTAATGTAAGTGGCATTAGACTAGCATATAAAGTTGAGAATTATATACTTTTGAGTAATTTAGGTAGTGGTGTATACTTACAGTAGCGCTGTCAAAATAGCCTGTTGTTTGTTAGAAGCTATGTTAGGTTTGTTAAGAAGCCGTGCTTCGTTCGTTAAGTTAACGAGCCAAAAACAAATAAAGATTTGTTCATTCGTGTTTCTCAAAAAACTACTCATCAATTATATACATTTATATATTGATGAGAAGTATTTTTAAAACACTTAATTGGCCACAAGGCTACAAATATTTATAATTAATTAAAAGTATTAATTAAAGGAATAGAATAAAATTTATTAAATTACATTCAAATGATGTTTTAATATAAATAATAATTTTTAAATTTTTCTTTTTCTCAATTTTTAACATCTAATGTCCACGTAATTAGGGTTGTCAAAATGATTTTTTGTTCATGAATAGCTCATGTTTGGCTCGTTAAGCAAACAAGCCAAATATGAACAGACTTTTTGAGCTTGAATTATAAACGAGTCGAACACGAGCTGAGTCTTGGCTAGCTTGTGTTCACTTGTTTACACCCCTAACCTACAATTACGATTTTCAGATGGAAGAAATGAATAAGTGTTTGATCTTGAATTACATTCATTATTACATAATTCAAATAAAAAATAATAATAAAACATGCATGAAGAGATAAGGAGAGGAGATGAGAGATTGAGGGGAATAGTGATCACATGCTCACTACCACCACAAACTACCCATCTTCCTCTCCTTACTCATTAACATAGTTTATATGTTATTATTCTTTGAAGAAATTTGTTTTATCTTAACTATTTAGGAGTGAATTTAAATGTCTATTTAATAGATAAAATATGCTCATTTTTTTAATGTACTTTCTTAAAGGGAAAAGTAATACAAACATAATCTATTAATAAGACAATAATATACATGCTATAATGGTGCTTTTATTATAATCTTAATGAGAAGAAAACTAGTATAAAGTGCATGGCATGTGGATAAAATTGAATCACAAAAGTTTAAATAAATGGTTAAATCAATTTTAACAAAAATTGAGGTCAGGCAACATATATAAACACCACTAAAGCTCCAATTAATCTCATTTTTAGCCACTTTAATCAATCAACAAAACAAATTTATGATTAAAGTATTACACAATTAGCATTTTAACATATTATGATTGAAATCCTAAATTAAATATGATATTTAAAAATAAATATGGACTATCAACAATCTATAAATAGCCGTATTTATGAAAAAATATTACGTTCAGAGTCCGGCCGTAATATTTTCTATATTTACGCATGATGGGATAGCCCAATGCCACCACCATCGCCCACCTCAATTATTTTGTATTTCTCCTGATTTCCCTAAGTTTACTATATTATACACTACTATCTTCGTGTGCTATAGAATACTCGTTCGATTGCTTCTAAAAATCAACATATTTGAAAAAAAAAATGAGCATTTATTCATTGAATATGAAAATAAAACTATCATTTTTGAAAAAGAATTTATAAAATTTCAAATCAAGACTAATATCAAACAAGTGATAAATTGACAAACTTATATAATATATAATGTCAAAAAACCAGACAAGACCACAAAAACATTAATATTGAGTCTTAACCACATCTAATCAAAACTCTAAAAACAGTGATAATTCAGTAGTTTTCTGCAACAGGCCTGGAAGGAAAAAGCCTCAGAAGAAAAGTAGTCAAGGACCAGAGACAAACAACAGCAAGGACCTGAAAAAGAACAACCAAGGAAACCAGAGCATTTCCCCTTTCAATTACCTTTGGTGTCATTTTGGCTCCCTTCATCGAAAACATCAACTTCTCAAGAAAATATGCTCCTCTACTTAGCTGATACAATCTATAAACCTGAAAAATATTGATTCCTGGCTGAGATCTTGAGGTGAATTGGAAAGTTGGATGAGGTAATTAGTTCGCATATACCTCGAAGATGATTGGCAGTACGGGCCAGCAGGAGGATTGTCGTTTGTCAAGGTGAAGCTCGAATGCAAATTGTGCTGCGCATCCGAGAAGAAATGGTGCCACTGAGATCACTGCCGGGAGGGGGATGACAGGCCAAACAACATACACGGCGAGAACAGGAGCGACTACTTTGACGCCCATGGTGAAGAAGGCAGAAGACAAATATCCTTTGAGGCCGGTGATAAGGCTCCATTGTCTCGAGCTGAAGTCGATGTAGGGACGTTGTATGAGATCAGTAATTGAGAGAAAGACGCCAAGTCCAATGTAAAATATGACCTCCGAGGAGAAAAATGTAACGATATCTGTGGAAGCAGCAGCAATGAAATTACAATTTGATTAAAGAACTTGCATAAAGCTATATGTGATCAAAATGAGAAACCTTGGTAAACCAGAAAGAATGTAGATTCTTAACATAATAAAGACAGGAAGAAATGACCCCAAGGCTACCAAAAAGAATCAAGATTGGAGAATCTAGGGCATGGTTTGAAGAGAAGAAGCATCTATATTGCACTCAAAAGATTGAAACTATAAAGTGAAATTGTATACAAGAAGATGTGACTTATGTTAGGCGCCTGTATTTATAGGCTTCTAAGTTAGGCTAGTAGATATAAATTAGCATAGAATCAATCTCAAATTAAATTTAATTTTATTTTATTGAATAAATAAATATATCAAATTTTATTTGAATTTTCCAAATTTAGTCAAACGCGAATTTAAATACCAAACTCTAGCGAAAAAACCCATCAGTATAATGCCAATAGTGCTGCTATAGTACTTACTATAGCAACTATTGATACAGTACTCTGCAAATCTCCTGCCAATTTAAGTTGCCCACAAACCCACCTGCTATTATTATTATTATTATTATTATTGAATAATTATAAATTGCATGGCATGATACTAAATGCCAAAAACTAAAGAATCAATCCATTTTTGAAAAATTCAGCACAAACAAATTGAACTTTTAAGTTCTATTAGCAAAACCAATAACAATAAATCAAAACTTACTAAACCTTATGTCTGAATTAACCAAAATTTAATCAAAATTGACATTATAACAACTAAATAAACATAAAGCTATTAAATTAAATATAATATTCCTCAAATTAGTATCACAGGCATGTCCTCTAACAAATAAAAAGAAAAACAACAACAACAACCCAATTAATGAAAGAGAATCCAACAAATAAAAAAAAATACATGTGCTCCACATAAAATTGATACTTTAAGTGATGTTTTTAAAAAGAATAAATGTGGAGATTTTAAGCAAATTTGCCTATTTGGACAAATCCAACCCTGATGAATTCAGTGATTGATATTACTCGAATAAATAGACTATGGGCCTCTCCTTGATTAATCCACGAATCATCATAATCAGGATTATCTCTCAAGTGAAAACATCACTAAAATCCACCATCAATAACAAACACCATCATATAGTCTAGAATAGCTTTAGTAAAAAAATAAATGTGGAGTCAAAGGAACATGTGAAAAGAGAATGAAATCTAATGAATTGTTAGTAGGCCCATAAAACAAAGCTAATTAAGCAGATTCTAAATTGAATTTAAACCAAAATTTCTTAACATATATAACTTATAGGCCTTAGTTTCAATTTGTTGTACAATTTTAAATGATCCCTCCTTCCTTAAGTAAAATTTCTTAAAGCTTCAAGATTTCGATTTAAATGCATAATAACCTCATCGCCAAGCTCAAATTCCAAATGCCTCGAATTCATAGGACAAAAAAAAAAAAAAGCTTCATGTTGCCATACCTAGTAGCTAGTTTTCTATGAATATTGACAAGTAGATCATGCTTATGCAAATGATTGTGTAAATAAGCTACATTTACCAAAAATTAGGGCTAATTATCCTCATTCTAATCACCTAATAAGGTAATTAAGCCAGATAAATACTCGGTTCCCCAAAAATAGGCTTAATTAATCTCCCTAATTAATTAAAGGCCTAGTTAATATAACTGAGCATTTGATGGCAAAATTTAGGCTCACGATTGACTTACTGCATGCCTGGTTAACCAAATTAACCTAATTAAAACTCAACTATTAGGATTGATTAAGCTTTCATAATCAAGCACGGGCTTAATTAAGATATAATTATTTTTAGACTTACAAAAGCGACACATTTGATTAGGTTGAAGGCATAACTAATTTGGTTAAAGCCATGAAATTTAATTAAGATTTATACCGAGCAATAATATGAAATTTAATTAAGATTTATACCGAGCAATAATATGAAATTTAATAGGCTATATTTCAAATTATGTCTCCTATTAGCCAATTGCTATATTAAGCCCCTGTAAAAAAAATTCACCATATCTCCTAGGACTCACTATAATCCTAATGCAACACTAACTTGACCACAAATTGACTACAACTGTATGATTACTCCCACATTCGCTCTATCCTTGTCTCAGTTGCTCATGGTGTTCCACCATCTCAACTTCCCTTGTAACTCTACTCTTACTACACTTCTCTCACTAAAAAGCCCGTGTAAAAAATCTTACATAAACCCTTAGGAATCGCTATAATCCTAATACAACACTAACTTTACCAACAAAAATAGCTATGACTCCTTTAAACTTTCTCACATTCTCTTGAACCACCATAGCACAAAGCATGCCTCTTCTAGCTAGAAACTAATTGTGTGATCCTCTTAGCCTTTCCTATAAAGTAAATCCGGTTTTAGTCCATTATGACATCTATTGAGGAGAGTCTCATAACTTTTCTAACATGAGAAAAACAACTAATAGTTTTGGTGAGATAAAATTGTGTATAGTAAAAATATCGGGTTAATTCTAAATACTAGAGTTCATTTAATATAAAGATATAAAATTCTTACCACCATATTTTCAAATCCCTTGAGATGGACGTAAATCCCCCTCATAATTAATAGGTTAAAAAAAAGACAAGTCCACAAACTAAACCAATTGAGCTAATGTACTTATTCTCATAATCATAAGGCCCATTATTGGAATTTCCTCATCCTTGTTGCATGACCAGCTTAGAGATCATCTAATGGAAGTAAGCTGAAATCTAAAAATATAGAATCAAGATCAGGCCCACCCTCTCAACATTCTATATTAGATTAACTGAAATCTAAATATTAAATATGAGCATAAATTAAGCTTAAGCAACCTCCTTAATTATTAGCGTTCTCCCATTGGTGAGGTTAATTATAACGATTTGCGACCATAGAATCTTAAACAAGATCTAAATAAATTAGGATGTAATATCATGAGAAATTTGATCAAAATAGAATCTAATCTAACCAAAAAAAAAAACAGCTCTTGAGCTTACTCACGCATAGATGAGGCTGCAAACATAGGAATGTGGATTTTCCCGAGTGCTTAAATTTCTAGCTAGTCCATAACAAAGAATTCTCTTCCAACCTTTTGATGAATTGCTTAAAACTTAAATTACTTATGCCTAGTGTAGCTTCGAATTTAATGAACGTGAAAGCCTTAACAATGGATTACAAATCACTCGAAAGGCAAAATACCAAATTTATTCCATCTATATATGTTTGGGTGGTAAATATTTTATGCTAAAATTTAGAAAGCTTGATGCTAACATTGATAAAGCTATGGTTTTGGATTACAATTAAATAAAAAAAAATCATGAAAATTGAAATAGCTTGCCAGAAAAGATGTTTAGGAACTAGTATTAAGGCCTATTAACTAAAGTGTCATAGAAACAAAATAATTCTCTAAAATTAACTAAATGATTATGGTGTTATGAGAAAGAAGACTAGATTAATTGTCAAAGATATTTTAATCGGATAGAAGAAATAGACTTTAAAAAAACACTCGCACCATAAGCACAACTTGAAGCTAATAAAGTACTATTGCATTTGCATACTTTTGGAGCTTCAAATTATATCAAATCGATATTAAAAGTATCTTTATGAATGGTATAAAAGAAGAGTATTGCATGTTGAGCAACTAGCTAGCTTTAAGAGCTCAAGCTAATCTCAACATATTTCCAAGTTAAAAAAGGCCATATATGAATTAAAGCAAACCCTTAAAGTATAGTACAATAGACTCCCTATGTTCTTACTTCAAAATAAATTTTATAAATAAACAAATAATATGACTTTATTTATTAAAAATGATGGATCTGATACATTTATTGTGCAAATGTTTGTTGAAGAGATATATTTTGGAGCTACAAATTAAAAAAAGGTCCAGAATTTTCTTAAATGATGATTTAAGCTTAAAAAAATTTAAGTAAACAAGAAAAGAATGAAATGTTTCTATATCAATTCAAATATTAAAAAACATATAAATAAACTTGACATGGAAGGGTGTTAAGAGCGTAAATATCACATAAATCAAATACTCGGTTAGATAGGGACTCCAATGAAAAGTCAGTAGATTTAAAATGATAACAAGGTATGATTGGATCACTACTATATCTTACAACTAGTAGACCTATCAACATATTCAGTATCTCTACTCGTGTGCATATTTTCAAGCTAATCCAAAAGAATAGAATATGATGGAAATTAAGCGTAGATTTATATATCTGATATATACTACTACATCAAGAATTTAGTATCATGGGAATAACACTTAATTTGATCTTAATAGATATTTACATTTGAAGTTTATAAACTATAAGATTGATAGGAAAAGAACATCAAGAACTTGTTAGTTCAAAAGGCATTCCTTAACTTTATGGTCTAGCATAAAATAAAATCATATTGCCCCATCCACTGTTGATACTAAATATATAATTGCAAGGAGTTAGGTTGCTTATTGATTTTGGAACATAATTTTATGAAATATCTATCGTGTGTGACAAGATAAGCACTATATGCATCCTGAAAAAACTCATACAACACTCTAGAACAAAACACAAAAATATTTGCTAACATTTTATTAGAGATAGTATGTTCATAGACAATGCAAATATTCAATTTATTGTCACTAAAAAAATAGTTGGTTGATATCTTTATAAAATAATGGAGTAATAACAGGTTTAGTACTCTTAAGAATGAAACTAAGAATTATAGCATAGGTTCTTGAACTTTACATCATGTCAGTGTCACTACTGTATGTGCGTACTTGTGCGTCTGAGCCTTGTGCATATTTAATTCATTGCATTTTTAGTTATATTTTATTGTTTGGTGCTTTTTAAATTTTGATAATTAGATGATTTAAAAGAAGCCTTTAGGATGATATATGATAACAATACAAATCTGAAAAAAAATTTTAAGAAATCAAATTCAAAACCTAAATTAGAGGATAACCAAATTGTTTGATTGTACCTGGAGAAGCCCATCATACCTGTTGAAAGTAACTACTATAAACTAGTTAAATCAATCATGTGGATGAAGTCCAACCGTAATGTCCAATCACTATCATATTGTATGATTTGACTATCAAATTATCTATTTTCTAGCAATTAGGATGATTAGATGACGAAATAATAGTGCCATACAACCCTATCATACTATATGATCCATCTTACCCAAAAATGGCTATAAATATCACTCCATTACTTTCTCACTCACCCATTTAGCAGTTTTTTTTTGTGTGGAAGGGTAGTTGGTGATCTTCTCGAATAAGAAATCAAAGAACTAACACATCATCATCCAATACAACATGAGATCCAAGGTTCTGGAAGGACAAGGATCAGTTGGCTACGAAAGATGCCAGAGTCTTCTGTTACAGACACTAGATCAATACTTCAAGAACACCTTTCCTATTTTGCTTAAAATCTTTTTATTGGGACTACTTACTAATTATTTATTTATTGCTCACTCTTTTTTACTCTAAGCTTCTTTTAGAGTTATTTACAAACCTTATTACAAATACTGAGTGCACCGTTATGAGACCTACGGTGTGTAGAAGAAAATTAAGAATACCATTGCAGTCTATCATCTGTTACCGCATAATTCAAACTAAATTAAATTTTGCAAATTTGTTTATCCAATATACTGAAAATTTTACCTCTATTCATAATCTAAAAGTCAAGCATCATCCAAACGTTACCCTAGGTCATGTGATGCTTATATTTTGAAAGTCAAGTGTAATCTGTGTTATCTCAATTAACCTAAGCATATTCATACTCGTTTATCGACCCTTCCGTCTAAGTACTATTTAGTAATAAAATGTGAGTCGTCCAAGTTGTCAACAGTGAAAAAAAATTTATCCCATTAACACCAACATTTTAGGCTCCTCAAATATACTCATCTTACTCATTTCCTAAGACACTTGGATCGACACTTATCCTTGTTAGAGCTCAAGATAGATGATCACATGGCAAAAGAAACTACAACAATAGCAATAGCAACATGAAAATGATAAATTATTTTATAGTTAGTTCATCTAGATTAGTGGCTACTTTTGTAACTCCCCAAACACTAATTAGAGCACCTCTAATATTTGAGTATTTGTGTTTGTTGTACTTTCTTTTCAGTAGTTGGATGTCCTCTACTTTTGAGATGCTGAAAGGTGGAATATTTATTTGTTGTGTTTTTTATGTATTTTTTCTTATATTTTTATTATATATTTTATACCTCCACTATATTGATATAAGTTGTAATATATTTGTTTTATGTTGAGAAAATAAAAAATTTCTAAGAAACTTTTTTTTATATTTTCCTCATTTCTTTATAAGCATTAAAAATTTAAATTAAATAAAAAAATTCAAGGGAGTTATATAAATCCAAAATATTTGTACACAATTAAAGTATATTTATCATCGTAAAAAAGGAAATATTATTAACCCCATGAGTTTATAATAATAATTTAATGTTTTGATATCACAAACATAATTTATTCAAGCAGATTTTACTACATATTTTTGTGCATATTTGAGTGCCAATATTTCAGTGAAATACTGGAAGAACAATAATTCATTTTTTTAGACATATATGTATATAGTAGAAGCATAACAACTCAAATGTTAGACATACTTGAAAAACAATATTGGTAATTCTAAGAGAATGTATAACTCAATGTATGCGATGCCAATTTATATATATATATAATTTAATAAATTGAGCAAATTAAAAAAATCAAGCTTGTAAGAAAAAAGTAAATGTTGAAACTACAAGCATAAAAAAATTGAGTCATGTATGTATGTTTCTCAGTTACAGACAATCATCATGCACGAGAACTTATATCAAAACTTAAATTTAATAAATAATTAATTTAAATTGATCATAATATGTTGTACCATACAATATATCGTAATCTAATTTTTAAAATCAGATCAACTTGTTGATTAAAATTTTTTTAAATTAAAACTAATGGTACTTTACAATTAACTTGATTTCAAATGACTAAAACATCCAATTAATTTTCTTAATTAGAATAGTTTAAATTTTAAACTAATTATACTGGACGATATACATTGTACTGTATGAAAGATTTCTTTAATAAAAATTACTAAGATCCTGAAATCACGGGTAGCATGATCATACTATTAAATTTCAATAATTTATTAAGTTCAACTTTTTTTTAGAGTTTTTGAACTAATGCACTAAACATAATTTATTATTTTTAAGCCCTAAATGTGAAAAAAGATGAGATCTAGAGAGCTTAAAATCAGAAAGAAAAATTTTTATAAGAAAATTTTTAAGATTTGAAACCCCTAAAGAATAATGTTCAAGTAGTTCACACTACAAAGTTCTATTCTTTCTTTATCTATCTTATAATCCTTCAAGTTGAAAATATGAGCGACATAAGAGCAATAATTTTGTGTTGGTGTAAAGTCTTTTGATCTCAAATTGTTCGTAAAGAGCTTAGTGCCAACAATTGGTGAGCTAAAGTAGTTGTCTCCTCGTTTAGCTCAGATCAAAATCGAATTGAACCATTCAAGCCGAGCTCCGAGCCAAATTAAATGATCAAATCTATTTTTGATCTGTCCTCGGCTCAGATCGGGATCGAAATAAATTCTTATGTATATTTTCATATTTAACACCAAAAATTTTAATTTTACAAGCATAATGCATTGTCAGCTCGGTTGGTGAGGGATTTTTTGCTTGAGTGGAGTTGCAGGGGTTCTAATTTCCTCTTTTCACAAAAATTTGTATTTTTTGCCGGTGAGTTAGTCGGGCGGGCCTAGGCGAGTTTGTGCTAGACCAATTTGGCTCACGAGCCAAAAAAGACATTCGAGCCGGCTCGAAAATTGGATCGAGCCATAACGGATCAGATCAAAATTTAGCAGGATTGATCCACAATCCGATTTCCATCCAATTGAAAAAATTTCTATCCGGACCTAGATCGGCTCAAAATCAGATCTTTCACACTCCTAAGAGTAGGGCTTCTCGATTCTCTGTAAAAAAGAGAGATTTCTCCTACAAACCATGGCAGAGGAGAGGAGCATAAATCTCGAGTTGAGGACTCGAGGTGAGAACATATGCATTGATGTTGAATCATAATAAATAAATAAATTTAAGTTTCTTTCTCTTAATTTTTCATAATACCCTCTATACTTTAAAATGCTTCACATTGTGAAATAATTGTAATTGTTCTTATGTCTAAAATTGTTGATTTAGAAGATGATTTTATGAAGATTTGAATAATTCTTGATTCGTGAAGCAGGATTGAGATAACTAGTTGTACAAGCTAAAAATAAATAAATAATATTTGTCTTTGTATTGGATTACTTCAGCACAATAAATCTATAATTTTTTTTAATAAAAAAGATATATTTTTTGTGATGCCACAAAGTTTAGTTTTAAATTAAGAATATATATATATATATATATATATATTTAAACTAAGCTGGCTAGTATTTTAAAATTACATACCAACTTAAATTTAAACCTAAGAGTGAAATTGACATCAAGAAATGCATCGTTGAGATCCATTACATACAATCACTTATATCAAAAGATTAAAGCGCCACCAAAAATACACCAAGCCACATCGTGAATACCAATAAGTGACATATGGATTAAATCTCCGCGGATCAACCACTAGATGATCCAAACAAGTATGAGTCCAAAAAATCAAGATTATAAGAATATCCTTTAGACACTAGAACGATATGCACTATAATAGGCAATCATAAATTATGAATATGGATCACACTGTTAAGTGAAAGATTCCAATGTGAGCAAATGCCATAACAAAACTGATAACAAAGAGAGATGGGCTTCCAGGTGGATGGATTGGAGAAGAATACTTTTATGATATAAATGGGTTTTAAGAAATTTCATAAGATGGCGTTGGATGAAATGGACTTTGGAAAAGTAGGTTTCCAAAAGTGATGAAGAGTCAGGCAGGACAAGGCTAGTTCCAGTTTCTTTTTTTATGGCGGGGATCTGATGGATATGACCTATGGGGCTTAGAGCGGAGTGGAGATTAAGAAATGTTGAGATTAAGATGCAGGTGTTGAAAAGATGGGCTATATGGTGTGAAGAAATAGAGAGAGGGAACTCTAGACATAAAGAGGATATAAATAGAAGGGAAAATAATAAATGGAATGTAAAAATATAACCATATAAGTAGATGAGCTTACCCTCACCAAAAGAAGGGGAATTCGAGAACCAAGAAGCCAACCATCAGAAAATAGTCATTAAAAAATTCTGAAAGATACAATTCTTCAAAATAAATTTAATTCAACGCAATCTGATATTTACTGTCATTCCTATTAAACGATGAGATTTGGATACATTTGATCTATAAAAATGATAAAAAATACAACATTGAGGGTCAGCTATAGTGAATTTATCTCGTGGCCAAAATTTTCAAATCCATGGATCCAATTGAGAACTTCAGTCTCACCAAAAGAAGGGGAGAACTAACAAGCCAACCATCAGAAAATAGTCATTAAGAAAATTCCAAAAGAATATGCTTCAAAGTGATTTTAAATCATCACGATCGGATATTTTCTGTCATTCCTATGCAAATAAGTAGGATTTGGATACATTTGATCGATAAAAACGATGAAAAGACAACATTAAAATGCATATCGTGCTTGAATTCTTCAAATGCATGGATCCATTTGGAAAGTTCAAATGTTAATTCAAGAATCTTCATAAAAACATCAAAACATTAAAATAGAAGCTGCTGGAATCAGAGTCAAGTCATTGACCGCTGACTTACATGGCAATGTGGCAATGATAAGGAGAAATTTAACCTCGGCTTGCTTTGGTGGACCAAGATTAGCTAACTTGTAAGGTCACCTTTTCGCATGATTATATGGTACAACATTATTACATCATCATTACAATTCCTAGAAAATAAAAAAAAACAAGAACAAAATAGAAGTACTAAAATTAAATTGAGCACATTGACAGAAAGAAAGAGGCCATCCATTTAATCATGTATCATTTTCTTTCATTTGCTATTATTTCTCACTAATTTCCCATCCTTGTGTTGAATAAAAAATGAGTGGGTTCATCTTTGGGGATCCTTTGAAGCTAGATCTGTCTACTTTCAATCTAACCAGACCCTCGGTGGCCATAATAGTTGTGGAAAAGGATATTACTTTATCTGATGTTACTGAAGTTTGGCTGGGCATCCCATAATAGTTATTGGAAACAAATCGTCATGGAGCACAGACCCCCATATTGTACCCATTGTAAGTTGTTTGGTCATGTTCTTGATAAATGCCACAAGTTTCATCCAAATTTGAAATCTAAGGTTCAAGTGAATAAGGATGGGTCTAACCCCACTGCTCTGGACATTTTAGTTTCACCTGAGGATGATACTATCAGACAGGAGGTGTCGGTTGCCCCTGAGAACCCCCTGACACTATTGTTACTGCTACTGCGAGTGATGTGATGTTGGCACCTTCAAACCCCATAGAAAACAATACTGATGGACTATTACTACAAATGACAGTGTTCAGACTGATAATCAGGTGAGCCTCGTAGCTCCACTTCTTCAGGAAGTATCCGGTGTAGAGGCAACTCATACTTCACATATACTAGAACCTATTGTGGGTACTACGGTTGACATTCCTTCTGCTTCAGCTCTACCACCCCATCAGACTAATTCTTCGGAAGAGGAATGACAGGTCTATTCCAGGAGGAAGAAGAATAATGGAGGCCGACTCCAGCTCGGGAACATTTTGGATGATACATTGGTTACTACCGGCAATGGCAATTATCTTACCAGCTTATTAGTTTGCTCCTTCCCTAGACCTAGAGGTAGAGCTAAGACCAAATTGGGTCGCTCTCTAGCCACCTGATACCATGTATTTCGGCACTGTTAGACTTTTTATTTAAGTATCTAATGTATTTTTCTGTTTTTTATAGTTTTGGAACCATTTGTGGATTTTGTGCGGGCAGGGTGTCATGCTTGGGCCCTCCCACACATTGTATCTATATCTTTCTTTCTATTTAATACATTAGCCTTTTTGGACTTTCAAAAAAAAAAAATCAAAAGATAGTGAAACCTCAAAAAGTGCAGCAATCAACTACTAACCAAAAGACATGTAGTAAAGCTCCTATACAATGAACATTGACAATACCATTTGAAAATAAAGACAAAAAAACGAACAAGAAAAGGGAACGACTGCTCCCTCTAAACTAACAAAACCAAGAGGTGAAAGTCAAAGAGCTCACACTCTTCAAGAGAAAGTAAATAAAGAATGCAAATTTAAAAAAAAGCATATTGCAAAAATTTTAAACATGCACTCAAGATGGGTATCCACAATCATGTCATCTACTGCATACAGACCAGGTAATAACCAGAATTAATATCCATCTGGCTCAGGATTTGCTTTCTCTTCAGTGATGGGGTGTAAAAAGGCTACCGAAATGTTAAGCTCGCCCTTCCTAACAACTAACTAGACCATCTCAAGAAAAGGAAAAGTTAAATTTCATTTCAATTTATCAAATCTATGAACATAAAGTAGTGTTAGAAGAGAAAGAAGATAAATAAGAATCTCATCTCAAAGAGTAACACATTGAGCGAACAAATTTCTCTAAGCTATAGATGGAGTTCAATAGATATGTTACGCCACCAAAAATCCCATTAAAAATCCCTACCAAATAGAGGGCGATCTTTAAAAGTTAGTTTGTGCTCTTGTCAAATTCTTGATCAAAAGAAAATAAAATGGAACGTTAAAGACTAAGATGCATGAACTCAACTCTCTTGAAAAATACGAACAACCATTTCAACAATAAATTAAACTAAAATACTACATGGCCAATCTCCAACTTGATCCGAAATCAAATGAAGCTAAAGAAAAATCTATTTAAATCCTTTGTGGTGAGTAAATTGTGGGAACATTCCTAAGCCCCCAAGAAAGTCCTATCAGTTCAATCTAAAAGGCTAAAGAAGCCCCTCAATCTTCAAGAGAATCATGTTATATGGCATTACCCATCATTGGCATGAAAAACTTCAATTCGCCAACAAGGAATATAAAGATGAGCAAATGATCTCCAACATTAACTTGCACTAATGATTGCAGGAGAGTAAACGTAAACAAAGGAGAGGGAAGCAAATTCGTACAGCATAATTAAAGAAAGGCAAAGATAAGAAAAAAAAAATAGAATCAATGAAAACTCATACTAAAAGATCCCAATAAATTCAAAAAGGCTCCCAAAGTAGTGGGAAATACAATGCTATAATTCATCTCTAAAAATTGCCAACATTACTAAGCATCTACAATGGCCTCATAAATGTTTAAAGGCATCATAGTTATGCTCATCAAAGATTTACAAAACCTTGAGTAGTATGAGGCATTCTTCGTGATGCGGAATATAAAAGAGGCTCTCCTCTATGATCACCTTCAACAATAAAAAACTCTTAGGGATGAATAAACATGATTAACCACTCCATGTCATGACAAAAAGTAATATAATTCAAAGAATTATATATTAATTGACCCAGACTCTTCTATTAATCTTGTGAGTCATAAGATGCTTTAATCATTGTCTCAAAGTTCAATATCTCAACAAAGGCAGAGTGTCTCTCTAAGGTTTAAATGAGGGGTAAAGAACCATAGAATTCCTTAATTTAACTCTTTGATTTGGCAAGCTCTATACAAAGGCAAAATTTTATGTGATTAACTCTTATAATTCTTTCAAAGCACTCTTCGAATGACCATGGGATCTGTGACTATGGCATCATGTCTTCTAATCTTCAACTATGTATGAAATACAATCTGATTGGAGAGAAACACCGAATAGATAATAATATGCTATCATTCACCGTACATAAGGTTAAAAAATAGAGTGATAAAAATCTAATCACCAAGGAGTCAAAACGCACCAAACCTAAAAAAACAAATAAAAATACAAAAATGCTTAAATCTTACTAAGCATAATCCTTCTCTATTAGCCAACAAGTTCCCTAGACTCAGAATGACAGAAAACCACAGCCTAATTAACTAACAAAATTGCTGAAGAAAGCCTTGAACTTCCCAGTGCGAAGAACTGAATCCCAAAATTATGGGAGCATCATGGCAATAAAAGCCACGCCACCTAATCAAGCAAAGACATAGACAACCTCCTTTAATATTGATGTAAATAATTTATAAGATCTTCTATGTCCCTCTAAAGAAAGATTGTGATGAGCATGCAACTTTTTTCTACAAAATAGAAAGGAAAATCTGTCCATGCCATTTACAATTTAAAATGGTAAAATGAAAACCTGGAAAAATTACACCAATGATAGTCCCTCAATATAACTTGCTCACTCTAAGAAGCCTCGGCAAAAGGTAAATACTTCAAGAAAACAAATGAACACGATCAGCATTTCAAAAAGCTATGGAAAGGAAAGCCTCATTGGCTACTTGATTGTCTCAGTATATCTGAGAGGTCACAAGGAGTGATATTGGAGTTAACCCAAATCACGACGCAAGATACAATTTTATTACTGACTTAAAATAAGGTTACAATGAAGACTCAACAGAAAGAAAGACAACACACAAATCTACAGTGCAAAACAAATTATCACAAATAGACTCAACAAAAAAGACGCAACCATTGACGAGAAGGGAGTCCGGAGAGGTGGTGTGAGGTCGGGGGCAGCGATGAAGGCCAAAGGAGTGTTGGGCTGAAGTGGCAGCAAATGGCGGCCTGCAGGAGGCAAGGTGGCGGCACAATGCCTGCAGGGGCAAGGAAGATGTGTTTTATTGGGGCAAGGTGGAGACACAATGCCTGTAGGGGCAGAGAGTAATAAATGTGGTTTGCGGGGGGCAACAAGGCCTATGGGGTCAAAGGGCAAGGATGGCGGCTCGTGCTGAGGATCGGAGACACAAAGCCACAGGGCTGCCAGGAAGAGACCTGCAACTGACAGGAGTCTTTGGGAAGGCTGGAAGGCTACTAGAGGGAGGCAGCAAGTGCAGAAAGTGGGGGTGGTCGGCTATGGGAAGCAATATCGTTGGTTGGACGACCAGCCGAGAGCTGTTGGAGGGTGGTCGACTGGCTATAAGAAGCAGAGAGGAGACTAGGAGCAGCGGGGACTGCGATCTGCAGGGGAGCTGCAGAGAGAAGATCGAAAGGAGCAACGAGGCTGCAACTCGCAGAGGAGCTAGGAGGGGGGCCTGCAGAGGAGCTGGAGGGGGGCCTGCGGAGAAACAGCAGGGAGGTAGCTGGAAAGGGCCAGCGGGGGTTGCATTTTGTCGAGGAGCAGGACGAAGTTGGATGGCGGAGATAATCACCACCTCAAACAAGTTTACAGTCGGAGTACCTCCTTCATCGTCAGATATAACCCTTAAGAAGGGAAAACATTAAGAAATTTTTGAAGTCGGATTCAAAACAAGACTCCTAACTCTGAACGCATCATCCCCTATTTATAAAGTGGCTAGACTAATTTTAGTTAATACTTAAAATCAAAAAGAAGGATAAAATATAATCAGGATTTAAGATTTTAGGAAATGCTTTAAAATAAGAAAGGATGTAAAATAGGAAAGGAGAACAAGATATAATAAGCATTTTAGATTTTAGGAAAGGATTGGAAATATGTAAGTGTTAGGAAGGAAAGTTGAGGGTGAAGAGAAAAAAGAAAGGGGAAAAGGAAGGAAGGAGGGAAGGAAGGGGAAGGGGGGATGGCGCTGTCGATGTTCCTCTCCCCCCTTGAAGACCAGCCGGTCCAGCAATGTTGGACCGAACCCAGGCCAGTCCTCCAGAGCCTCGCATCAATGAGCATGAAATTTCTTACCATAAGTTAGAAAAGAAAATTAGCCTATGTCATCAATCAAATGGAGAAATGACAACATTGAAAAGATTACACTGATAGTAATCCATTAATGCTTCACCGACTCTAAGAAACCTCATCAAACAAGTCCCACTCGAGCAAACAGATGAACAAGCTTGTCACTTTAAAAACTTTGGAAAGGAAATCACATTCAAGTACTTTATAGTACATGGGAAATTGGCCACATGGGGTCTCAAGTAAGCTCAATCTTTGTGCCCACCATGAGACATGTGTTATGCTATTATAAGTGATAAAGTTAGTTCATTTGATCTAAAGACAACCCTAAAGATTCAATTTTTTTTTCAAAAGGGTAGTCAAGCTCCTACCAATGAACTCAAACAAATTAACTTGGGCATGAAGAATGGCTTGGCCATGGGCCTACTTTTGTCTATATATTAGAAGAAAGAAAAATTTTTAAAATTATTACCCCGTGATTATAAACCATACTTAAAATTATATTGCAATGTCTAGAATTCTCTAACCCTCGTAGTCCAGAAACTCTTCATGAAGCCCAATTATCATCTGTCAATCAGATGCCACGATGAATAAGGTCTAAAATTAAAAACAAAGTAATCATCAAACCAAAAAAGAACATTGAAATTGGTTTCATTTCGAGAGAGATATGCCGATTAAATTGGAATAAAGAATGTGGTAGAACACATAATCAAAACATATCTTAAAATGCGATATATCTAGTTAATAGATGTCTAATTGAACTATAATCAAATCAAGATGGTGTTAGAGGACAAGAAGAACAAATACATCCGTAATCCTATTAATGTTCCTATTGCTACAAGGCGATGTCTTCCTATTTGAAAAATGTTGAGTCACCTATCAAAGACTGATGCAAATCTTTGACAGCCTCATATAAAAACAATTAGTATTATATCAATGATTTGGTTATCAATACTAGAATTAGTAGTGAGTATGCAAATGATCTTGGGATTGTATTAGGAAGAATTCAAAAATCGTACATTAAAATAAATCTTCCAAAAATGTTTTTGATAATTCATCTTTAAAAAAAGTTAAACTTTGGTGTATGACTGACGCGGGGCTAGGGAGAGTTGCCGGTCCTCAAGGAAGGGGAGTTGCTGCNCCTCTTCCCTCCTTTCAGTTTTCTTTCCTTTCCATCTTTTCTAACTTTCTTTCCTAGATCTTTCCTAATTTAAAACCTTTGCTAAAACTGAATCTGATTTTAAAACCTTTCCTAAAATTGAAATTTGACTTTTATTCTTCTTCATAATTTAAACATTTCCTAAAAACTGAAATATAATTTTTATTCTTCTTCCTAATTTAAACCCTTTCCTAAAATATTAAATTTGATTACTCCTTATTTTAAATGTTTCCTAAGATATGTTATGTTTATTTATAAATAGAAGAGATTGTGCTTAAAGTTAGGAAGAAATTTTATGAAATATGAATTTAGTTTTGTCTAAGTATTTTACTTCTTGAGGTATGTATCTGATGCCAAGACAGTGCTCAAACTGTCCATTGTCCGAGGTGATGATTGTCTCCAGTGGTTCAGGTGGTGCTCCAGCTGTAGCAATCCGATCGAGATATTTATTTCTCCATCCATCCTCGTGGATGTTGTCCTACTTCTTCCATAGCAGCTCTATCTCTACGACCTTCACCGCAGCCGTCAATCCAGCCTCTGAAAACATTCCTACACCTCTGCAGCTGTGGTTCGATGCCGTTACCATCGCCACCCATATTGCAGGAAGAAATTACCTTTGAAGAAATGACATAGAAAGGAGTTAGCTTCAACCGAGACCGAGTCGAAGGGGAGAGAGAAAAGAGGATATGAATCCCTTTCATAGGGATAATTTCAACAATGAAGAAGATAGGCCACGACATTTTGAAATCTAATATCAAAGGAGGCCTAAAGAGGGATACCTGCGTCCCTCACAGGAAACTTTCCGAGAAGAGATGTCATTTGGAGGGCACCAAGACTACGAGATCAAGGTAGATTTACCTAAGTTTGAGGGTAGGATAGATCCGAATGAATTTATCGAATGACTATAGGCAGTTGAACAAATCTTCGAATACAAAGAAATGACTAAAGAGAGGCGAGTCAATACTATCAAATTGAAGAAAAGTGCTTCCCCATGGAGAATGTACAACAACAAAGGAGGCGAGAAGGCAGCGAAAAGATTACTAAGTGGGAGAAGATGAAGAAAACTATGCAGAAGGTATTTTCCCTCTCATTACCTCCAAGACATGTTTTTGAAACTCTACAATCTGCAGCAGAGAGACCTTTCATTGGAGGAGTTCACAGCTCAGTTCAACCACTTATAGTTGAAGTGCGACCTGACATAACTAGAGGAGAATATAGTAGCCAGAAATTTTGGGGGCTTAAAGCCTAGTATTAGCAATGTGGTGCAGTTACAGGCATATTGGATATTGGGGGATATCCAAACACTAGCATTGAAAGTAGAAAGGCAGCAAAAGTAGAGCCGACAACCACCATCAGTCAGACAACCACCCATAGTTGGAGACACCAGCAGGAGGACGCCTCAAAAAGTTGAGAAAATTGGTTTGGATACGAAGAAAGCCAAGCCTAGTGAGAAGAAGCCGACTGCAGTGCCTGCTAGAAAATGCTTCAAATGCCACGGATTATGATACATAGCTTCCAGTTGTCGGACGAGCAAAGTTGTATCTTTTATCTAGCAGGGCACGTGGGAGAGATTGGCGAGGAGCCGAAAGCTGAAAAACAGGGTGAGAAGTATTAAGCTTCCACCAGATGAGGGAGAGAAATTGTGATTCGACGGATTCTGCAAGCCAAGGACACGAGGGATCCATAGTAGCTTTGCAACAATATTTTCTACACCCCCGTACAATGAACAAAAAGGTATGCAGTCTTATCATGGACAACAGTAGCAGTAATAATGTGGCATCGACCCATATAGTAGAGAAATTGAGACTCAGAACTCAGAGACATTCTCAGTCATATTCACTGACGTGACTGAAAAAGAAAAAATAAGATCAGTATCGGCTGACAATGCCTAGTAGAATTTTCAAGTAGGGAGTCAGCTACAAGACTAGGGATGGTGTGATGTGGTCCACATGGATGTCTGCCACCTTTTGCTAGAAAGACCGTGACAATTTGACCGGAAAACTCAACAGGATGGATTCAGAAATACATATTCCTTCACCAAGAATGACAAAACCTCATTCTACTTCCTTCCGTAACACCCGCGGAGACAGGAGCCCTTACCAGTAGAATAGAGGGATCAGTTTTAGTGACAATCTATTCTCTACCATCATGGTCACCACCATGCAAGAGATTCCAGTCCGAGGAGATTGGACCGAGAGGAAGATATGTTCCCAAGTGCGTTGGGAGGCAATACAGTCCGCAGTGGGATCCAGGTGCTTTCATGATTAAAAAAATGGGATTAGAAGCTTCGACAGGTGAGGTTGAAGCTCGCCCAACCCCAGGAGACCCACACGGGGCTCAAGAGAGGATCGGTCGGTCCTCAAGCAAGCTGTCCTGCCGACCCCTCCTTCCTCTCGCCTCCTTTCCTTTTTCCCTTCTTTCTTTTTTTCCTTTCCTTCTTTTCTTACTTTCCTTCCTAGGCCTTTTCAAATTTAAAACATTTTGCTAAAACTGAAATATGACTTTTTGTCTCCTTTCTAATTTAATTTTTTTCCTAAAACTAAAATCTGATTTTTATTCTCCTTCTCAATTTAAAACCTTTCCTACAAACTGAAATCTAATTTTTATTCTCCATCCTAATTTAAATCATTTTCTCAAATCTGAAATCTGATTACTCCTTATTTTAAATAATTCCTAAGATAAGTTATGTCTCTTTATAAATAAGAGAGGTTGTGCTTTGAGTTAGGGGGTTGTTTTATGAAATTTGAATTCAATTTTGTCTTAGTATTTACCCTCTTGAGGGTTGTATTTGATGTTAAGGCAGTGCTCCGGTTGTCCCTTGTCCGAGGTAGTGATCGCTCCATAGGTGCGAGTGGTGCTCCGGTTGTAGCTCAATCCCACCGAGATATTTATTTCTTCGTCCATCCTCTCGGCTGTTATCCTACTTCTTCCACAGAAACCTCACCACTCTGGCTTTCGCCGCAGCCGCCAATCTAGCCTCCGACAACGTTCATGCATCTCTCCAGTTGCATTGCGACGTCGTTACCATTGACACCCTAGTTGTTACTGCACAGAACAACAAGGATCTACTATTTTTTGCAATTCCAACTAGCCCCATTACCTTAACCTCCCTTGTCCTCGTTGCTCTCATTGTCCCAACCCTCCACCTTCGCTGCCTCAACACGCAACGCCTTCGCTTTATTGTTTTCCTGTTGTCCCGTAGCCCCAAACAACAATCGGTTGCAGTTTTGACTATCGCCCCAAGCTATCTTGTTGTTTCAGCGGCTGCCCATAGCTATATTTTTCTTTCCTCAACCACCAATTGTCGTCCAACAGCCTCCGTCGCAACGTCCCTCAAGGACGTCTTTTATTGTTATGTTGTCATTTTGTTTGTCATCTATTTCCTGCTTTCCTGTATCGTGTTTGTAATATGTTTGGAATTCAGAAATAATATTTGTGTTTCCATTTTGGTTTGGGTTAACTCCGATATCAATGACATAAGTGCATTGAAATCAATATCTAAAATCAAAAGCAAACATAGAGATTTCCTGACTCCAAGATAGAGGGGCATACATAAAGATGTTTATCTCTAACCTCTTAGGTGAGTATTAACATATTTGCTTTTCAATTATCTTTTGATAGCATAAAGCAGCACTTAACGCATTCTACAATACTTACAATACTAATCCCAACAAAAAACTCTAATGCTATATACAGTTGATTGTCAAAAATTCCACTTTATCAAAATAATTAAGATGAAAATAAAATACTCTTTAACATATTAGTTGATGGTTGATAGGGTTTGAATTAAAAGATTCATGAAGAAGCATCATAGTTATTCACACAAGAATAAAAATATTCATCTATGGCTTAAGGAACTTGAAGCCCTAAAAAGAAGCCAGCAAAAGTTATAAAGCAATAAGGCAAGCATGACAAAATCTAATGATCTTATGTTTGACCTAAGCATTTAGGTAAGGGAATTAGTCCTCATGCGTGAAATTTATAATCTTTACGCCAACATTATTGCCAAATTTGGCTAAAATTGGGAAGGACACTTCCTCATTCCAAAAGAACATAAACCAGAAGCCTGCTAAGGTATTTGCCTCAATTATAGGTAACCAAGCAATAATAAAAACAAAACAAATCCGAAGATCAAACTATCCATATTGGATGAACATTCTCAACCAATGTCTTAAGATTAAGAAGCAAACTAGATAAACTATTATCACTCCAAAAATCTAAGAAAAAAAAGTGGGGTTGCCTCCTAAAATTCTACTAGAAAGGGGGCAATTTTTTATAAATCCTCTTTAAAGCAATTTAATTAAGCCTTATGGTTGCAATCTTCTAAACAAATTGGCAACCCATGTTCAGGATCAAGTAAAACTACTCATGATAACTACAAATCCTCACAACCAACAAATCTAAAGGTCCGGCTATTTTATTAATTCAATGTGCTCCAATAGCAGAATCAACAGAAGAATTATAAATTTAACATGTCTAAGAACTAGGATAGAAAATTAAGTCCCAATTCAAAATGCTCAATGATCAAAGTAGCAGCCTCCCAACTCAAACGCCCTAAAGTTGGGTGATCATGTCAATTTGGCAAAGGTTCAATAGCTGAATTGACATGACCTTCAACAAATCCAAGGACTATATTACACCTTTCCCAAGTCAACAAGCCCAAGAGTTGACTAATAAAATCTCTTAACTCATAAATTCACCTACTTTTCCGATTATACAAGTCCTGAAAGCCTAGCCAACATATGAGACTGAATTCAACAAGTATAAGAGGTTGAGCTTCAATAAGAAGTCCTAGTTAAACCAACCCAAGGACCAAACTAACCACTTAATTCATAAGCTAAAAGCTTAGCTATCACGTCAGTTCAACAAGCCATTATAGCCATGTTGCACAACATTCACTAGAAAAAATTGAACCTTATGACATCCCAATTCAGCAAGCCCGGATCGAAACCAAAAAAGCTAAATAATTCTTCCACTTGCCAAACCAAAGAGATCATGAAATTCAAAAATATGCAAACATGAAAGCATAAAAATCATGTATTGATTCATGAACCAATATGAAAATATGCCTGTCAATGATCTGTCAAATTGTTTTATGAGCAGTGTTAAATCAAATGAATTAGACATGGAAGGCAAGAAAAGGTTTAAGAAAATCAACAACTTTCAAATACCTGTGAAGACCTCATTCTTCACAAATGCTTCAATAGCATTGTTAAGAAAAAACTGCGGAAGTAGTAACGACGATATCAATGCTACTGGGGCAACAACCCAAATCATAGAACCCTTTCCATCTTCGAATGGGGAAGACACCAAATTCCTTGCATCAAGGAGTTGGTAGCTTAATCCACAGAAAGAAACACATCCTGATTTTCCACGGAATGGGTCCAAGCTGACCCTTTCAGAGGACTCTAACCTCCTAGTACCTGCAAACTCTTTTATACTCTCTGCGCTCTTAACTTCTAAATTAGGCGATGGGGAATATACAACATTTTCCCCGGGGCAACTATCTGAATTAGGCAAGTAGGACATTACCTTCACTGAAGCAACAATAACGGAATCCCCTGCGAGAGAAAAAAAAAGGACTAAGCTACACGATGATTAAACGGAAGAAGACCATAGTCGTTTCCTGGATAGGAATAAGCACCTCTTGTGATGTTCCAAGACCTAATTCTGTTTTTTCTGTACCTAAAATTACCCTGGATCAAGAAAGAAAGCATCATAAATCGTAGGAGATCAGGTGATTCAGGAGAAGGTAAAGCAGGGTAGCGAATAACTCTTACTGCTGACAAATGATGGAGAGAAGTGGAAACGATTCTGCTGCTCAGAGAACGTGGAGATGAACGAGAGGAGGGAGAAGGAATGGGACTGTGGGGAGTGAAGCAAGCGGCCGGAGAAGGCATTGAGATCAGCTTCGTCGACGGTGACTTGAGCTTATTGTAGAGTGGGTTCAGAGTTCGAACGCTAAAACCCTGTTAGATGGAAAGCTTAAAAACCACGATATTATGCCAAGCCTCGACAGCTTTAGGTATGATTTAATTTGAATAGGATTTAGAAAATTTTGTAATATCAAAATTTTGAAATATTGAAGAAATTAAATTTAAGAGATTATTTAGTATATGAAAAAAAAAATTATAAAATTGAAAAAATTGTTTGAAAATTTTAATAGGATTTACTGAATCTCTTTCTTCTCAAATATTTCAACTTATCTAAATCTGGTTAATCTGACTTCCTACGATATTTGATATATCCCAGATTTAAGGCAAAAGGAATCCAAAATGGGATTTAAGAATATGTAGGATTTACAGGATCTTTTTTTTGCCATTGGGCGGGTTTTAGCATAAATCCTTCTTAAATTCTGCTTAAAAGCGGCTACCAAATATCCACTAAAGAAGCTGTGGCTAAATGGTCTTGTAAATACGGGAGATTTTTTCTTAAAAATAGCATATTTACAACATGTTTGGGATAGTTGCAGCTTTTTTAAAAGCTGATGTGAAGTAATTGTCCTAAGAAGCAACTACTCAAAAATTGCTACAAGGAAGATGTGTGTTTGTTTGTCTTGTACTCATATGCAGCAGCAGTTGTGTTGTAACTATTTATGATAAAAAGATTTTTTGTCATTGTATTTTTTATTGTTTATAGTAGAACCAACCTAGTTTGAATAATTCATATATGAAAATAGAAATTACATTCAGAATCCTAAAAAACTCGTAAGTTCAAATATTACACCTAAAAATTTATATTTTACTAAACGGTGAGTAGCACAAAAATCAAAATTAAAAATAAAACTATTAAAATAACAATTAACATTGTCATGATATTAATTTGAAATGCAGACGATCAATTTTACAAGATAACTTCTTCTCGAAAGAAATTCTCCGTGTCAAACCACTGTCTAAGGTGGATTTGTTTAAATGATTGACCCACCTAAAAAAGTCACAGTCCTCTACTGATCTATTCATCAGGCACTTATAAAATTTTCTCTCATACCTAGGCTTCTATCGTGAAGCATGTAGAGAACTTTGCGATCTAAAGTTACAGTACAATATTCTAGAGACACTGAAAGACCTCGAGCTCATATTTTCTAAGAGTTTAAAATCACAAACATTCATATGAAAAAATTAAGTAATAGTAATAATAATAATGCATAATTAAAAATTTACAAAGTTGTGAGGTCTCAAAGCAAAAAATAAACTGACAATAATATGTCACTACATGAAGATTGAAGACTTTAAAGAAAGGTGAAAAATCATGTAATACAAAGCTCGTATGTGTTACAAAAGCATTTCACCACAAAGATCATCCAAAGGAATCCCAACAATCATATGACTAAAAAAGAAAGAGATTTTGGTTTCCTTTAAACCATATAATATCGAGCTCGTATGTGTCACAGAAACATATCACCACAAAGACCATCCAGAATAACCCCAACAGCCATATGACCAAAATAGAAAGGAGATCTCGGTTGCTTTGATGATAATTTTATACATTTTAGAATCCATAGTAACAAATAGGTCATCCAAAAGAACCCCTAAGGTCATATATGTTATCATAGAGCTCAAAACTAAAAAAAAATGCAAACAAAATTTATATTAAACTTACGGTTGCCTAAGAGATCATGCATGTGAAAAAAATACATATAGATAGAAAAAAAAATTAATTTGCACTGAATTGAGTTTTCACTTGAACATGATTGCATAAAACATCATTACAATAAAAATTAAGTATTTTTACAAAATACTATACATAAGTAAAGAAAATGAAGTGTATGACATCATTTCACCCATTAATTATTGCACTTTGTAATTTACTCTCTCAACTTCATCATCTCCCTAGCAACTTTCTAATCTTGTGTACAAGACTCATGTAAATCAAATTCAACTTATGATATTGATTGGCTGAGGCAATAATCATATACTTCAGTAGGGACATGTGATTGATCTTCATCAGCACTATTGAAATCAATATCTAAGTGAAGGATGCTGATGAATGTGACTGTGGAAGCCATTATAGCGACATAATCTTTACTTGTTTGCTGAAAAAATATGTGGACATATCTAGTAGAATAAACTTTTTTTTTTTGTTTAAAACTCAAATATCCACTCAATAACACCACGTAGGAATGAGTGTCTCTTGTTAAATATCACTTTTCTGCCCCGAGCAAGATTGTTGGGTCTTACAAAATTAGGAATATGATCTTTTGTATGATATCCAACATCAACCAATTAATATTTTCTTTTTATAAGTATATTTATTGGTATTGTATGGAAATAATCATTTTATTTATTTATTTTCAAGCAAACCTGGAACACGACTTTGGAAAGTTGTATTTATGAGTTTGTGTAGCAAATTTGAATGTACGACTATCGTGTACATTATCATCCCACCCTGTTATTACAAAAGTGAAATTGCATACAACCATAACGTTTTGTGTTGGTGAACCAAGACATCTAATGTATGCAATCTTTTCACTGCTGGACACACATCCATCCACATGTATTCCATCAATTTCTCCAGTACATCTCTAAGTCATTAATGCAAGATATTACAGTTATTACGCTTACGTAAATTTTTTAAAATATAAACACAAAAATCTACCTTAATACATGCCATAAAGTGTTGATCTTGTGAAATCTCCATATGGATGCTTTGGAATGTATGGTCTTCAGATCAGATAATTATTAAGGGTAAGCTAATCAAGGAATTTAACATAATTAAAAAATATTTACTAATTATTTCTTATGAGTGTTTGACGCTCAATGGATCCCCTCATAAATACATTTTGTGATGAAATCTAGAAATTATATTTAACATCTCTCTTGAAGTCATCTTAGTGAGTCATAAAGTTCGTGATTTCTATGAAGTTTTTCTAATAGATCAGTAAAAATAGCATGTGTCATACGTAACATATTGTTAAATTTTGTTGGACGATTCACAAGCAACTCTCTATGCCATTTGTTATTAATGTATGTGGATGTCATGCAAGATTAACAATCAATATATGAGTCATAATACTCATACATTAGACATAATGCAGCTGTAATTTTATCTTTTCATCTTTCTCTATCCATGTTTTTCATTGTTGTTGAATCTAACAAATAATTAACATTTATTTATTAGCAAGTAATAAATTAAATAAAAAGCATGACAATGATAATTCCAGAAATAATTGAAGATATAATAGTAAGTTCTACACCCATATTAATCAAACATAAAAAAAATCTAAAAATAACACAATTGTCTTACATCCCTATTTTCATAAAAGTAAAGCAAACAATTAACCCTACGATTTGGTGTCAATGACATGAAGAACTCCCTCCTAATCAGATCTTCTAAACCCTTTCTAGGATTCATATTAGATAAAAGAAAGATTTGATAGATTTTAATCGAAAATCTTACAAATATCCCAAATTTCTTTGTTTAAGTAATTGAATTTATCTTAAAGTGGTATTTTGATCTTTTAAGATAGTATATTACTTTTGATATCGTGTTTGAGTATTTAAATAATTAGATCTTCGACTATGTCTAATTTTTAAATAACCCAACTAAAAATAAAATTGGCAATTAATTTATTCAAAATCATGAATGTGATATTTTATATTAGGAAATGACTTGAGATACTCTCTTTGTAATGAATAGCAAGTATCGACCAAATAATATTTTTCTATTAAAATTGTAATCATTAGTATTATAAGGAAAAAAATATTTAATTCATTTATACTCAAACAAACCTGAAAGTGGCCTGAGAAAATTGTATTTATAACTTCACATAGCAAATTTGAATATATGATTATCATGTGTGTTGTCTTCCCATCCATTATAAAAGTGAAACACACATTGAAATCTAGTACAATCATGACACTCTGTGTTAGTGAACCACAATGTCCAATACATACAAGATTTTCACTGTTAGACACACTCTCATTTACATGTGTTCCACTAATTTCTCTAATACCATCTTAAATCATTTCAATAACATATTAAATTTACTACATGTAAGTAAATTTTGGAAAATATAAACCCATAAATCTACCTTAAAGTATGACATATAACGTTGATCTTTTAAAATCTCTATAGGTGTACTTTGGAATGTTTGGTCTTCAAGTCTAATAACTTTTGAAAATTAGCATTCAAACTAACTGAAAAATATATATCAATTATTTCTTATGAGTGCTAGAATCACTCTATGACCTCTCTTATATATATTTTTTTATGATAAAATATATAGATAGAAAGTTATATATAACGTCTCTCTTGAAGTCATCCCAGATGAGCCATGAAGACCTTGATTTTGGTGCAATTATTCAAACAGGTTAATAAATATAACATATGTCAATAAAACATGTTAAATCGTTGGATGACCTGAAAGTAATTTTCCAACCCATTTGTCACCAATGTATGTATATGTCATTGCAAAGGGTGTGAGTAATCTATGAGTTGTAATACTATATACATTAAACATAATGCAACCATAAAAATTCTTGTCTTTTTCTGTAAAAGTTATTAATTGTTGTTATTCTAAAAGAAGACAAACACAGTTAATATCATAAATCAGAAAATTAATATATTAAAAAAAATGATAACATTGGTAAACACATGGTCATCAATATAAAAAAAATGAAACATTGTAACACTCATATATAAAAGTAATATATCTCATGCACCCAAAAGAGAAACATAAAAAAAATATTTTAAAATTAACATGACAGTCATACGTTTCGTTTGTCATAAAAGTAACGTAAGTAATTAATCCTACGCTCATTTGTCATTAACATAAAGAACTCTTTTCTAGTGGGACCTTCTAACAACTTCATTGAATACAAGTACATCGACATACCTTCGAGCTTATACAATTATTTTATTTCTTTCATAACTTGTTGAATGCAAGTTGTAAGTGGTGTGTTGAGCTCATTAGTGCATACATTAACTAATTATGTAATCTGACTTCTTAAGAAAATTGCACCATTTTTTTCAGGTTTAGGACATTAGAAATGACTAGTAGATCCAACTTTATTAAAGATAGGATTAGAACCTTCAATTAAGTCCTTTGTTTGCTCATAATCTACATGATCAGCTATGTTAATATGCACTCTTTCAATTGATGTCCATGCATGATCATTGGTGATCATGACTCTACCAAACATCAGTTTTAACTTCTCTTCAAGCTCATGGTCAATGCTACTAAATATAAACTTCTTGATTTTTGGTATGATCTACAAATTAATTGATAGTTGATATTTATCATATAATTAAAATGATTATTTTAATTTTTAAAATATTTTAACATTTAATATTTTTTTTGTCTCCAATCTCTTAGCTCATCATTCAATGGTTCACTTTAGGGGATCTCAATCTAAACATGTTGCAATTGCTTTAACTCTTTGCATAGTTTCTAAATCTTTAATAACATATCTCATTTATTCTTCAGACATTCTATCATATTCTCTTCTAGTGCTTTATTTAAAATTTTTTGTTATGTTTTGTCATCCTTTTCTTATTAAAATAGATAATTGATCTATTTCTCAATTCGACCTTCTATAGACAGAGATCACAAATGATTAACTTCACAACCTTTTTTCCGCATAGGAGACAATCCATATGTTTTTGTCTTACCTATCACCGCCACTAGTATGAAAAAAACTACTCAACATAAATTCTTACAAACAAAAAGATAAACTCATTTTAACAAAAAAAAAAAAACCATAGAGCAAAGTAAATTCAAGAAAATAATCCACATCTCTCCAACCCTTTCTGCACATAAAATAAAAGTGGTAATAATCAATTCATTATAAAACTCAAACCTAAAATTCACATATATAACAAAGGTAATTCAATATAGCAATCTACATCTACCCCAACCCTTTCTCCACGTGACACAAAAGTGATAATAGATAAATTCATTATAAAACTCAAGCATCAAAACTACAATATATAAGTGAGTGAATTCAAGAAAACAATCCACAGCTCCCTCAAACCTTTATCCACATGGCACAAAAGTGGAAATATGCAAATTCATTATAAGACCTAGGAATAAAAAGTAATATATATAATCAAGTGAATTCAAGAAAGGAACCAACAACTCCGCCAAGTCTTTCTATACGTCACACAGAATTGGTAATAGACAAATTCATTTTAAAAGTCAAGACATCAAAATTAACATTTTTAGCCAAGTTCATTCAAGAAAGCAATTCACATGTCCCCCATCCCTTTCTCTACATGACAAAAAAGTGGTGATACACAACATCATTATAAAATCCAAACCAGTGCACCAATATAACTAAGTGAATTTAGGATAGCAATCCACATCAAAATTCTTTTCATGTAATCCACAACAATCTAGTAAACATCTACTTCCCGGGCAAGCTAACCCCGATTTTTTCAATCACTTAGGGTCCGTTTGGGGCAGCTTGTGCGTTTCAGTACAAGCTGCTTATCCCGAAACGTGGCCCGCGGGGGTCGACCTGTGGCCTGCATTTAGTGTAAAAACCCAAAGGCAGCTTCGGATAAACTGACTAAAGGCGCGAACCAAACGGTACGGCGGCGTTTTGAAAAAACCGCCCGCACTTATAAGTTGTCCCAAACGGACCCTTAAATTTAGGGTAATTTCATACATACAACAAAATTCTTTTCTATTTACGATTCATGCTTTATATCGCCCAAATATTTCATATTACATCAATAGCACCATCATAATATATCTTTTCATGCATAAGTATGGTGGCATGTATGTACACATTTAAGTTTCAACCATGATATAGGAATGTTGAGACCAATCCACAACATTGCATGGGCATATACCTTAAACGATTGCACATATATATTCCAACAAAAATAGAGACAAAAGACATAGATGACAAAGATAGAGACACCAAAGAACAAACCCACAAAAAAAAATCAAATGGAGGTAGGAAGGAGGTTAAGACCCACAATCACTACTAATTTCATAGTTGAAACAATATTTCAAGGAAAACCCCTCAGTTACTAACTCCCCTTGCACATGTAAATGGATCAAAATTTACATATTCCATCCACAACTAATTTGGCATTTTAAAAAATGCAACCAATTTGTTCAAGTAAAGCCTAAAGATAACAACATAACATAATATCTAGCAAAGTAGTAAGCCCAAGATCAAATTTTTTCCATATATTTTCTCAAGGATTAAAAAAAATGAATAAAAGAATAGAGGGTTGCATAATTAAGACACAATCCCTTCACCAAACATTCTTGAACTTTAAACAACAATGCATAGACATGAGTTAATATCGAAGCTTCATGAATTAGCAAAGATATAGACCAAAAAGAACAAAGCCATTGAGAAAAGAGTAGATGTAGGAAGAAATTTTAGAGAGATAAAAGAAGTATAAAGGATAGGTATCGAAGAGCAAAGGAATGCAAAAAATGCTACCGATCAAGCTCTCACCATAGAAGAATTTTTAGGGTATCATATGGACAACGAAGCAAGACCAAGCTCACTATTACCATGACTAGGGACCCCTTCATCACTTTAACTGGGCGAAACCGCAAGGCATACGTAAGCGACATTTGCATAAAAATAAGGATGTGTTTAACGCAAGGTCCAAGTTTTCACACCGCGTAACTAGGGGTGTAAACGAACCGAACACGAACGAACAATGCTCGTGTTCGTGTTCGGTTCGTTTGAAATATAGTTTGTTCGAAATAGGCTTGTGTTCGAAATTGTTCGTGAAAGGTCTGTTCGTGTTCAGTTCGATTTGTTCGAAATTTGTTCGAATTTTTCGAATTGTTTGAATTGTTCGAATATATTTGAAATGTTTGAAATGTTCGAAATGTTCAAAACGTTCAAAAATTTTCCATTT
Organism: Phalaenopsis aphrodite; assembly: GCA_003013225.1. NCBI lineage: Eukaryota > Viridiplantae > Streptophyta > Magnoliopsida > Asparagales > Orchidaceae > Phalaenopsis > Phalaenopsis aphrodite. The sequence continues at coordinate 63,277 of NEWO01000377.1, forward strand.
TTTAATATTTTTTTGAATTGTTAAATAGACAAAAATTTAAATATTAATTCTCATACCACATCAAAAATGCCACCATTTTAACTTTTAAAAATTGAAATAACTCTAAATAAAATATATATATCAATTCACCAAAAACAATAAATAAAAAACTTCAACAAAAACATCTCTTCATCATTAGTCAAACAAATAATATCTTACATAAAAAGATAATGTTCAAATTATAAATTCAGTTCAATTCTCAGAGCTCTGAGAATTTGAAATCAAATTTCAAATTGTAAATTCAGTATGCATTCACTTCTCTCAATCTCCTATACACATGTTTAGTAATTACTAGAGCTATAATAAATTCTACTCCACATTGGGATGGAAGGCTCAAATGACATCCTCTGGATTAATTCATGGAGCTCAACCATGAATCCATGCTTGCCCAAAAGCTCTATCTGTAAGAAAATGAACAAATTAACTTTAGCTTCAGACAAATGTAAATGTCTAATACATATACAAGTATGTTACGAGAAGTATGAGTCAATGCACCTGATCATATTCTTTGATATCTACAAACTTTCACCAATGTTGTTCAAAACAAAAGAAGTGAAAATCAAACTATAAATGCATACTCTATGGGTATAAAAGCAAACCCAAACTCATGCAAAGGGTAAATAAGTAGAATATCAATCAAATTTGCATTGATGTAAGCTTAATTATGTTATACCTGCAATTTCTTTTTATGCGTTAACTATTGTAAGCCATTGTAAAATCGTTGCAAACATTATCGCAATGAAACTGTTTAGTTTGTAATAATGGAGTGGACTACTATAACTAGAATTTGTGACATCCTAGCAAAAGCCATATCAAGTCACAGTCCATAAAATATGACTAATCGACATTGGCGTTAGACCAAAAGCACAAAGAATTTATGGGAGAATAAATATTGATAATAATTTTCACAAGTGTGGTATAAAAGGCTGTAGTGATAGACATGCCAATTTGTTAAAAATAAAGATGTTTCTGCAAAGAAGATTACAAACTAATAATGTATTCCAAACATTAAAGATACTAAAAACAGATAGACTTATCAAGAACAAAAACATAAAAAGAATTGGAAGCAAGAGCATTTTTTTAATAGAATCAACAAAAAACATAATATCCATTATTAAGAATAATTGCAATAAGTAAACAAATATATGTTCAAAATCCTCCGCATTCTAATAAAATCATGACAATTAGATGTCTCCCAGTATTATAACAAGAAATAATACCCAAAAACTAAACAGAAGAGTTATTTTATGAGAATAATCTAGTGAGCAGATGTCTCCCAAAAGAATTGAATTCAAGAGAAATAACGTTCATTCTTGTTTCATACAGATGCTTAACAATCGTAATTAGCTCAGCGTCAGCTGTTGATTCTTCAGAAAAGGCTAACTGCATGTATAGATAGATTAAAAATAAAATGAGTTCAACTTTCATAATGTTTTGATAAATATTATTTATAATTAATACTTCTCTGCCAAACTGCAATATGCATAAGTCATTTCCTGCACCACAATTAAAGACATTAATATTACACCCAAATAGATTATAGAAATAAAACTAATCAACCTTAATAATTTTATCCACTAGAAACAGAGCCAACATAGTTATGCTCTTCCTGCAAGGTTGCACCAAATCAAAGCAATCAAATGAACCTTAGCAGAACAACAAGTTTAGCTTTGAATGTCATTTTCCATTGAATCTTAGCAGAACAACAGAAATGTTAAAATTATAAGATAACTGACAAAAACAGAGAAAGGTTGTCAGTAATCACTAAAAACAGGAAAGCCAAAACAAATGAAGCCAAGCGCAAAATTGACATGATGACTTATCTAGTAATTTTGTGTAGGATTGTGCTAAAGCAAATAAATCCTCCACCTGTCACAACTAGATAGATAATTACAGTTCAAATTTTGGAACAATTAGCAATAATCATCTATCATCTATAGGATGCAATAATCAACATATAGGTAAGGATAGCTCTCAAATTCCAGCTCAAGAGGATGGACCAACATAACTGAAGAGTATAAAGTGTATAACAGGCCTTATATGTCTGATAGAAATCAGGTTTTTAAAGTTTGATGTCCTTATGAGGCAGCATTCATGACACCCAAATAGCTATCCAGATCTTTGGGGTCTAAGATTTAACCTTTCATGGTATGTTAATAAAAGAGAGTATATATTAGAGAAGTGTCAACCAGAAACCCAGTAAATGTATCTAGCTGATGACAACCAACTACTACAGATTTACCTATAACGTATAAGTCCACATCGGGTTTTAAAAAAGGATTTGAAAAGATTTGCAATAGAATAAACATGTCTAAACCTTCATTAACAGCTTCAGCTTTATTATTATATACACTAGTGATCCAGGAGGATCTTCAGTCAGCTGCTTTTCCTCAACAACCGACTCAGGAATCAAACAGTTTATAACTTACATATATACCACAAAATTCTTTATGTACCACTGAATTCTTATGCATTTGAAATTCCCTGTTTCAATGTCAATCAAATGATTCACCATCTCCCTCAACAAGGAACAAGAATCAGTTTATAACTTGCATATATACCAGCCTGAAATCTGGGAGATACAATTAAACTAGGAGATATAAGAGCATTGCATATTAATTAATAAAAGAGCATTGCTTCTTCCTCAAAGCAATAATTGAACTGAAATATTAATTTCAGCTAAACTATCAACCCAATGTTTATCTCAAACAAACTTGTTATTATGAAATAATAATTTCGTGTTACAAATAAAAAAAATGTATAATGAAGCTTAAACATCATATTGAAATGTTTAAATCAGAATTGATTCGAAAGTAATACATTGAAATAGATCATCCATGACAACATTAACTTATTCTTCCATAGATCATACATTTAAACAGATCCCATGATCAGATTTAAGACAAAAAAGGGATAAAGAAATCTTGTAAATCTATCAAGTAGCAACTAAGAAATCCAGGGACTCACTAACTCATTCTTCTATGTATTAGTCCTTATTAAACAATAAAACTTAAGACTAAAAAGAACCCTAAATTACTTCCATTCAGGAATTAATATTCCTCTAAATGCTTCCAAAAAAGATTTGAAAGCAAGAAATACAAGAGCATTGCGTCAATATTCCTCGAAATGCTTCCAAAAAATATTCCTCCAAATGCCACTTTTCAGGTAAGTAATCGTACTCTAAAAAATAGAAATATGAAAGCAGGAAACAAGATGAGTTGCTTCACAAATCTACTCATCAAACATTTGTACGCATAAAAGAGCATTGCATATTAAACTAGGAGATACAAGAACATTGTGTTGATACTTTAGATACAAGAGCATTGCTCATATATACCAGCCTGAAATCTTTTATAACTTGCATATATATCAGTTTATTGAAATCTAGGAGATACAATTAAACTAGGAACAAGAATCAGTTCCTAAAAAAACATCATAGACAAATAACAAGTGCTACCTAGTGCCTACAAAACATTCTTTATGTTCATACCTCAAAATAATAGCAGCCTTCCATGTCAAAATAATAGCAGCCTCTCATGTCAAAACATTCTTATGCATTTACCCTTCACATGACTCACCTTGCTTAATGACTGCACAACAAAGTAGCATTGCCTAAACGAAGGCAAGCCCAAGTGCCCAACAGACACACACAGTAGAGAGAGAGAGAGAGAGGGAGAGAACCCGTGTGGAATTTTTTAAATACCGTCAGCTCAAATTTAATAAATTTCAAGAGGATCTACGATAAATCTCTACAATTATTTGCCCAATTCAGGCTCCAACTTCAGAATAATAATAAAAAAAGTAATTGCCCCATGCAGTATTGCAGCAGCCATGACAATAATAAGCATAGCTTCCATGAAAAAAAAAATTGCAAGCCTCAAAATTGTTAAAGAAAAAGTAACCAAGCAGCCCTAATTTAATTGTATCTCTAGTTGAACACAAAAGATATAGCACTTGAGCAAAGAATTAGATATCTTCCATAAGACAAAAAAATAACTTGCTTACAGCTACAAATAAAGAGAATGTTAAAGGTCAACTATAAATAAGCAAGTCACTAGACAATTGTCATTACCGCGACAAACTTGAGATAAAAGATCAAGGATTGTTAGAATTTATATCCTAAGAATAAGTGGATTAGAAGATATGAAAAAAAATTCTACTACTATATAAAAAAGAATTAATATGGGATTTAAAAAGGAAGATCCTAAATCAGCCTTGATGTTGCATGCATTTCCACCTTAAGCTCGAATTGAAATATAACCTCATAGAAGCTGTTTTAGATCCAATAAAGGAAGAAATTTCTTCACTTCGATTATTTGTTATTCAAAACCGAATTCTCTAAGTTTGTATTAAAAGGATAATGCTTGTCAAGTTATTAAAAAATCTACTCAAAGGTTTTCTTTCTTAAGATATTTCATTTAAAATATACTTTATGAAATCGTACCATTGAAACAATGTGATGTAATAAATAATAGCCCATATATGTAGGATAAATATCTACCTCCTTTAGAAAAAATAGATGCTTGTTTCAAAACGCTAATAAATTAATTTGAAACTTATGAACATGTCGTTATTGCTGAGAAGAACGATTCAGTTCCCCTATGGATCTACAAATAGATATTGAAACTTAGAACGATTCAGTCCCCCCAATGAATCAACAAAATAGATGGATCTACAATATATGAAAGAAGCAGAAACAATGTTTCAAATGTTTAGCAGTTAAGAAGAAATAAACCTAAAAAATACTCAGAGATGAAGCCTAGGTTTCACTAAAAAAACCTAGGTTTCACTTCCAAAGAAGACAAACAGATAGATTTAACCTAGGTTTCACTCAAAAAACCTAGGTTTCACTTTATAGTCAATATGAAGACAAACATATCTACATTTAACCTACGTTTCACTCAAAAAAGAAGAAATAAACCTAAAAAAATTTATGAAAATTTAACCTAAGAGGCAAGCATGAAAATAAACTTGAAATGTTAAAGAAAATATGCTAAAAAATGACGTCTCGGTGGCCTTACAAGCAACCAAGCAAGAATATCGAGCACTGAAGCAAGAATACCGAGTAGTTGATCCAACGCCTACTTTATGGAAGACAAATAGAAGTAGAGATCAGAGAATGAACACAAACATTCAACCCTAAGCTCTCGATGAGAAAACGTTTTGCGGTTTTGAGGCGAAGAGAAAGAGTCGGCCGAAAGTTTTTCAAGAGGGGAGCGCCGAAAGGATGCCGAATTGCTAACACACCGAACAGTAGGGTTAGGGATTGCAGTTTTTAACTTATATTAATATATATAAATAATATTTTATATTAATTATAAAACTTATATTATATAACTATATAATATTTATATTTATTATTATTATTTTATTATATATTATAATTTATAGAATTTAGTTTTTTAAAATTTGATAAATTTTTAATATTTATAATTATTTAAATTATTTATATTTCGAACAAAAACAAATCGAACATGAATAAACGGGTTATTTTTCGTGTTTGGTTTGTTCAACAATCCAAACAAAAAAAAATTGTTCGTGTTCGACTCGTTTGCTTATCGAACGAACCAAACACGATCTCCTTCACGAACCGAACACGAACTGATCGCGAAGAACAAGCTTTTTTGACAGCCCTACCCTAAACTGGGAAAAAAACTATACCAAAGGTGCCATTTGGTTGTAATATTTAAATTTCCCAATTGCTATATATTTACACATCCAAAGCCTAAACTTCAATTTTTATATACATATCACCTTATCATGTGGAAGATTTAAGTCCTATAAATGAATAAAAAAAAAAAATCAAAGGATATGTGCTATATATATAAATACATAGGAATTAGGTCGTATTTATATAAATTTCCCTTTTATTTTCTTTGGGCCCCATTTCCATTCCTATCTCTCTTGCTGTTTTAATTTTTTAGGAAACATTCATTTTTTGGCATCCCTTTTATTTTCTTTGTCACATTCTCTCTCCCTTAATTATTACTTGAAAAATCAACCCTTGCTGTAGAGAGTTGAAACGGCAAATTTATCATAATATTATATGTATGTATGTATGTATGTGTGTATGTGTGTGTGTATGTGTGTGTGTGTCTATATACACACACGTATGTATATATCTATATATACACACGTATGTATGTGTGTATATATATATATATATATATATATATATATATATATATATATATATATATATATATATATATATATATATNAATTGTGTGTCACGCTTTAAAAGGTGGGGGCACGAAATATTTCTTTTTAAAAGTTCCCTCAACCTCTTTAAGCTGGACTTTATATATATATATATATGCGCCGCGTACTCAAATTAGTTGGTCGGACACCTACTTGTTAGTTGTAAGTCCCCTCTGGTTTGGGTTCAATACCCCTGTGGAGGGTATGATACTCGAATTGTTAGGCCGGGGCTCGTATAATAGCTTCCGGCCATTTTATATATATATATATATATATAAAATGGCCGGAAGCTATTATACGAGCCCCGGCCTAACAATTCGAGTATCATACCCTCCACAGGGGTATTGAACCCAAACCAGAGGGGACTTACAACTAACAAGTAGGTGTCCGACCAACTAATTTGAGTACGCGGCGCATATATATATATATATAAAGTCCAGCTTAAAGAGGTTGAGGGAACTTTTAAAAAGAAATATTTCGTGCCCCCACCTTTTAAAGCGTGACACACAATTCATATGTATAATGCATTTATAGATCTCACACATAAAATTTCATATTTACAAACAAAACACTTTGGTGTTTTAAATATATACATGAAAAATTATTTTACTTTGAAAAAGTGACAATAATAAAGATATGAGCGGTATGTGTCTAATATGAAAGTTTAGGTGTGAAATATGTAAATACATTCGAAGGCTAATCTTACTCTTTTTTGAATCGTGAGTGCTCTAACCAAGCACATTAAAACTCTTCATTTTGTTTTCAACCAATATACTGCACATTCGAGCAATGAAGAACCCTACTTGACGATCCGGACCGTAAATCACCTGATTTACGGTCAGGATGTATTTCGGTGGGCCCCGCCTAAATTTTTTTTAAAAAAAAAACTGAAATAATCATGACCGTCAGGATCAGACACCGCATGCAGAGATGCATGCGGTGTCCGTACGCAATAATTTCTCCCCAAACAGACCCTTAGAAATTGCACCATCTTTAAAAAGCATAAACAACTCCACAACTGAACAGTAACCAGACGAATTACATTGTACTCTACCTGTCATTTATGGGAGATACTAAACATATCGTGCTTATTAATATTAATCTTAATTACTCAATAATCACAGAGCTTAACTCATTTAAATCCACATAATAAAAACGTTAAAACCGTGTTGACGAAATTTTGCACTTATAAAAGGTACTTAGAAAGGCAAGTCCAACTCAAAAACTGTAACAGCAAAGAGCCACGCGCCGACCAAAACACAAAGCCGGGCCACCGGCCACTTGACTGCTAGCGAAACAAATATAGTTGTTCTTTTATCTTCATTACACACCTTCGGGCCGATTGTAACGGCTAATATGTTAATAAATTTCACTTATGAAAGGCATGTCTTTATTCCAAAAAAAATAATAATAATAATAACAAAAACAAAGGTGATCATTTTTGCAAAATTAAAATTATTTTAGGAAATTTAGGATTTGGAGCGATTGTAACTATTTGAAGAAGCAACTGTGAAGTTACTGAATAAGAAAATTATTGTTCAAAAAATTACGGTGGCTATTATAAAATTTTTAAAAAATAAAAATCAGACCACATTATTCAAACAACATTTGTAGTTAATTAGTTCTAGTGTAAAATCACAGCTTTTAACTTCAGTTTTTTGAGACACAAACAAAATGTTGTTTTGCCAAAAAAGATATATTGTAGTGTGATACTGCACCGCCATTGCACCGCTGCCCCAGAGGAATCCTTAGTTGAAAACAAAAAAAAATTATTAAAAAATTATGAATGATAAAAGGGCTCCCAAATCAAGAATTCTATTTCTATTAATCAGAATGAAATAATGTGCAGAATAAGACTCTTTTTTAGGCAGTTTATCTGCTTGAAAACGTCGTCTCACCATTTGGAAACTGCATTTGAACAACTTATCCGGAAATGTAAATGATTTCTTGCACTAAACGTAGAATGCGAGTTGCATCCTGCGGTCCGAGTTCCCAAATAAATAATTTAACTGAATAAACACAAAATACCCCCCAAACACACCCTAAATAATATGTGTTAAGTATGACTCATATGCCATAAATGAGACAGATGCTGGGGCGGAGCGGAGCCCACGAGCGAAATGGAGCGGAAGAATCTATCCAATCGGAAGAGTTTCATTATGTGGGTTGGGGTGCGGGGACATATTGTGCTATAAAGTTATATATATGTCATATTTTTAAATTTAGATGAGCTGAATCTTATATTATGTATTCTTTTCTGAATATTAAAAAGAAAGTCATGAATTTATTCCCGATGATATATGCATATTTACAAATCTCTTAAATCCATTTTTTCTTCGCCCTTACATTACTCGATAATATTTGCTCAAGAATGGAAAAGTCCAAACAGCAGTCCTGCTCCCCTGGTCATTTTCCTGGAAAACTCATCTGGTCTTCCCACGCTTCCTCCCCCTCCACCGGCCACCTCCTACTTAAGCTCAACTTCGTCTTGGTCTTCCCACGCTTCCTCCCCCTCCACCGGCCACCTCCTACTTAAGCTCAACTTCGTCTTCCTCCCCGCATCTCCATTTCCATCCAAAGGTCGAAGCCAGATATACTGCAAGCGGAGAGAGAGAGAGAGAGAGAGAATGGTCGCCTGCGCTGTCTTCTCAACTCGAAGCACCACCTCTCCTCTTCCCCACTGCTCTTCCCGGACCCACACCCGCCGACCCCCTCTCTCAATCACCATTCGCAGCTCCACCTCCGACCACCCCACCACCCTCTCCGCCACCGCGTCGCCAGCTGACCTCCCCCTGCGCAAAATCCCTGGCGATTACGGCCTCCCCTTCATTGGTTCCATCAGAGACCGTTTTGCCTATTTCTACACAGAAGGATGCGATGCCTTCTTCCGCTCCCGCATCAGACGCTACAACTCCACCGTCTTCCGCATCAACATGCCGCCCGGCCCCCTGCTCTCCGCCGACCCCCGCGTAATCGCCCTCCTCGACGCGCTCTCTTTCCCAACCCTCTTCGACACCTCCGCTGTCGAGAAGCGCGATCTCTTCACAGGCACCTTCATGCCCTCCACCGACTTCACTGGCGGCTTCCGCGTCCTCTCCTACCTCGATCCCTCCGAACCCCTCCACGCCCCGCTCAAGAAACTCCTCTTCTTCCTCCTATCACATCGCCGCCGAACCCTAATCCCTGAGTTCCGCCGTACGTTTGGATCTTTCTTCTCTTCTCTTGAATCCGAATTATCTAAGAACGGGAAAGCAGATTTCGGTCCAGGAAACGATCGCGCTTGCTTCGATTTCCTCTCCCGCGCGCTGCTAGGTCGCGATCCAGTGGATTCAGCGCTCGGATCTGATGCCCCGGGGATTATCACGAAATGGGTTTTGTTCCAGCTTGGCCCATTGCTTACCATCGGCTTACCGGGGATTATCGAGGAGGCTACTCTCCACTCCTTCCGCCTACCGCCGGCGCTTGTTCGATCCGATTACACCCGACTAGTCGATTTCTTCCGCGAATCCGCCGGTCCAGTGCTCGACGAGGCCGATCGGCTTGGGATCTCCCGCGAGGAAGCCGTGCACAATCTCGTCTTCTCTGTCTGCTTCAATTCTTTCGGCGGTATGAAGATCCTCTTCCCCAATATCGTCAAATGGCTCGGCCGCGCCGGCGGGCAGCTCCATGCCCGCCTAGCTGCCGAGATTCGATCCGCCGTGCGATCAAATGCCGGCGAAATCGGGATGCGGATGATCGAGGAAGAAATGCCGCTGGTAAAATCCGTCGTCTACGAAGCTCTCCGCATCGATCCACCCGTGCCGATGCAGTACGGGAAGGCGAAGCGCGATCTACTGATCCGGACCCATGATGCCGCGTTTGAGGTGAAGACAGGGGAGGTTCTGTTCGGTTACCAACCTTTTGCAACGAAGGATCCTAGGGTTTTTGATCGGGCGGAGGAGTTCGTCGGAGATCGGTTCGTTGGAGGGGAAGGGGAGCGGTTGTTGAGGTATGTGGTGTGGTCGAACGGGCCGGAGACGGAGGGGCCGACGGTGGAGAACAAGCAGTGTGCCGGGAAGGATTTCGTCGTGTTGGTGGCGAGATTGCTCGTCATTGAGCTGTTTTTAAGGTATGATTCGTTTGAGATTGAGGTGAGTTCGTCGGCGTTGGGATCGGCGGTGAAGCTGACTTCGTTGAAGAAGCGAGCTTTTGAGGGATCGCAGGGAAGGTGAAGGCTGGATTCTTGTTGTTGGTTTGGTTTTGTTTTGTTTTGTTTTATTTTAAAATTTTTAAAATAGTTTTGGAAATAATGTGGAAATGATGTGAAGAATGTGATGGGTGGTTTTCTCGTGTTAGAAAATATTACGTTCGGAGTCGAGTACTAACATAGAGTTATGTTTGAATTTTAATTAAAATTTATTGTACGTCTTTATCTAAAAAGCGAATAAACTTAAAGCTCGACTCGATCATGATGTACAATATGATTGTACTTGAGGTTTTTCACAATATCGTACATTATGACTTTCACATCAAATTATTTATTTGGATGTATTTTTTTTAGTATAATCATGTTGTACTATATGATTGTAATTCTACATCCAGACTCCGGACGAGATGATTTATATATAACTTAAATTTTCATATTCACATTATAGTACTTAAAATGCATAATATTACATAAAAATATTATTATTATATGCTTTTTTAAAAATAATTCATTTTTAATGTATAAATATATGGCCTCAAGATGTTATGAACTTAAATATGAAAATTTAAGTTCAATTTGTCAAATAGGTAAAAATTTTGGTGTGGACTTGAGTTTCTAAAAAATTGCAGCATTTATATACATTGCACACAATTTTTATGTATTTTTATATCTCATAATTAAAATTTTATATTTACACATGAACTAAGATCTTTAATATATATTTTAAAACTAAAATATACTTTTTTAGTGTATAAATTTAAAACATCAAATTGCATCCATTTTTTTTTTGGAGAAAAAAAATCAAAATACATGCAATTATTTGTTGCACATTTTTTACTAACCGTTTGAATCACGCATATTAACATTTACTTTTCTCAAAAAAAAAAAAAAAAAAAAAAAACACAAAGTCCTATGTGAGATACATAAGTACTCGAATTGTGTGCAATGCATGTGAATTTTCACAAATAATAAACTCATGAATTAAGGACCCGTTTAGGACCCCATTTTTGTGACTTTTACGTTGCAAAAAAGGAGAAGTTGCATTTGAGAACCTTTTTATTTTGAGCGTTTCACTGGTTGTGGGACGTAATAAGTCGAGTGTCGAAATGGAAGGGGGAGAAGGCGTTCCGCAGTTGGAGCTCTATTGCGAGGTGCCTTTGACGTCGCTGGCCCTTTAGATTTCTATCAATCCCACTCCTTATCCTCGTATGTACCCTTGTCTCTATCCTCATGTCACCGTATCATTAGGACTGAAACCTGGTTCCACTCTCTTACCTCCGTTCGGCGCTAAGGACTTGCTGCAACGTTTCGGTGAAGTTTTCTCCTATATGGTTTTTTTTGCGGTTCATTTGCTGGATACTTTTGTGTTTCTTGCTTCTTTTATGAATTTTTTGTGTTCTTGATCTACATATGTATTCATTGTTGTTTGATGATCGATTAAATAGCTCTTTCTCATGTATATGCGTAGATGAACACTTTGCGGGGAGATTTCTGAGCATCTATTTATTTTTTTTCTCGTATTACATATGCTTTGATGCAAAGTTGAAGTTTACAAGATAGATTAGTTAGCAGCATATATAGTGATCTTGATCAAGCAGTAGAAGCTATGAAATGAAAAATATATGACATTTTGTTCATCTGTTTTTTAAAGGTTTATGAATTTAGTTTTCTGCTATGTTTGTTTAGTTTTCTTTTGCTGACTATGGAGAATTTAGTTTTCTGCCATAAAATACATGACTGTGGAGTAACATTTTGAGGTGGAAAATGTTGATCACTGCTATGTTTGTTTAGTTTTCTTTTGCTGAGATTTTTATAACTAGAATTGCATATGCTTTGCTGCACATTTGAAGTTTGCATCATAAATAAGTTAGCAGCTGTTGGCATCAATTTTTGATGTCGCAAGTGTCAGATGTCCGGTCGAGCACTATAGAATCTTGCTTGATGCATGTGTTGATTCTCGTAGCGCGAGACATCCATTTCAGACCTTTCGGTGTGTGTTGAGAGATGCGTAGCCAAGGTCATTTTTGCTAGGCTTTGGCTCTTTCTTAGGCGAAGGTCGGTCAGCATTCTGTTCGTCGGATCACTCGGATCGGGTCAACAAATATTATTAGTCGCACCACACGCAAAATTGACTCAAATTGGCCCGTCCACCGGGCCAACAAATATTATTCGTCGCGCCACTACCGCTACGATATGCTCATTTGTTCGGGCCACTATCGTCATGACATGCATATCTCCAGGTCATTGCCTTACCGACATACCTTCTTTTCGGGCCCTTGCCGCCACAACACGCCCATTCCTTCGGGTCACTGTCTTACCGACATACCCTCTTTTCGGGCCACTACCGCTAAGGTATGCCCATCCTCCGGGTCACTGCCTCGACATACCCTTTTGTTCGGGTTACTACACCATATGTCCATCCTCGGGTCACTGCCTCCCCGACATACTCATCTTTTGGGTTGTTGTCGCTACGACATGCCCGCTTCTTTTGAGTCACTATCGTTACGACATACTCGCCTTCACCGCTGTGGTGCACTTATCATATGTTTGTTGCTTATCCTGCATGTTTGCATGTATGCTCGGTGAGTGTCTCTCGGGTAAGGTGTAATTCATCTTTATAAGTGTCCTTTTACTCAATGTAAACTCACCTATAGTCGGTGTCTGCTAGTTACATGGCACCCTGGGTCCTCGGGCAGATGTATATCCTCTTTATAGGTAGTATGTTTTACCGATACATCTTATTTGTGCATGTCATGTTGCATGTAACATCCTTGCATTCATTTGTATGGTGTGTTCGATCTTTTGAGCACCCGTTGTGATTGCCCTATACTTCGGTCGAGCAGTCACAATGTGGGCTTTCTGCATGACTGTTTATTTTGCCCATTCCTCGATGACTTGCCCTACTTGTTAGGAGAGTGACCTCGTGTTGGTTGCGACGCCTTAACAAACATTGCTTGCTTGGTTGATCCCGGTGAACAATGCGAGTTAAGTTATCGGGATTGACATGAGTATGAATGTGCTAAGGATTTAATAGATCTAACTTGTGTCACCGCTCTTTGTGACACCCTTTAGATCCTTCAGATCTTTAGGATGACATTAGTATGGGAACCACGTGGAGTAGATCAGGAACATATGCTCATGCCCCGTATCTTAATTTTGAATTTTTATATTGATGCATAAAATTACGACCGGGCATGCATATGCGGAGTCCTGCCACTTTTTTTCTTTTCTGGGATATGTTGCAAACCTAGCGACACTGACCTTTTATTATTTTATTTGGCTTGTTTTGATTTTTGCATCATGTTGCATGTCTACGTTTGCCTGATTTGTTTTCCTTGTTTCTTTCTGTGATTTGGGATTTCACGATGTCACATAGGCTCATTAGGACTTAAATTTTTAATTTTTATACTTAAAAATCCAAAATAAAATATTTAAGATAATTAAAATTTAGGACTAAAATAGTCAGGATTTAAAATTTTCACTTTTACTTTCCTACATATATTAATAGGGTCTCCACAATACTTAAGGGTCATTCTAGATAACTGCATTCATATTTGCATGTCCCGAGAAGGAGTCAACGTGCTTCTCCAACCTGACAGACCCAACATATCTTTATATAAGTAGTTGTCTAGTGCGTCTAGGGTGTTAGAAGACTCCCCGAACCAAAGGGAGTGTAAGTCCTTTTTGTTTGGAGTGTTTCTAGCTTTGTAGCTGAACCTCCCTTTCTGTTCTTTCTAGAGGCATCCTCGCCACTTCAACAGGTATAAGTCACACCTCTTAGAGCTCCAGCTTATAACCATAGGATAGAGTTTCCTTCCTTTGACCTTAGGGCTACCGAGGTTTCCGTGGACGACACAATTCACGGATTGCTGACCGAGAACCTCAGAACGTGTTGAGTCGACTACCTTCATGACCAGGTAGACTTAGGGTGTTAGTAACCGTGTATGACGAGTCTGTGGTACCCCGACCCAGTTACGTCTACCTTTTAGGATCACTCAACCTTCCTTCCATTGAGCCCTATCACTCCTTTGAATTCGTCAATATCCTTTTGACAAACTGAGGCCGATGAGCTGCCGTTCATTTAGGATACGACGATTTGTCCTCTGTCCTTATGGTCCGGACGTGCTTTGACGTGTTGGGATATCCCCGTCAATATGATTTATGATTATTCTGTGGGCCCTGTGTGCCGATGAACAGCTACCCATTCGGAAAGTGAGAAACTCACTCTCTGCCCGATGACTTAGCGTGAGCTTTGAAGCATCAGAACTGTTTCCACACGGAATAACCTTCATTTGATTGTCTATACCTCAGGTCTATGATAATATAAAATGAAACTCCTTTTATTAAGAGTATTCTTGGGTAACTCTCAAGATGTAATTAACCAGTAGAAATAGGTTCTTTTGGGAGTGCTCTTGACCCCATAACAGATACATACACATGACTCTCTGGTTATGGGTAGTCTACGTAGATACTTCTTTCGCGGATAATAGTTTAAGGTGTCTCCGCCCAATCTTGTTTGGGCGGACAATCATGACTTATCATTGCGAGGTTTATCACACGTAGACTTTCAACATTTTATTTTTTCTCTTGTTTGTCTCTTTGTCGTATGTCAATTCTTATTTGGTTCCTCTCCAATTCAAATCACTGATATGATTTGGGAGGGAGATTTATTCGAATGGGGGAAGTATACGACGATCGACAATCTGACGACTCCTTTTAAAATAAAAAAGAGAAAAATGAACGGAAACAACATCATCTTTACCTGTTCTAAACAATCACTGGAAGCGATGAGATGAAACATATATGAGCAATGCTCGTCTGTTTGTTTTAATTTTTTTTGTTGGTTTATTTTCTTTAGATAGGTAAATGAATGGTTTTCACTTTTTCTAACATATGTTGCTAGTCGAACTATTTGCACTTGCCTCCTCCTCAGTATGGAGTAATGTTTTGGGGGGGGGATTTTTGTGCCTTGTTTTTTTTTTTTAGTTTATTTAAGACTTTTATAAATAGAATTGCATATTTCTTGTTGCACATATGAACTTTAGATGATAGATAAGTTAGCAACATCCTTACTTGTTCTGTTTAATCAGTAGAAACAATATGATGAAATATATATGAGCATTGCTCATCTATTTATTAAAATTTTTTTATTGGTTTATTTTCTTTTGATTGATATATGAGTACCGATTTTCAGTTTGTTTGACAAATTTTTTTAGTTGAATTGTTTGCTCTTGCCACCTCCTCAGTGTGGAGTAATATTTTGGGGAGAGAATGTTGAACACTTCTCACTTTTTTACTTTTCTTCTACGTAGACTTTTTATAAATAGAATTGCATATGTTTTGCTGCATATTTGAAGTTTGCATTATTGATAAGTTAATATTATCCTTACCTGTTCTAAATGATCTTCAACCACCTCAGCAGGATCTCATCACCCAAAGAGTGAACTACTTAACGGGCTATAGTGTCTCATGCTCTGCACGATGACCAAGTTTTACTCAACCGACAAAAATCCTCTGACAAGATTTAATGCTTGATGACTTGATCAACACGTCCAGCCAGCTAATGTCAACCGGTCGGATCAGTTCGATCAACCATTTTTAGACATTCACCCGGTCATTCTTGCTCGAGGAAACAATCAGCCGATGGTCCTTATCCATCCAACCGAGTGACAACATTGACAGCTTTACCTTATCGGCCTCATAGACCGAGCCAAAGAGTAGCTAGGCCTTGGACCCATAGGGTTATAATCCCAACAACAAACCATACATATCCTACTTTAATATGGGAATCAACGTAACTTTAATTCCTGTACCCCTATCTATAAATTTGAGATCACTGCATAAATAAAACGTTACATAATTCCCTCACTTTACTATTCAGCAGAGCACTCCTCTATTTCGCTTTCTCCTGCCCTACATTCTATTACTTGGGTGTGATTCACATGACAACCACAGATTCAACAGTAACTTTCAAAAGGTATAAATCTTAGATTAATGCCAGTATTTCCATATATTAAACCTTAAATTCAAAATGTCATGTTTGGAGTCAAACCACCAAATACCCCCAAAATGGGCCTCATTTTAACAAATTCAAATACAACATAAAACCTTATTTGCATAACTAACAACCTGTTAATAAAACTAAAATGAAGAATCTCGAAAGCACGAGTTTGAACGCTCATCCTTAAAACAAACAAAAAATGTCTTCAGAGCTATCGCGATTGGTATTGAAAAGAAAGCACGTGTACAGATTTGTTTTGCCAGGTGCGTGTGGGAGATTGGACCAAATTAAACAAATGCAAACAATATGGCACTCTATACTTTGAAAAGTCCAAAGTGAAATAGAGGAGTATAACCCCTATTTGCAGGTGCACACTCTATACTTTAACAAATTCTAATATTCTGTCGTTCTTCGTGACACCCTATAGATCCTTCTGAAAAATAACAGATCACTTTGAAAAGTCCAAAGTGCATGCACCGTCTATTTTCACGTGAGATATAATAAAAATTTATGTGAATTATTTATTGGAAGTTAAATAAACTATGGACATATTAAAAATATACATCGAAAATATGTTTGCACCGATAGGATCGGGAATATCTAACAGTCTAAATAAAAGATAGCGACAAAATATTAGAAGACACGCTTAACCGATCAGATGTAACTGTCTTAGCCAAAGTCGAAGATCTATTGAGCTAGGAGAAAGATGAAAAGAATGACCGATGACAGGATTCGAATCCGATCCAATCAAACTAAAGAAAGACATATAAGCATTGAAACAAACCACTACGAGAAAACCGATCGAGGTTTTCTCATAAGGTACCAAGAATTGATAATAGAAAATAGTCTCATAGTCATCCCACGGGCTCTCCTTGTTGAGTAATGAGCTACCTATTCAGTTACCATGATTCACCATTTGTGTGATAGTTTAGCCTCACTCCGCCGACAGGAGCCTCTCATCCATGGATTAAGAGTCGACAGCCAGACAAGATCGACTAATTGACAAGCCTTAGTCGACCAAATCAATCTGGTCGACTCGAAGCCAATGAAGCTCAGTCGGTCGACAATGCTTACTCAGCCTAATCGACTGGACTGTCCTTATCGAGCTAAAGCCATATTTGTCCAACCGTCTAAGCCAGAGAAGAGTCGAGTGATAAGCTCATATATATATATAATACATAGAATATCATGTACAACCCCTATTAAAACAAAAGCAAAAATGTAATATCATTATAATGTACCATTCCACCTATAAATAGGGGATCATTTTATGAGAAAATGAGATATAAAAGATATTGTTCATTATTATTCACTCACTCACACACACTCTCTTTTTCTTTTTCTTCCCCTCCCTCGATTCTTAGACTCTGTTCCTTAAGGTGTGATTCACGGACAAATCACGTCTCAACAAAAAATTTATGTGAATTACGTGTATGGCTCGTTTCTAAATCGAGCTAAAAGAAAATATTCATCTTGTTTAATGAACAAATTAAATATGTACTACATAGTGAGCCAAGCATAAACTATTCGAGAACGGCAATTTTATCTTGGTAGCCCTAGTCTCTTATTAAATATAAATAATGTTATCTTAAATGAAAACACAAACAAATGCTGAGCTCGCTCAAACAAAACAAATTTACACAATTTTACAAGACTGAATAAATCGTTTGTAATTTTTGTTTTCTTAAACATTTAATTACATTGTAATTTTATATTATCATAAAATAATTTTAAAATTAATTATTGAAACATCTTACTAGGGATATGACTTATTATAAGATTTTTTTTTTTCAAAATGATCATTTTAATTTACGTTGTTGCTCCATTATTAAGCTCCTATTTCTTAAAAATTAATATATGTTGTTCCTTTATAAATTTCCATTAAAGAGATGTTTTATTAGAATTGATAGGTTCATGAACTCTTCATATAAATTCAGCATAAGTTCATCTTCTGTGTAGTGCTCCATTGTTGATAAAATATTACGTACAAAAATTTGTCATATATAGTACACAAGAAACTAATAATAAACACAAGCAAGCAGGTGTGCACCTGCACTGATAAGAGCAAAATATGAGTTTATGAAACCAAACAATGCGGAATACACAGTCCTACTCTATTAGTTATAAGGAAATTTGAATAGGATAAAGATAGGATTGCTATGAACAATGTTTTTACACTACGAGTCTATTTAAGGTGGCAGCAGATATTTGTAAACCTTTTTTTTTTCCAATTTTAAGAAAATTTGGTTAAGTGTAGATCTAGTGGCGGACAAGATTAAAGAGAATTGTCTTAGACGGTTTGGTAACATTAAATGTCGATAACTTGGTGATTCTGTTAGGAGATATGTTTTAGACATGACTTATGCAAGAAAGGCAATGGTAAACCTAAAAAGACTTGGGTGTATTGTATAAAACATGATATTAATATATTAGAGTTAAATAAAAATATGACACTCAATAGGTCGCAATGGAGAAACGGATTCATGTAGCCGACTCCACTTATTGGGACAAAGGCTTGTTGTTGTTGTTGAGAATATCTGGTGGTGGCTGTCTTACATTGCCCACACAGTAGTGGATCTAGAAATAAACGCTATTTCCCACCACAAAAATCTTTGAAAAACAACAAAAAAAGTAGTAGCAAATTTTCAACGTGGGAACGATCACTTGGCTCAAAGGATACTTAATCCAGGTTATTTAGCAGCAAATAAGTCAGAAGTTGTTCACAAAAATAGGTTCTTCCCTAAAGTAAAAATGAAAAGATTTTGGACTAAACAGAAACTTTCTGGCTTAAGCATAATGTAATACCAGCACCTTTATTTTCATTGTCAGTAATTGAAATTAAGCCGACAATAAGATGATTTGAATGCTTTTTAATTTTCTTACCAAACTGAATATCCAGCAACCTAAAGATTTAATGTATATTATGAGAAATTCTACTACATAAATACATCTTAAACTTAAAATAGAAATTTCATGATTCTTATGTTTAAAACTAGTGCATAAATACGGCCCCCACTTTTTGGGTGTGCCATATAAATTAGCATTTTCTCCCTCACTTCTCTCGCCAAATAATCTCTTTCATCCTCCTCCTCCTCCTCCAGATCTCTCTACCTCCTCTCTCTGCCCAAATCTCTCCTCTTATCACAATTGAGTAAATGTAATATGCATACTTTATGAGAAATTTATATACAGACACACTTTCATAATTCACAAGGGACATTTAAGCAGCCATTAAAAAAAGTTATTATCTGCTTATTTCTTTTCCTCTTAATGATTTTTCCCGACAAAAAATGTATTATTTCAAAGATTTGCATGTTCTGAAAATATATTTCTTTTACAATTCAAAAAGCCTCATATCGATCTACAACGCCGGAGAACAGTTTGAAATACTTTAAATGGACTTGTTCTGAAAATAATGTTTAAATTTTCAGGTATGAGAAGTGAGTATTGCAAACATGAACATATCCTTCTAGGTTGGTGTTGATAAACTAACCTCAAAGATTCCTACTCTACAGTCCAGATAACAAGAGAAAATATGGAGGAAATGCAAGTTTCAGTATTTGGCTACAAACCGTTCCAGAATGAGATTCCATGCGATTCAAGTTGAACTGATCCAAATGCATGTCAAAAGAGAGACATATCTGGTGGCGGCCCATACACTGTTTTCCATGAAAGTGGAATCACCCATCCTCCTGGCTCGTTACCTGTATGGAGATGAGATCATGATATTCATACCCTTTATCAATAACATCATAAAATTTAGAAAGATCTACTTACATTCCACACAATTCCTATGTATTTCCATATCAAAGCCTACACTTTGATTTTTACATACATATAGCGTTTTACATATGCAAAAAAAAAGTCATATTTCACTTATTAAAAGTTTATAACAGTGGTATTTATGATGTGAAAAAATGGAAGGTTGCGTTACGCAGTCGACAACCAGCGTAAAATTTGTCAAAAAATCATGACATGAATTCTTTCGATCATCGTGTAAATGTTAGGGCGTCCCTTGAAAGCAACGGGTTGTATGACTTGAATACAGTGAAAAATGTGCAAGGGTCGTTACACCGGCACCTAGGTTGGTGTCAGTCAAATAAGCAAGAGTCCTCAAATTACAGACGGATGCGGGTAAAGAAGTTAGTTTATGAAACAAAATTTAAGATGTGGTCTTGGAATATAGGTACTTTCACATGTAAATTAATGAAATTAGTTGATATTATGATTCATAGAAAGATAAAAATCTTATGTATTGAATAAACTAAATGGTTGGAGCAAAGATTAAGAAAATTGATAACTTAGGTTTTAAACTTAGGCATTCAGGTAAGAGTCACACTAGAAATGGGGTAGGTGTAATTATAGATAAAAGTTTGAAAGATAATGTTGTAAAAATTAATAGAATTGGATATATAATTATAGTCCTTAAGATTATTGTTGATACTGAGATTTTTAATATTATAAGTGCTTATGCTCATTAAGTAGGTTTAGATATTGGTTCTAAAGAAAAATTTTGGAATGACCTAGAAGACTTGATACAAATGATACCACTTGAAATAAGAATTTTTATTGGGGAAAATGTAGGGACATGTCGGTAGAGTAGTAGAAGATTTTAAAAATATTCATGGTGACTACGTTTTTGGAGTGATTAATGAAGAAAGTAGAATCATATTATATTTTGTTTTAGCTTATGATTTTGTTATTGCTAATACTTTACTCCGGAAAAGAGATGAGTATATTAATACTTATAAGAATGAATCTAATAAAACACAAATTAATTGTTTTCTTATGAGAAGAAGAGATCATCAAGAATGTAAATATTGTAAGATCATTCCAAGTGAAAGATTTAAGTACTCAATATCGATTATTAGTTATAGATTTAAGATGAAGAGTCGAAAAAATAAATAATACTAGGAATCATTGTCGTAGAATTAGATTGTGACACCAAAAAGACAAATAAATTTATTTTTAGGAGTAAACTTCAAGATTTCAAAATTTGGATGTTCATGAAGAAGCAAATTATATGTGGGATAAAGTAATAAATATTATTAAACAAGTGGCAAATGATGTACTTGAAGAATCAAAAGAAAAAGTTTCTATAAATAAAAATTGTTGGCGGTGGAATAATAATATGCAAGAAAAGATAAAATATAATAAGTTATGTTATAAAAATTGGCTTAAATGTAAAAACATAGAGAATTGGAAAAAATATAAAATGACCCATAGGTTTTCTAAGAGAACAATTTGTGACGTTAAAAATTTTGCTTTTAGTAATCTTTATAATAGATTAAATATTAAAAGGGTTGAAAATTTTTTTTTTAACTTGGTTAACCAAAAAAAAATAAAGTAAACATTTAAATCAAGTAAAGTGTATTTAAAATGAAAATAAAAAAGTGTTTTTCTTACAAAAAGATATTCAACGTAGGTGGGGCAATTTTTTTGATAAATTTTTTAATGAAATTTCTGATAATACAAACTACTTAAGTGATCTTAAATATCGTTAATAATAATAAAATATTTCATTTTTACCATCGCATTAGTAGCAAAAAGTTGAGAATGCCTTACAGAAAATCAAAGGTGGAAAGTTTGTAGGACCTGATGATATCCCAGTTGAAGTGTGGAAATATATATGAGATTTGAGTGTATCTTGGCTTACTAAACTCTTTAATATTATTTTAAAAACTAAAAAGATGTTTGAGTGAAGGAAGAGTATTTTAGTTCCCATTTTTAAAAATAAAGGATATGCACAAGAGTGTGCAAATTATTGATAAATTAAGTTGATGTGTCATACTTTAAAATTATGGAAGAATGTAACTGAACATAGGTTAAAACGTATTACAAAGATTTCTCATAATCAACTTGAATTTATGTCGACCAGGTCTACTATGGAAGCTATACATTTATTGAGAAGTTTGATGGAAAAGTTCAGAGAGAATAAGAATGATCTACATATGATTTTTATTGATTTAGAAAAAGCTTACGATAAGATTTCAAGAGATATCCTTTGAAGAGCTCTAGAGAAGAAAGGTGTTGATATGACTTATAATCAAGTCATTAAAGATATGTATACTAGAGTTGTTACTTGCGTTTGACGGGATTGGGGTTGGCCCAATTTTTTTCTTTTTCAGTTTGGTTTCCTTCGGGGTTGGGTTTTAGGCCCTTTTTTTTTTGTTTTGTTTTTGGTTGTTTTACTGGATATTTACAAGAGGACGTACCTTGGTGTATGTCTTTCGCTAATGATATTCTTCTCATGGATATGACTAGAGAAATAGCTCAGGAAAAACTTAAATTATGAAGGTCTTCATTGGAGTCTAAAGTCCTTCGTTTGAGTAGAACTAAAATTGAATGCATGGAATGTAATTTTAGTAGTAGTAGCTCTAGTGAAAGGGTTGTAACTATGGGTGATCAAGTTATTAAAAGTTGTGAATGCTTTAGATATCTTGGGTCTATTGTTCAAAGGGATGGTGATATAGATGAGATGTTATCAGTAGAATTCAAGATGGTTGGTTGAAGTAGAGGAATGCTTCGGGTCTGTTGTGTGATAAAAAAGTACCGTTTAGATAGAAAAGGAAAATTTTATAAGATGGTGGTGAGACCTACAATGTTGTATGGCGCTGAATGTTGGCCTTTAAAAGAGAAGCATAAAACTAAGTAAAGTGTTGCCAAGATGAGAATGCTTGGGTGGATGAGTGGCTTTACATTAAGAGACAAAACGTGAAATGAATCTATCTGTGATAGGGTTGGTGTAGCTCTAATGTCGGAAAAAATTAGAGAGCCGTCTTATATGATTTGGTGACATTAAACGTCGACCATTTGATGATCCGATTAGGAGATGCCTAAGATTTGATTTATGTTAAGAAAGGCAGAGGTAGACCTAGAGAGACTTGGGCGTATTGCATAAAAAATGATCTTAACTTATTAGAATTAAATGAATATATGACACTCAATAAGATGCAATGGAGAAAAAGGATTCATGTAGCCAGCCCCATTTAGTGGGATAAAGGTTTGTTGTTGTTGTTATTGTATAAAAGATTTGAGAGTTATAAATGTAATAAATGAAGCATAGATGTTAGATATGTAAATACATAAAAATTGTGTGGTATGCATGCAAATGCCCCCAAAATTTATATACTGATGACTTGCAAGATTTGCAAACGACGATTTATAATTCTCTATATTTGCTTGCTTTCAACAATGCTTGAAACATAGGCCAATAAGAAAATGCTTTGACATGATGAAATAAAATGGAATTTATCTACAGAAATCAAATATGAAACTAATTTGCAAGAAATAAGGCCTAAACTCACCATGGAAATTTTCTTGATCAATACCCAGAAGCTTGCAAGCAGCCTCAGCTAACTGTAACGAGTCCTGAATGTTATCCCCTTCCGAACAATAGCATAGCAAACAAGTAACTTTTACTCCTTTGGCCTGACCAATTCAATGAAGTCAACCACATGAGCCCCCTAAGGAATAAAGAGAAGTTTAACTATCCATCAAAATAACCACCTTGCAGCATACAAATAAGGCGGCAAATGGCAGTCCTGCATAGTAATCATCATCAACCAAGTCATCTTCCTGATCTATATAGTCTTCCTGGCTAAGATTTTCTTCAGCTAGATGCATAAGATACTTCCATCTCCTCTCAAAAGGTTTATATTCTTCAAGTCTTTTCCAACCTAGCCTCTCACAATCTACGTCATGCCCATCATCATTGACACTTGAAATGTAATAGATCTGCATAAAACTAACAGTAAAAAAGAAAAATCTCAGTAGACTACACCTAATAGAAGCGATATACAGAGAAAAGACAGCCAAAAAACCAAAAAGAATTACCTCGACCCATCGGTTTGCTTTCTCTTACCGGAATCTAAGCTGGAAAGAATAACAATATGCTTCTTTCCAATAGCTGTTACAAAATTAGCCAAGCTTTTTGCAAATTCAATCATCATCCCCTACATCAATGATCAATCAATTACGAAAACCATTACAAAATCAAGTCATTTGGGTTTTGTTTTTAAAGCAAAAAAGATAACAAAAATCAATGACATAATCAACCAATTTCGAGCAAGATTTTCTTTTCCAGCAATTCCCACTAAGAGCTACATTTGGTGAAATATCTACACTTCTAAATATACTAGGATTGGAGAAGCCAATTTAAAGAGTCGTTTCACATTGTCCTATTTCCCCTCTCATTTACCCTTTTGGTATCCTTCATTTAGTGTACCATTTATTTTCTTGAGAAAAACAACATGAATAAATTAACTTAGTGACGTTTGGTCTATGGAGGAAGGACCGGTCCTCAAAGGGAGGGGGGCTGCCGCTCCTCTCTTCCCCTTCTCTTTCCCATTTCCTTTCCTCTCTTTCATTCATTCCTTCCTAGCACTTTTTTATTTTAAATCCTTTCCTAAAATCTGAAATCCTGACTATAATTTATTCTCCTTCCTTATTCTAAAACGTTTCATATTTTAAGTCCTTTCCAAAATCTGAATTTTGATTACTTTATTTACCCTCCTTAAATCTGATTTTCCCTCACTTTCTTTCCTTACCTAAATCTGAAATCCTGATTTGATTCTTCTTTCTTATTTTAAGTATTGCCCAAAATAAAATTATAACCTCGATATAAATAGAGGATGATTTACTTAGAGTTAGGGGTCTTTTTTGTTATATCTGAATTCAGGATTTACCCTAAAATTTTCCCTTCGAGGGTTGTATCCAACGTTGAGGAAGTGCTCCTGCTGTCCATCGTCCGAGGTGGTGATCGTCTCCATGGGTCAGAATGGTGTTCTAGCTGTAGGTCGACCCAACCAAGATATTTATCTATCCTTCCACCATTCTTGTTGTTGTCCACCCGTTCCCCAACACTATGTCAGGCTGCCACTGCCCCCTACTTTTCCTGTAGGATGCCACAACCCTTCAACCACCAATAGATCACCGCCCCTCTTCAAGTAGGCCGCCATAGCGCTTCAGCAACCTACAGCCTCCTTTCTTGCAGACCTACAACTGCTCTGCAGCAAATGTTTTAAAAGGCGTGGGCATTCGATGGGACGTAAGCCTCAAAGCATCGGGAGTAAGTCCCATAGTATTAATATATATATATATATATATATATATATATATATATATATATATATATATATATATATATATATATATATATATATATATATANTATATATATATATATATATATATATATATATATATATATATATATATATATATATATATATATATATATATATATATATATATAATATATATATAAGCAAAAAAATTAAACTATTTGTGCATAATAAAAAAAGAAACACAAATAAATCAAGTCATCTAGAATTAGAATCTTTAAGATACTAGCAAAAATCCACAAAAAAAAAATTGAAACATATAAATAAGAAAACATGTTTGAGCCAAAAAATAAATTTATGATCATTTGATCTAAATCCTCGAAGGTTATTCATTCTTTAAACTTATCATCAAAATCTTCTTCTTCACCGATAGTTTTATCCAAATCGCAACTAGGTCCTTCATATTCTCTACATTCATTGTCCACTTCATTGAAGTCATCATTATGCTCAATCACAGGTGCATTCATAATTTATTTCTCCTTATCGTTGTTGCCTAAATTACAAACACAATCAAAATGAAATTCGTAAATATTTATGATATTTTTTCTATAAGAAATTAAGAATGCATATTTATATAAATAACAATTAAATGTAAATGCGAAACTTGTTTTTTCATTCATCTTCTTTTTCCTGTGAGAATATGTTATAAAAATATTTTTTCTTCCATGTGTATTATTTTGTGATTCTTCATTTACATTTGTCATAGACACATTTCTGATTACATCAACATGTTCTTCATTCATCGAAGAAGATTCCTGTAGAAGCACTGGATCTTCTTTCTCAACAATTCACTCATCATCAGAGTCTATATTCTTATCAGTATTAGATCAAAATCTTATTTTATTCTTTTACTTCCCTCATTCAATCTAGTATTGTATCTTACATATACCAAAGCATTCAACCTCTTGAGCTCCAAATTGTTCCTCTTTTTAGTATGAATATATGATAAAAATATTATTTTTAAGAGGTGATTATGAAAGAAAATAGTAATAATTTTAACTTTTAAGAAATAAAAAAATTATAATTGATTCAAAAGTACTCCAATTTCTTTCACAACCTGATAAACTGCATATGAGGCTAAGAACTTGAATCGCAAAATTCATTAATTTAGGTGTTTTTCCCACCAAATCTCATCCAACAATTATCAGGAGATCTTAACTTTCTTGAATCCATAGCAATTCTACTCCCAAAGTCTCCTCGTAAGTTATCATATAATTCTAGTAGAATATCAACCCTAAGTCGATCTTCATAGTTCAACATTCTTTCCATACAAGCAATTAACCCTTCTTTCATCTCATCATCATCAGAAAAATTATCCTCAAAACGAAATTGAGGGTTTAAATAATAACAAGCTGCATGTAGTGGTTTATAAAGTTGGACTTCCCATCTTACATTAATTTTCCTCCAAATAGGTTTATACTTCTTTTCATTATGCCGACAATTAAAAGCAATTTTTTTTTTTGTTGAATCCATTAACTCATAAATATAACCCATGACTGACCTTTCTTCTGAGTCAACCTCTCTTAGAACATTTACAAGCGGCATGACACTTTTGATACAATAAGCAAGATGACCCCAAAAATGTGTATCAAACAAAATAACAGCTCGAGCTTTTATACTTTTGTCTTCTTTACTCATTGGCTAGAACACCAAGCTTCTGAGAAGAACATTGCCAGAAGTGATTGCTTCTGCTTTTATATGATATAACAAACCGTGTGATGGCTAGATGAACAAGCTGCCTATTCTTTGTAAAAGATCTCATCATGCCTAGAACTTATGTGTGCCCATAAATGAATTTTACAACTTATTTTGCTTTTGCAAGTGCGCTCTCATGAAACTTCAACTTTCCAGTGCTTCTATCATTAGGTCAATACAATGTATTGCACATAGTGTCCAATAAATATGTTATTTTTTTAATTATTTTTTTACTCGCATTCACATAGTTTGACCTATTATCTGTTATAATTTGCACTACATTTTTTTCTCTAACTTCCTCAATCACGCCATTCAAATAAGTGAATAGTAAATCACTACTTTTTATTGCATTAGAAGCATCCACATATTTGAGAAAAAAATCCCAATTGGACTGTTCACAAGAAAATCAATCAAAGTTCTACATACTTCTTTTCTTTCATTTTTTTCCCACTTAGAATTTAGAGTAGAATTCCTTGCTTGTGTTGTGGTGAAATAATCTCCATTGGACCTCTAATTCTTGGTGGCCTCTGAGAGGAGTCAACTAATGATGAGTTTATAGCATTTTGACCTTCACCAGTATTTGCACTGCTTCTAATATCATTTAAGACACTGTGACATTGTGCTTTGACTTTTGAATTTCTTTTGATGCTTTCTTACATTTCTCTTGAACTTCAGTAAGGGCTTTAGTACATGACTATATGCCCTTATGTGTGCCTGCAAGATGTTGTTTCATCATGTTTATTGTTCCACTACAAATTTGATTGCAAAACTGATATCTGAAATGTTTTTCATTGGGTATGTTTGTTGTATATTGCCATGCAAAGTCATTCTTGGTACTGCGACTACTACCGGCTACACAATCCCCCATTCCATTACTAGCAGTTAATAACTAATCTAACACATTGAAAAAATGGATGAAATCCGCCTCTAGCAAATTGAGTACATGAAAAAAAAATGTGATTCATTGTAGCTAGAGTGGTCTCTAGCAATACTTTAACATGAAAGAAATATATATATATATATATATATATATATATATATATATGTATGTATATGTATATGTATATATATGTATGTATATGTATATGTATATATATGTATGTATATGTATATGTATATCTATGTATGTATATGTATACATACATATATATATATATACATACATCTATATATATACATACATATATATATATACATACATATATATATATATGTAGATATGTAGATGTATATGTATATAATTTGCAGTTCACTGTTGTAGCTACAGTGAAATTACTGTTGCAGCTACAGCGAAATCATAAGAAAATGTAGCACAGCCGCTACGGTAACCAAAAAATTTGCGGTGTTGTAAAATGATAAATTAAAAACACATGATTTAACTGTTTCTACTTTTTACACCATAGTAATCACAAATATAGAAGCATAAAACAACGCAAACCTCAGGCGAGAGTAGGAGAAGATGATGCAAACGGGAGTGCAGGCGAGTGCGAGAGAAGACGATGCAAACGAGCTCGATCCAACTCTGCGTGCGAGAGGAGAGGAAGACGTAGACGATACGGAATTGAAGGAAGAAGGATACGAGTGCACAATTTCTGTGCGGGGGAGAGGAAGGAAGGAGGAGAAGGTAAAGAAGATGGAGAAGGAAGAAGAAGAAGAAGAAGGAGAAGAACAAGAAGGAGAAGTCAAGTTCGAACTAGAGAGGATGACTATGTGTGGCTCAAATCAAACAGGTATTTAGAAATAGGGATTTTGAACCCTTTTTTATTCGAACGAGAGGCTGAGCGCACACCCGGTGAGCGCATTTTGCACTCCAATACTTCCCGTGAGTAAGCCCCATGTGTGTATATGCCCCCCCCTCTTGGGCTTTGAGAGGAAGACCTTACGCCCCGCCCCAAGGCGCCCAGAGCGCACCACAAAAAAGCTTTTTAAAACAGAGCCTGCAGCTCCCCTATAGGCCGCAACCATCACGTTGCCCTCCTGCAGCTTACCTGCAGGTTGTACTGTCCATTGCCCCTTCCATATTCTCTCTACTGCAGTTCCAACCATTCCTTCCAGCTACGGTTCGAGGCTTTGACGATCGCTGACTTGCTCTCCTACTCTTCCACAATCGTCCACCATCTCTCTGGCCTTCACCGCAACCACCGATTTGGCACCACCTCTCCGAACTTCCTCCTAGTCAACTTATTGTGTCTTCTTTTGTCGATTTTTTATTTGTAATTCTTTATGTTACGCTTTTGCTTGGTCTGTTGTCTTTTCTTCTTTTAAAACTTCATTGTAACCTTATTTAAGTCGTTAGTAAAATTTTGTCGAGCGTCGTGGTTTGGGTTAAACTCCAAGATCACTTAGTACTATTGTTTTGGTTTTATACATGTTAGGCACACAAAAAACTAGTATAATACCTTTCAGAGAATATTCAGATAATAGGTTGCTTCAGCAGCACTTAATTCCCTGACCATGAGATGTAAGTTAGACTGCTTCTAGATACAAGCTTGCAAAGGAAACATTAATAGACAGCAGCATAAAAAAACCTAGGCTTAATCGAAGACTGATATAAATGGGAACAGTATGTTTTAACAGCAGTAATTCAAGGAACAGTCTACAGGGACAAAAAAAGGAGAATGCAACTTCTATAAAACCAAACTTCCAATAAATTAAACGACGTCGGTTAGCTAATAGAATGAACTTGGCATCCACATAAGCAATCAATGATCATGTTAGATCTAGCTTCACTATCCTTCAAGTTTACCAATATATTAATCTTTAGCGAGACAAAACATTCTTGATACCACTACACACAAAACAAGCAACCCTTAAAACTCTTAAAAAACAAATTATTAAGTAGGACCAAGTCCAAGATCAGCAACCAGGCAATTGAGCATTGGACCAAGCTCTATAAGTTCAGCTCTCCGTGTCACTTAACAAATTTTGTTGATATCTTAACTAAAAATTTCTAGTAGTTACAGTAGCAAGCATGAAACAGACTTGAAGTTAAACATCATAGTTAATTCCTAGAAACTTCCCTGAATACGCTTTGCTGATGTTTAAAGAAAAAATGAATGGAAATTTCACATTAGCATTGCATGATATCAAGTGGCAATAAGAAAAGCCCAGTTTTAAAACATAAAAGAGTTAAATCTGGATTTAAGAAGTTGGATCACCTTGATAACTGGTGAACGCTGTTGAATCAGAGTCAGAGCATGAGAAAGAGAGTCGTAAGCTGCAATTGGCACCAATTAACTGAGTGAAAAGAAATTTAGAAGATATTAATGAAGACAATGCAATTCCAGGTTATGAATTATTAATTTTGGAAAACCTATAAAAACTTCATTTTGGCAAATGTTGAGGGGGGCTGATTGCTCTTTCTGAATGCAAGAAAATGTGGAGCATGCTAGCGGTTAAAATAAAAGCTGTTTTTGTTAGACTTTCATAAGAATAGACTAGCATATCCACAATCAAAGAAATTTTGTGGTCACCACAAAATAGAAAAATTGATACAAATTACAAATTTTATGCAATTACTGCATAAGAAATGATAAGACTTGTTTTATGAGGTAAGGTCAACCCAGTAGATGCAGGGAAATAAATAAGATGCATAAATAAAACAACAGCTGCTACAAAAATGATGAATATACAATGCAAAACCTACTTATCAGCACGTCAATCAGCATACTAGGGTGGTATTTTAATATCTTGTAAAGCCCAACACATAACGCCACAACTTATCAGGACCTAACAATAATAAAACAAGATGAAAATTCAAACTAGAAGAGAGTACATGTTTTCAAATAGCATCCTCTAAGACACAACAAGGCTGAGTCAGCGCCAATAGTAATGTATGAAAAATGTGAAAAAATCAAAGAAAAAGTAAGAAATATTCTGTGCATAGACGAGTACTGAAAGAAATAGATTCATGTGTGTACGCTCATTGAAAACACATGCAATTGCTATACATATCTATCCACCAAATCAATCAAGTTCACCTGATACCTATGAAGATGTAGGCAGGTCATTTATGTAAATAAGAGAAATCTATCAAACATGATTGGAAGATACAGGAACAACTACCAAAGATTAAGAACTATATTTATATACTCAACTGCCAGGCAGTTTTACAACGCAAGAGAAAAAAGAGAGAGATTGCACTTTTCATCCTGACATTTGGTTCTAGAAAGCAAAGGTAATCAAGCTTCAGCTGGTGTTACATTAAATCATTTTAGATTATCAGTCAATAAATTTATTTCTCTTCTGAAAAAGAAGCCTACTAAAAGCTAATTCATTCAACATTCCTAAAAGATTTTTTGTGACTACATTCTCATACCATCCAATAGCATCAACTTGTAAACATAACGGCTTCCAATTTAGATCAAAGGAAGTTATGTTTAAAGTAACATCAACATTCCTAAAAGATTTTTTCAATGGCTCCAACTTGCACCATAGGACAGCATGATAGAGACCATCAATCACAATCTACAGCATCATGTCAATGACATCGCTATTACTCACAAAGCCAAGCATCTAAATCATCTGAAGCTTCTTTCTGACTTTGATGAGAACATTGAATCATGAAAAATGGAACATTTATTTTAATTAGATTATTTTAAGATTTTTCAGAATATTCTAGACTACCATTTTGTGTCTTGAATTTCACTTGAACTTCTATTTGAGTAGGATAAGCATGGCTTGTAAATGGGACTTCAAAGGACAATGAATTCAAATAAATGATCTCTTACACCCAAATCTTCTCAGTTGAGAATTTTTAAAATTATAATTTCCTCAATTTTCTGATGCATTACCCAGCTCATTTCTCCTCTCTTCTAATTTATTTCCATCTTCTATATCTTTTATTAAAAAATTGAAATTGTGAACCCACTCCTTCAGGTTATGTCTATAAATTTATATTGGAATTTTTTGGTTTATTATTTTGAGTATTCGTCTCTAATTCTCTACAACTTTTGTGTCATCAGTTCTGCAAATTCTAATAGATTTCTTAGCAATCCAACAATTTCATTCTATTCTATAACCTACCCAAGCTCGATCTCGAAATCCATCCCGAATCTAACCCCAAAATCATCTGAAATCTCTAATTAATATGCATAATCACCTACTGAAAAAAAATGATTAGCCCATCTTCATTTTTATCCTAGGAGACAGTAAGTGGTATCAAACAACACAACAATGCATAATCTATCTATCTGACTATATATATATATATATATATATATATATATATATCCTACATACATATATATTTATATAAATATTTATTTTTATGAAGAAAATGTGAACACCATTCTCACACCATAAAATTGAGGGTGAGCAGCTACCTATAAAATAAGTTATACTCATCTGAAATCCCTAATTCATCTGCATCATCATCGACCTATGGATTGCTCACCTCCATGGCCACATTATAATTATAATATCAAAAAGAATTTTATGATTTGCACCATAGGACAACATAATAGAGACGATCAATCAGATTCTACAGTACCATCTCAACGACATCGTTATTACTCACAATGCCAAGCTTCCTTCTGACTTTGATGAGATCATGAGATCTGAAAAACGGTACATTTATTTTAAGTGGTTTATTTTAAATTTTTTTGGAATATTCTAGAATGCCATTGAATCTTGAATTTCACTTGAACTTCAATTTGAGTAGGATAAGTATGACTTGTAGTTGGCACTTCAAAGGAGAATGAATTTGAATAGATGGTCTCTTACATCCAAAACTTCTCAGTTGAATTAGAATTTCTAAAATTATAATTTCCTCAATTTTCCAATGCATTGCCTAGCTCCTTTCCTCATTTCTCCTCTCTGTCCTCTAATTTATTTCCAACTTCTGTATCTTTTATCAAAAAGTGAAACCTTAATCTCGAAGCTCTTCTAACCCCGTTTCTTGGATTGAAATTTTTTGGTTTTTTATCTTGAGTATTCGTCTATTAATTCTCTACAAGTTTTTTGCCCATCACTTCAACAAATTATTACAGACTTCTTGGCAATTCAAAAATTTCATTCTATTATCTACGCTACCCAATCACCATCTCCAAATCCATCTTGAATCTAAAGGAATTGTTTGGTTTTTATTTTGAGTATTCATCTATTAATTCTCTACGAGTTTTGTGTCCATCCTTTCAGCAAATTATAACAGACTCCTTCGCAATCCAACAATCTCATTCTATTATCTACTCTACCAAAGCACCATCTCCAAATTGCAATTCAACATTATTATGTAACGTTTTGAAAAATAAATTCACTGTTCCATTTCACGTCTATGCATTAAATGAATTCTTTAAAAATGCATCCTCATCAACTCATTAAACATTTAATTCAAAAAATCAAGATTTCACGATAACGTTTCAGTAATTTCATTACAGTGACATCTTCCGATTTGTATTTAATTATAATTGTGCGCATGAGAGCCTATTTTCACTGTAACGATTATTTGCACGTAACACATTCATTTTTTATTGACCTTTCACATTTAATATTGTGATTTAATGGATATTAATGGTTAAATTCATATACATTTTTTAGCTTTTACAAATTACAAACTCCATTTTTCATTTTTTAAATTAAATATAATTTTTTTAATGGATATTAACCATATTTTATATACGATTAACCTACACACTAAGAAAATTGATTTTTCAAATCAAGTTTTGATGAGCTGCTTGAGAAATATGAAAAGGTTGAGAGAGAGGGGAAGCGACGTGCCTCTCTATTTTTTTATGAGTTTTTTTTATTATTAAGTTGCAACTGCCCCAAACGGACCCTTAATAAGTTGTTGTGTAGCAGCTACCACTGGAAGCAGCTGCACATAAGCTGCCGCACAGAAACTGCTGCAGATAAGCTGATTGTCTGTTTTTTTATTTACAGTTTAAAAGCAGCTGAATTGCAGTTGTTTCTGAACAAATGACCATTCTGAGTACCGCCATGATATTCTACATTGGGGACCCACAACAGTCAATGAATGCGATTTTCTCATTATTTGGAACACACACATGTATTTCATCGATTGCTCTAATACAATTCTAAAAAGATAACGAAGAGTTACGTAATTATGATATTTATATGAAAATTAAATGTAATAAATAAGAGAAATTACCTTTAAGTATAACACATACCGCGCATCGTGCAAAATTTCTGTGGGGTCCATTTAAATGTGGGATATGTTGGCTTTATGACTTGTGAATAAAAAAGTGACAAGTGCATTCAACCTTACTAAGAATTATCAGTAAATCGTTTCGGAAGGATGTTGAAATCACTCTATAGCTCTTCGCATTGATTCATTCTGCAATAATATATAGAGAATTATTGTTAACAACTCTCATGAAGTCGTTCTAGATGAGTCATGAAGTTCATGATTTTTGCATATTTTCTCCAACAGATCGATGAATACCACATGTGTCATGCGGAACATATTACTAAATCTCGTTGGGTGACCCGCAGACAACTCCCTAACCTATTTCTCACCAACATATGAGGAAGTCATGAAATGGGAGCATTTTATATACGAGTTATAATATATGTAAATCAAGCATATTGCAGCTATAACTCTCATTTTGCGCCTTTCTCTAGTTGGATCCATATATTTTGGTATCAAAATGGCTATCACATAAGCATCAATGAATTAACTACAATCATATAAAATTACGAACAAAACCAACATAAACAACTAACATTACAGAAATAAATAGAAAACACAACGAGAAATGAAAAAGTCTGAAGTAAAGTTTCAAAGTAGCATAAAAATTCAAAACATCATGAAAAACCATAAACAAAAAGAAATGTACCACAAGAATCTAATGAAAAAAAAGTCCATCAAATGTCACTGCTTCCACAAAAATAATGTAGGTAAACTACCCTACGGTCAGCGGGTGTTATTCTTCGGTTGAATCTTCAAGCTACTTCATAGAAAGCAAATACAACAACATATCCTCATAAATTTTTGAAGTAGCATCCATAATTCATATAACCTTCTGGACATAAGTTGTTTGTGATGGGTCAGAGTCATTGATGCATAAAACCACCAACTGTGAGATCTAACTTCTAAGGAAAGCAACTCTCTCTCTTTTTTTTCCAACTCAGGGACACTTTGACCCTCTCATGGACTCACTTCATGAATGTCTGAGCTAGGGCCTTCATTGGATTCACCTATCTAATCAGCTCCCAAATTTTTGGGAATGCCACCAACGCCTCACTGGGGGCACATGTATTGTTGCCCATTGTCACGACACTTACAAACATACAATCTAACTTCTCCTCCAGCTCAGAATTGACTCCACTGTATTAATTTTTTTTTTTTTTGCAGCAGACATTACTTACAAATTTATATAACACGTTGGATTTGAAAATGAATTAATAATTGACAAAAAAAGGGAACACTTCAAAAATGTTCACCGTCGGTCTCTCTGTCTGTCATTCCTCGGAAACATCAATCGTTTGGTTTACCGGATCCCACCCCAAGCTCGTTGATCTTCACATTAATTACTTATAGATTTTTCAATCCTTCTTTAGCTGATCTCGCTTATTTTTTTAATTGCATCGTATCATACTTTTTGTCTGTACTTTTCTTGAATTTTGTAATAATATTTTGTCAGTCTTCCTTGTTGAAATAAGTTGTCGACCTATTTCCAAGTTCGACCTCTTTGAGGCAGAAGTCGCAAAAATATTAATTCTTTATCCCATATTGCAGATGAATCGACCTATTTTGTTTTACCATTTTATTACTAGCATGAAAAAAATTAATAAACATAAATAAGAATGTCACAATATCGCAACTTAAAGAAAAAAGTGAATGTCACAATATCAACACCAATGCCCCTCCACACCACACTACAACGCTACCTACACATCACTCCTGCCACCAACTTCACACACAAACACCTCCACACACCAACACATCAAGACATCAATGCATCCACAACACCACCACCTCCACACACCAACACCTCTACACAAACACAACCACAGACCAACCACTACCTCTACACATCCATCCATGGGAAAAATATTTTTTATATAAACAATGAATATGTGACTTATAATTTCCCTTATCTAGCTTGTCCACCAAAACTGTCTAAATCCAAGAGCCCTTAAATACATATCAACCGAGAAATGTAAATAAAGACCTTTAGGTTTCCAAAGACAATTTCCCAGTGATTTTTAAGAATATATGATGAGATCCTTTAGTTTGAATTTATTAATCATAGTTTTGTTCTACCCTTTCATCTCATCTTCCTAGAATGAATTCACTATTTGTCACCTTTAACTTGGGATTGATTTCCTTTTTTTTTCTTCTTCAACTTGGAATTCTCATAGAATTGAATTGCTAGCCCAATAGTCCAATTAAGGACCAACAAGTTTTACTTAACAAAATTTAAAATCTAACAATAAGAGTTTTTTGCAAGTAAGAGATTTCAAGAAGTAAAATTCATCGACTTCTAATAATTAATATTAAGACTATATGTATTAGAATAATGATAATTTATACCATTTGTGTTTATTAGTCACAATTTTATGCAATATTCCTAGGAATCATTACATGAATATAGACCTTTAATTATTAAAAAAAAATTTCATTAATAATTGGTTCCTCTAGACATTGTCATATATTACTAAATTATGGTATGGATGGGTATCTATGTATACATAGAGATATGTACCTATGTATACATAGAGAGAGAGGGTTAGATAGGTGCTTGCTATTTTTGTTTGTGGATACAAACAGTTATCAGGCATTGAGACATCATGGGGTCATTACGAACAAATTAAAGGCAAGAATCTTGTCTCGAAACAAAAAAAAAAAAAGAAGTTAGAAATCAAATTTCATAACCTTTATCAATGATCTAGACATTATAGGCATGCATCAAGCAGATTAAAATAGTGATTATGGTGTTTAAAATGGAAAGATTAGCAATCATGAATTTCATAGTTCTCGAGTAATCAAATGATGTTCAGCTTCTTAGGAATGAGTTTAAGAAAGTTTATAGCAGGACTAGCAAATAACCAGCAACAAGTGTTATTTTGTATGGAAAATCCCTATCTTTATCATGTTTAATCAACAATAATGTACTATAGAAGCATGAAGCTCATAAAGTTGGATCCCTAAGCTATTTTTGTATTGTAAATCAAACCAGTCATTTAGGATTTATATGTAACAACATTGTCATAAATACCTATGATTGTAAATCTAGAGAGGAGTAATTATCATCATCATTAATCTTATCCAAACTCTTTCAAGTTAGCATTATAAGTCCCCATTCCACCTTAATTCCCACTAACTCTTGCATGAATTGTTAATTTTATTTCCTACAAGTATTTGGCACAATTTCTAGATATATTACTTTCAAACAACTCCATTTGGTTCATTTCTTTGTAAACGATCAGCATTAATTATATTTACTAATATTAATCGTGCACCTTCTCTCCATCATATATGACCAAACCACTTGAGCTAATTTTTATATGCTTATTCTAGTGTGTGCTACTCTCACCATATATCCCTTTCAAACAACTCCATTTGGTTCATTTCTTTGTAAACCATCAGCATTAATCATATTTACTAATATTAATCGTGCACCTTCTCTCCATCATATATGACCAAACCACTTGAGCTAATTTTTATATGCTTATTCTAGTGTGTGCTACTCTCACCATATATCCCCATTGAAGCTATATATTTACTAATATTAATCGTGCACCTTCTCTCCATCATATATGACCAAACCACTTGAGCTAATTTTTATATGCTTATTCTAGTGTGTGCTACTCTCACCATATATCCCCATTGAAGCTATTTTTCACAAATTGAATTTTTTCATTCATATCACATTCAACTTAACAAATATTTGCATGAGTGCATCAAATGCTCACAAAAAATCAGATGCAAATAAGTAGGCGCACCGATTTCGTTGCCTACATTTCGGAAGAAAACCCATTAAAAACAAGGTAAAACTCTATAGGTTGTTGACTAACCTTCAAGAGGAAGGGCAAGATCACCCTCCGGAAGCGGCCCGTAAGCATCATTACCAACGCAAGGAAGAACCGAAGGCTCATCCAAGTACGCAATTCTTTTAGCTCTCAAAGATGAGATTAGCAGATCGATAGCTAACTGGCTGACATTGCCGATTGAAAGTGCGGGCTGCACCGATTAGATCACATACAGTAAATTACGGTATACAAAATATAAAATATTGAAGAGATCAAACTTCGTTCAAACCCTAGAATAAAACAAAAGGGGCAAGCGGCTTTCGCCTTTCGAGGTACGAACCAGAAGAAGAGTATGGCAATCGGAGGAGAAGCTTTTCCCTTCTTCGACGGCGAAGCCCATGAGAAGCGATTATGAGTGAGTTGTCGCACTTGCTCGGAGAAGAACGGAACTTTTCTCGTCTAGAAAATATTGCTTCTCAGCAGCTGTGCCCACACTCAAATCAAATTTCTGAAAAATAAAAAAATGAAAAGCTATATAATTTAAAGCATCCCTCAGTCTCATAATCTCATCCAGCTCGTTGCTTCCAAAAATAAAATCAAGCCTGATCCAACTCATTGCTTCGAAAACAAAACCGTTTGCACCAAATCAATCTTCATTTTCTTCTAACGTCACCGGTTAGGGTTTTATAGAGTGATATTCATCTGTGATTTTGGTAGCTAGGGTTAGGTTTATTTGAAATCTCACATTGTCAGTCATTGGACGTTGTTACCACAACCCCTTTCTCTCGCCATATAAGCCTTGTGATGTTTAGGTTTTTCTGAAACAAGTCTTGTGTAAGGATTTAGGATTAATGGTGCGAACTCATGTATTTCTATTTGTGTTTTCAAGCAAGGTAATATAAAAGAATGGAAGAATACAATGAATGCTCAGTGTAAGAGTCAACAAAGCGCATCCATGTAGTTTTAGTCATGTGATTGTACTTGCATTGAAATGTTTATGTAACTGAGATAAGCATTGCTTCATATAGTTTTTAGCTGCATCTAGCAATGATAAACTTGATAGTTAAATTAACCATATGGGATAATGATTTAATATTGGAAGAGAAACAGTTTCTTCTTACCACCACAATATTATGTATGACAATAACATCATTCCATAACATTATAATACAACCACAATAACACTAGAATACAACTGTAATTACACCAAAATACGACGGCACAAATACAACACTGTACAACCACAATCACACCACAATACAACCAAAATAATATCACAATACAACCACAATAACATCGTAATAACATCATAATAACACCATAATACTATTTCACAATTAACATCATGCTACAACCACATTGCGTGACAATAACACCAAAATAAAACCATAATATAAACACAATAACACTGCAATAAAGTCATAATACGATAACACGAATAACACCACTGTACAACCACAATAAAACAACAATAACATGAGGTGTTATTGTGTTATTATGGTATTATTATGATGTTATTGAGGTGTTACTGAGGTGTTACTGTTGCATTATTGAAGTGGTATTGTGGCGTTTCTGTGGTGGCATTTGATTGGTGTTATTGTTGTTTTATTACGATATTATTGTGGTGTTATTGAGATGTTATTATAATGTTATGTGATATTTTTGTGGTGTTATTAAAATATTATTTTGGTGTTATTTGAGTGGTATTCAAGTAGTGTTATTGATGTGTTATTATGGTGTTATTGTAGTATTATTGCAGTGTTATTGAGGTGTTCTTGTGGTGTTATTATAGTGTTATTGTGGTATTTTTGTGGTGTTATTAATGTATTATTGAGGTGTTATTGTGGTGTTATTTAAGTGGTATTTGACTTTTGTTATTGAGATGTTATTATAGTGTTATAGAGTTATTTGAGTGATACTGTGACGGTTCAGTGGTGGTATTCGACTGGTGTTATTGTGCTATCATTGAGGTATATTATTGTAGTATTTTGAGTTGGTGTTTTTGCATGTAGGTTTTTTAATGTTTAGTTAGTGTTTTTGCATGCATGTTTTTGTTGGTAATTTGATTGTTTATAGGTGCTAATATGGTGGTATCTTAGTTGTATAACATGATAATTTTGATGGAAAAAAGGTGTTATTTTGTTGTAAATTTGATGTTATTGTGATGATATGTATGTTGTATCCTGAACATATTTTGGTGTGATAAAGGTGTTGATTTGTCTGGACATATTTGGTGTTACCATGTATACATTTTGTGGTTATTTTGTTATAGACATATTTGTGTTGTATCTTAGGCATATATTTTAATTTTACCATGTTTATAATTTGTATGCACATATGTTAGCATTATTATAGACATATTTTGTTGTTATT
Source organism: Phalaenopsis aphrodite (assembly GCA_003013225.1). NCBI lineage: Eukaryota > Viridiplantae > Streptophyta > Magnoliopsida > Asparagales > Orchidaceae > Phalaenopsis > Phalaenopsis aphrodite. The sequence goes on from NEWO01000377.1 coordinate 103,832, forward strand.
GTGGAATATCTATATTTTGTATTATTCTAGACATATTTTGGTGTTATTGGCGAAAATTTTTTGTGTTATTTTGGATATATTTCTGTGTTGTTGTAGACATATTCTGATGTTATTTTGGAAATATTTGACATTAACAAAATGTTTTTTTTTGCATTATCTCTTTTGTAGCTTTTTAAACCCAAGGATGTTCAACTGTAAGTGTCAACAATTTGTAGTAAGATTTGTTCTTGATATAGTCAAACGTACATTATCTGAGAAGAATTTGAACAACTTGAAAGTTTTGAATGTGCTTCAATTTTTTTTGATCTGCTTTTATATCCACAAGATATTGTTCTAACACTACACATCCTAAAATGATAGGTTGTTCAACAGAGTGCATTCAGGATGAGTGAGAAAGAGTTAAGATTAGACTCTGATCAGGTTGCCTTATTGATAGACATGCCTAACAAAAGAGAACTAATACATTGGAATAAAACACACTCTTATGGAGTAACTGTGAAACATATAAAGAATGACCTAATGAAGGTTTTATATGGAAAGTGTTCTATGTCATTTGATGAATTATTTTAAAGTTTTTGTTAACAAATTTATTTTTTTCTTCGAGCAATTTTAGTGTGCCCAAAGGGTTTTAAACTTTTTTTCCAAGAATGTACATTATTGTCTTTCTTTTAGTTAGAATGTTATCATTTTTGAGTTTCTTATTAATCAAGTGAATGCCTTCGTCATTAATTAAAACAGAATTAGTCATTGGGATATATCAATGAATTTGTTTTTTTGCTCACTATTAGTGTGTTTTTTACATCATTTAATTATTTTTAGTTAAACCCGATTGTAATTTAAAATTCACTCAGCTTTGGTTTTATGAGTGATTCATCTAAAAATAACTTGTTTTTAGTGCATATTTTATAAGCATTTTATGTACATTTTTAATGATATTGCACTTTAAAGGAAGATATTTTGCATGTTTTTGGTTTCATGTACATAGAATAGACATTTAGAGAAAATAAGGGAAAATTTGAGAAAAATTAAAAATTTTTTTGTGGCGTTATAGCGCTACCCCTTCGTGTCATAGCGTCAAAGACAACTGATAAGGGCGTTATAGTGTCAATAGCTACATTTTTAGGGATTTGGCCGAATTTAGAGACCTTTTGGAGCCTCAAAACTTCAATTGGGCAACAATAGTAAATTAAGTTTTTTATATTTTGTGTTCAAGTGTAAGTGTGAGTGTGTTTTAGTGTGAAGAAGTTTGGAGATTGCTTAAAGAAAACTTTAGAAGTTTACTTGGGGAGAGACATAAGGTACTTTATATTTGTGTTTAAGTTTTTTCTATAAGACTTGAATTTCAATGCAAATGTTTTGTTTTTGTTTAATCTCCATGAATTCTGAGCAGTTCCTTTTCTTCTTCTTGCATATGAGACTTAATCTTGTGGGATGATAATGATTTAAATATTTCATTTTACTCTTAAAAATTATGATAGTATTTTCACTGAATCTTCATTTACTTTGTAAACTGACCACTTGCGAGGTTAAAATTCGTTGAGAAACATAAGGACCTGTGAGGGCTATGATTTCACCTAACTAGTGGATACCACACTTCATTCTAGATAGTACCATTGCGATCACCTAAAGGGGAGTGCAAATTAGTAGGGAGATAAGTTTTGATTAACATATAATTGGTTAAATCTAGAGTGACATGCTAGATTCTTATCAATTTGGCTTAATATTTAATACCATGCACTGGGATTTTGCCATCATGGTGGCATAGACTTTGGGGCATCTAGAGGTGAGAGGCTAGATAACACTGATGTGGAATCGAGATGTTAAGGAATATGCCTTAAGTTAGCTAATGTTCTTTGCTAGCACCGGGGGGGTAAAGAATAATGTATGCTTCTATTTGTCACAATACCTCAACTTTGTCTTAAATCATTTGAATCCTACATAGATTAAAATCTCCTTGTAAGGGGAAAGGTTTTTTATAATATCCAGACTCATTGTTATATTTTTTTAAACAGTTAGATTTAGTTATTACTTTATTTTTAGCTCTTTAGTAGTAATTTTTAGTGAGCATATCATTTTAAGATCTTTTAATTTGCAAATTTAAATAAAATTTATGTAAGTTAATTTTCAGAGTTACCACATCCCTCATAGGATTGATACTGGAGGTTTTTAGGAAAAATCTGATCGCTGAAAATATAGTTGTGCAACATATATAAAGTTGACTTCGCTATGTAACGATGCCAAAAACTTGATCCCCGAAAATATAGTTGTGCAAAATATATAAAGTTGACCCCGCTATGCAATAATGTCAAAAGCTTGATGTAATAGTTTTTGAATAAAAAAATTAAGCAATTTATGTTGGGATTCTACGCATGTATATGTATCGTTATCAAGTAATAAAAAACTTTCTATTTAAGCCCCAAATATCGATCCCACCGGGAAGGTTTAAATTTAAAATAATAAATTAACTAGAAAATTCACAGAAAGTAAAATGTAATGTCATTAATTCTGAATGTTGAGATATTATCAGAACTAAATTATTTAACTACTAGCAAAACTGAAGTGCAAAGTTTAAACAATAACTACTAAACTATTAAACTATGTTTATGTGATGAAGACTTCCTAAATGAAAAAACATCTTTCCCACTACAATGAGATTTTGGTAAAATGAGATGAGATAAATGATTTTAATATGTATTATGCCAAATAGAAGCAGTTTTAATTCTCTACTCTGATACAATGTTATAGAAAATTATTGACTAATCCCGGTTTTAGTCCCTAAATTCGTGGCTAGGCTAGGAGGATATTGGTTCTCACTCCAGAGCTCACGCTTCCCTTCACCTAAAGGCTAACTCTCGCTTTAGTTTTTTAAACACTAAGACCGAATTGGAGATTTTAGTCTGTCACCCTAAAATCTCCAATTCTACACCCAGTAATGTATATTTCTTTATTCATTTGCACTTAATTCTATAAACAAAATTCTCCTTCATGAAACCAAATGTGTTGCTCACTCTGTTGTAGAACTCATACTTCATTTCTTGGATTATATGTTTCACAATAAATTTTAAAAATTCAATTGACCAGATCAAAAAGTAAATTAAGTTTGGAGTTGAATCACAATTTATTTTATGTGGTCAACATTAAATCTTTCAAACATTCTGATTTCAATCTTTTCCTTAATTGTATCATGCCATTGCGTCATCTTAGACCTCGAATTCTTTGTTTGCTTACTTCAAAATCGGTTGTTAATTGAATTTCTCTAGGAGCCGTTGGGTGCCCATCTTATTAGCAAAGTACAACCTGACAATTAAAGCCTCATACTAGGTCTGGTTGTTGGTAATTTTAAATCTAACTTCAATTGAGTGGTACAAGTTTTCTTCGTTCAGACTACTCAAAGTGAGACCAAGTCCTGGCCTCATCTGGCTTGAAGCTTCATCAGTATAAAACACACAGGTCTGTTTGTCGGCAGCTGCTCCTTTAGTTAGCTCGCCTTGCTCAAAAAATATGCAAGTCCACTATCACCTATGCTTTAATCATAATCTGGTGCACATAGAAGATGTCAAACACATTGAGTTATACTACTCACTTGAGGAGCAAACTGGAAGGTTCCATCTGAGCCAAAACAAATTTAATAGGGTGATTGGTGATGCGTCGAACTGGATGAGTTTAAAAATATGGTCGGAGTCTATAAGCAGAAATAACAAGTGTGAATTTTAGCTTCTCCATAATTGGTTGCCTAATCTCTGTGCCTCATAGGGCCTGACTAGTGTAGTAGACTAGAAATCACTTATCTATTTCTTTTTGGAGCAAAATAGAGATAATGACTTCTGGTCCAACTCCCAACTACAAAGATATTTCCTCGTTTGACCTTGGATAAGAGAAGTAGTGGCAATGCTAAAGAAACTCTTACTTTTTGGAATTCCTGCTCAAATTCTTTCGACAAGGTAATTTTTTTGTTTTCCTTAACATTTTGAAGAATGATGCACATTTGTCATCTGACTTGGAAAAGAACCAACTTAGATCTGCAATCTGGCGGGTTAGCTTTTATACTTCTTAGTGTTTTGAGGGGAAGACATGTCCAACAATGCCTGCACTTTTTTTTGGTTTGGCTTTTAATTCCTTTAGGGGTTAAGAGATAGCTGAGAAATGTTTCTGTTGAGGCCCCGAAGGTGCATTTGAGTGAATCAAACCTGATATTCTATTTTTTAAGAGTTTCAAATGTTTCTTTTAGATTGTTTATCTGTTTTACTTTTAACCAGCACATCGTTCACTTACACATTAATGTTTTAACCCTTTTGTTTAGAAAATTATACAACCATGAGCCACTGGTTTGTAGCTCCAATATTCTTGCCACTGTTATGTAGTATAACAAAACACACCCTCAATGATTATGAAAGCCATCTTCTCCGCTTCTGCTCATTGCACCTTGATTTGGTGGTACCCGGAGAAGGAATTCATGAATCTCATCATTAAAAGAATGACCTTTGAGTCCATCAGTGTGTTGATCCTTGGCAATGGGTAGCTGGAATTTGGGCAAGTATAGTTTAGGTTGGTGTAGTCGACACACAACCTCTACTTATCGTTTACTTTCTACACCATCACCACATTTAATATGCAAGTTGGATATTGCACCTATTAGCTGTACATGGACTCCAACAACTTACTTATGCACCTCTTAACATATTTTTTTGGTCAGGGCAACAACCAATGTTATCATTTTTTGCTTCATCAGTCAGGAATCAGGATCAACGTTCAGTTGGTGGCAAGCAATATTGCTTGGTATCCATGGCATCTTCGTGGCTGACTAGGCGAAAATGTTTATGTGCTCCCAGAGGGTCTGTATCAATGCAATTTTTGAGCCTGCATCAAAATTATCATATAAAAAAATTGCCAAACTCTATTCATCGTAGGGATATGCCTCCTTCACGATGGTTACTGAGGTCATCTAGTTTCTGCTTGATAGTGCTGACCGTTCAATGGTAACAGGTCTTGGATTGTTCTAAGTTGCCCTGGATGATTATCACCCCTCTATCACATGAGAATTTTATCACTACATGGTATGTTGAAGTTACATCTTTGAAGTCATTGAGTAGGGGGTCGACCAAAGATGACATTGATGGTTGGTGGTGAGTCAACCACAAAAAATCTTCAAAGTAAATTGTTTTTCACCCCCCTTCCCCCATCCCCACCAGGTGACTGTTAAGGTGAGTACACCCAAGACTTCATTCCATTTGCCAGAGAAGCCATAAAATGGGCCGAACTACACAGTCAGTTAGTTGTCTTTGAATATCATCTTGTCGAATACTAACTTGAAAAAAATGTTCACCAATTTTCTAGTATCGACCAATATACTACCAACCTTGTAGTTACTTCACAAGGCAATAATGATAATAGCATCGTTGTAGGATTTCCTCAGGGAGCAACTCTATGTCTGTGAATATGATAGGTGGATGAGTGTCATGCTTTGGAGCAAAAGCATCTGCACATAAATCTCCTGACCAAAGTCTTTAGACTAGCCCATCAGGATGAATTTTCAACTCTACTAAAGATTGTTGGTCCACTTCATTGATGTATATAGCATTCGGTCGGACAAGTTTGCCCATAGTTTTCTCGGTTGGAGCATTCCCTTGCCTCTGGGTTAGTGCTTCTAGTGCCACAAACTCCTAGAGTTTTCTAGCTCTGATTAGCTCTTCTACCATGCTCTGAAGGTGTTGACATTACTTCATGTCATAACCATGGTCTCTGTGGTACACACATTATTTCTTAATAT
>NEWO01000377.1:110328-136289 GCA_003013225.1 Phalaenopsis aphrodite
TGAAGAAAATGCAACACTTTAATGCTTTTGTGATCCTTAACAAACAGGCGGTCGACTAAAAGAAGGCAATGTGATTGGTCAGATCAATTTGAACTGTGTAGGAATTCAAAGTGGGAACTTTGAATCTCTCCAGGGATCAACTTTATAAATCTACTAAGAGAATGCATTTCCTGGCCAGCGAGCTGCCACTGTTCTTCTGAACCATTATTTGTCCGTCGATGCTAACCCAACACTGTTTAAGAACTGAGAATCTTTGACCCTTTCTTAAAGCAAGGGTACACTTCGGTTGTTGGATGTCGACGTTTTTTGTGAGAGGTTTTGCACCCTTCCAAAGCTAATACATCCTTGATGGCGTTCATCATCTCGTTGTTCAACTCCTAGATTTGTTGCTGCACAAACTCCTCAGTGTACTTCATATTGGCGGTGTCTTTACTAATGCTTTCTTTTCCTTGTACTACTCTTCTTGTTGTTGGCATAATGCACGCTAAAGGTGCAAGTGAGTCAAGTCGGCTCGTGACCCAGCTCAAGCTCAGCTCGATACGTGGCTAGTGAACTGATCTCGATGAGTTAACAAGCCAAGCTCAAGCCATCCCCGACTCGACTCGTTAGCTCGTGAGTTAACTCGTTTTAAAAATATTAACATAAAAGGTACTCAAAATATATTAAATTTCAAAATGTTATCCTAAAGGTATTAAAAATGTTAAAAAAATTAACATTATTTATTGTATATTCATATTATTTATCTACAAATTGTTCATTCTATTTCCCAACTTATTATAAAGCTAGCTTAAATTATTATCATTTTCTCTTTTTTATATTAAGTAAGTTGGCTTGCGAGTCGGCTCGAACTTGTAGAATTAAAGTCGAGCTCGAGATCGATAAAATTATTCAAGCTCAACCTCAAGCTCCAGCAAAGGGTGGCTCAAGCTTGACTCGACTCGTTTGCACTCCTAATCCACGCTCAACGTGCCTTTTAGTATATTGAATTCTGATTTGTCAGTGAATCGTACCCAAGAAATTGAATGTAAGACAGAAGAGAGAGACGAGAGAAATAGACAATAATTAATATGTTTATTCATTGAATGTAATCGTTTATTCATAGAATGATGCCTTATTTATAGTGAAAATTGAGTACAATATGTGAAGTTATTTTTATGCCCCTTCTTTAGTGAGGGATGTACATGTTGTTATAGATATTTCCCATAAGTGTTCCCAGAGCTTGACTGTTCTAAGACTTGGCTGGTTGGACTACCGAGCCCTCGATAATGTTGTCAGTCGACTAAGCTTAGCAAATAGTACTAGTTGACTAGGGTAGTGAGGTCTGTCGATCATTCAGATTCGCTGACTAAACTTGATGTTGCTAGTTGGCAAACTTTTTACTCTTGGCGGTGCCTAGAGAGATTGCTAGATGTCTCCAACAGAACTATAGGACTCGAAGGGCTAGCTTCTCTCTCGAGTTGATTTCATCATAGGGAATGCCCTGGACCCCCTGAGCTATTGCTTCCAGTCAAACTGCCTAGGTTCGGGGCTTTCAGTTGCATTTTTTAGTCTTGATCTTGATACCTCCAAACGTACAATTGGGCCTCCAAGTCTCCTATCAATTAACCCTCCTTTGATACGTCTTATCTAATATGCACAACCAAATCTCAAGATTCGGGCCGTCACTTTTCCCGTACAATATATTTTTTTAAATTTTTTTCCTTATGCATTAAAAAAAATATATATACCATAAATGAAGTCCAAGATGTAACTAATCAAACATAATAAATTAGTGTAAATGAGTTTACCACTACATTCGTACAAAAAGCATCCCAAAAACCCGGTGCCAACCACAAATTTATACAATTTTCAATAAACTTCCAAATTTTTTAATCACAGCATGATGACGACCATGCAACAAATACTCTTTTCAAATTCAAACTTCCTCCACGCCACCAGTTTAATCAAACAGATGCAATCATTGATCACAATTATTCATTTTATTTCTAACCAAAGTATGGGATCAAAACTATATATTTTTCAAAAATATTTTAATTTAAACCCTAAATCAAATAAATTGGAGATTTGACAAAATTTCTTTTTCCAAAAAAATATTTTGACATAAGTCGTCTCGAAGAGTATCCGAGTAAAAAATGATAAAAACGTAATATTCAAGAGGTATTTACATACACAACAAACAATTCTTATTCATCTAAACATTTCATATTTACATGAATAAGACTCAAATATTTAATATTATAAAAAATATAATAGTAGTATTAACTTGAAAAAATACACCTTTTCATGTAAAAAATTATGATAATAAAGTGTTATAAATAAAAATATCAATTGTAGGTGTCAAAATGTAAATACATAGGATTTGTGTGATATGCATGTAAATTTTCCAATATTTATGATAGTAGCCTACCTCTTTTCATTCTCAATTCTCTTATGATCTCGCCCAAATTCACGGAAAAGGTCGATCCAGAGATTTGAAGCAGCAAGAGGAAGGGAATCCATGGTGTCCATCGTCGACCACCGCGGCCGCCCTGCATCCAAATCAACCTCAGGCCGATGGAACGCCGTCATATTCATAATATGTAATTACAATTTCTTGAACTTTTCCTCACCTTTAATCATCTTCGTCAAATGAAATTTGAAGCAGGATTGATGGATCAATGGGTTCTGTTTCAGGGCTGGAGATTGCAGAGAGGTTTGCATACTTTGGAGTTTCTTCCAATCTGATCATTTACCTGACCGGACCGCTCCAGGAATCAACAGCGGCCGCCGCAGCGGCGGTGAATGTTTGGTCTGGTGTTGGTTCGCTGTCGCCGATTGTCGGAGCCATTGTGGCAGACTCATATCTTGGTCGGTTTCGGATGCTTCTGGTTGCTTCTGTTCTCTTTGTGCTGGTCAGTTTCTCTTTTGAAACATGAATCCTCTTGAAAGATTCTGAAAAAGACCATGTTCCTAAAATAAATTCAAATTGGGCAAAAAATTGAGGCTTTGGGAACACATTATGGAATGCCAATAAGGGATTAATGGGGTATTTATATGCAGACTACCTAATTCTTATGTATTTAAATTTGGCTAATATGTTAAAAAATAAAGATTTGCAATGTAAATAAGAAATGATATAGGCATAATGGATTTGTAGTTAAGACTGCAAGGACTTAACTATAGGAAAATATTAATATATAATCCTTGTAGAAGGAAGATGAGCTTTGGGCGACCATGGATCATCTTCTTAATTTCCTCTTGCACTCGTAACTGAATGAAAATTTTAATTTTTCAATAAAAAAAAAGATAAAATAAGTTAATTTTAGTTTTTTCCGAATTCATCATAATCTGTTGCCATATCCCAATTATCGTGATAAATCCATTTTTTATTCAATTTTTCCGAGTATTTTTATTGAAGATCAACAATTGATGTTGTCAGTTAGCCAAGATATTGATAGGAAAATTACTTTAGTGAAAAGATGAAAGAGCGAAAACTTCGATTGGAGAACTCGCTTCTTCTATCGTAGTTGAACTTCCTATGAAATGAAGTGACATTAAGGAACCTTTGAGGTTTCATGAGTGCTATACTCAGATTTGTCCGTGAATCACACACATAAAAAAAATGGAGCATAAAAATGAGAGAGAAACATACAGAGAGAAAGAGATATTGAGGTATTTTCTTATAAGGTTTCCGCCAACCATTATATATAATGATCCTCTATTTATAGGAAAATAGGATTATAGTGAAATGATAATTAGACCTCGAACCCCTTTAATTGGTCGGCCCCAAATTGATCAGTTTCATGCCATGCAATTGATGAATATCTGGTGAGTCGTCTTTTTGCCGGTCAACCTCTACCTAGGCTGCCTCTAACTCTATCAGCATCTGGGTCGGCCAGCCACTCGACCCTTGGTTACTTGTCCAATCAATCTCTGGTCGGTTGTCTACTTTCGTTCGATCGTCTTCCGGGTTCCTTTATTTATTATCTTGGAGTTCTATCTAGTGACACACCTACTCCGTGCCATTCGATCTTCTAAAGATCTGATGAAGGGTATTTTTATTGTATATATTTTAGTTCTCTGATTCTCTTGTACATTAGTAGGCTCCGCTACGATGACAACAAGAGAATTAAATATAATAAATGGTTATTTATAATTAAATAACCTCAATGATTGATAATCCCTTGATTTTCATGCTATTTATTGTTATAAATAAGATATAGGCCTCTTTTTGAGCTGCACATATCATGCTATCCTTTGTGAATTTTGCGCCCCCTTCTTCATTGGTTGCTCCTCTGCCCTAGAACTCTCGATAGATAAGCTTATGAAGTCCCAAATGGACATTCCGAATAAGATCTTTACTCAGAAATTACTCTCAGAAGAAAGGAAGAAAATGTCGTGAGGGTGAGCGAAAGAAAAAAGCGGTGGTGAAGAGAAGGATAATTTCATTTTCGGATTAGGTGGATTCTTCCGGGGCAGCTCCAATTGATGTTGAACCGATCGCCGGAATGAAGACCCGTCCGTTCAACCCATCGTCGTGATACCTGGCTCACCAAAAGACTAGAACCTTCAACTGAGCACCGGGTTATTCTGCTATCGTAGGAAGCTCATCCAAAAAAGCCAACAATGTCAGAGATGTTAAGGGCTTTAGGTATTCTAAGTTTCCGACCAATTGATAGCTTTCTTTGTCTTGCTTAACTCTTGGGTTTTTCCTAATATTACAAAATCTTCGGTTATGTTGGATTCGAACAAGGTCCTAGTTGAGTCTGCGAGTTATGGGGAGCAGGTGGCTAATGGGTTCAATCATCCAGCCAACAAGGATGCTCTCGACTGACATGGAGATCATCCGTTCCCTCGAAACACTCACGAGGACATTGTTGAAGGAGCTCACGTGGGCCGTAAGGTGCTAGCTCGTTGCCTAAGCGAGATTGAATACTCTTTTGCATGTGAGGCTGATATCCAGCAGGGCTCAGCGGCGAATGATCTACTGTTTAACACGTAGATTTGAAAATGTCGTAGATTTGCAAGAGAGATCCTGGATTGCCCAGGCCAGACAAAATCTAGTAGACTGGGGCAATTCAAGTTTAGGGAGGAGTTTTTGTTTCAAAGGTTGTTTCAGCTGGGTCATGTCTCGGTTGAGGTTGCTTCAGATCCCTGTGTGGGCTATTTATTTCCCTTGGATTGAGTCAAAACGAAGGGGTTCTTTATTGTAATAATTCTCTTTATTAAAGAAATAAAATTTGAAATTTCATGCCATTTCTTATCATATAGTTTGTGGATTTTTCCCTTAACGCGACGGTTGGAATCTCTCTGATCCTATAAAAAGGGTTACAATCACGATCGATACACTTTCTTCATCATCTTCCTCCATGGCTCCAAGTATTTTCGGCTCGTGACATGGATCTTCGTTGTTATTCTTCGATGGACTTATGGTTATTGGCCTTTCCAACTTGTTTAAGATGAACAAGGATGGGGTTATTGAATATCAGAAGAGTCAAGTCTTAAATCCTTCCGTTCACCTTCGTGTCGCAATTCAAGACGAGAGAGCAAACAACCTGAATGAGAACGAGCTGGTAGTTTATAGGGACCAGTTCCAGTTAGATCTCCAACTCCAATTATGCAAGGAGTTGTGTGGCACCTCAACTTCTAGAAGGTAGTCCCAACACAGGTGATGCCGAACTCTATTGCACCGTGATGACCTTTGTAATCATTGCTCGTCCGGTGGGGATTGTGTTGAGATTTATATATAGTTTAGGGTCCTATTTGTAAATAGAAAATATAGAATAAGTATAAGGATTTTTTGTAAAAAAAGTTGTAAGGCTTTATATAAGCCCAAATCTTTACAAAATATTTGAAGTTTTTGAGCAATTATTTATGCTTGGTATCAGAGCCCTATCCATAGTAACCCATCGTCGTTGGTGTAGAGACACGAAATTCTGATTTTCCTCTCTTTCCGCTTCATCATTGCGAAGGGGACTAGAGCTTGCTGGAAAGGCAATGAGGAGATCACGGCTTGATGGGAAGGCAACTACAGGATCGTGACTCGCTGGGAAGGCTACTAAGGGATCACAACAGAGAACCCTGCGATACAACCATTGAGAAGACAACTTTGGGATCACGATTCGCAGCAGAGAACCCTCGCGATAAAGTCTCGACAATCGTTGGGAAGGCAACACCGCACTGAGGTGATCGCGGCGTGAACCCTCGCGATTCTCGGGCATGCTCTAGGGCTGAACCCACCTTCCGTTGTTGGATCGTCGTTGAGTGGTTCAAGCAGCTCAATGCAGGGCTGAGGTGATGGGCACGTGAAATTAGAGCAGTGGAGGAGAGAACTTCGGTTCTACACGCGTGAGTGGACGACGAAGGCTGGGGAATAGTTAAATTGAGGATGTAAGGAAATGAAGATAACGTGGGAGGAAAATGTTTGGAGCCTCTAGGGAAGATAGATCCTAAAGTTCTGAAGGTCTTTGTCGGGCTCATACAGAGAACTAGCATCTCGACAGGAACTACTACCTCAACACCTGCACCTACACAGGAGAAGCTAGATCTCCCTTCTGTGAATCTGAATGTTGCTGGACCGGACACATATCTGAGTTGGTCACGTCGGATCGAGGCTGCTCTAGTAAGAAAAAGACTAGAGGGATATCTGACTGGGGTCGAGCTAAAGAGTGACAGTACTAAGAGGGATGAGTGTAGGACCGCACATGTCTTGCTTTACACTTAGCTACTCAACTTGATGGTTTCATCGATTGCCTCATCAGTGAATCACACGAAGAGATCTATGTTGGAGCTGAGAACCATATGAGGGTGTTTTAGAATCAGCGTGATATATAGTCAGCGGTTGAGAGCGATAGATCGATTCAGAAATACATAGATCTGGAGCAACTGTGGCGGATTTTAATCACTTCTCATCGATGTTGAGCTGTGGTGATCAGGGGTACAAGAAGGGGGAGATCTTTGTATAGATTAAGACTATGCAGTTTTTTGCTCATCTAAACTCGACCTTTGATCAAAGGAGATATGTACTCTTAGCTCAGACAACAATTCCTTCACTGGATGAGGTCATCGTCGCCATGATAAAGCAGGAGAGTCGCATGAGGCTACACTCTAAGCTGAGTATACTTTCAGGTACTCAATCAACTTTGGCTGCCTCGAGCTCAAGTATGACATATGCCTAAGGGGAGACTCACAGGTGCTATTACTATAAAGAAGTGGGACACCTAAGAAAGGCTTGTCCAAAGCCACCTAAGGAAAGTGGATAATGGATGTTGACAATCTAGAAGCCGTGGTTGTAATCATGGGACCAAAAGGGTGGAAGAGGGAGCCACCTAGCAAATATGGTAGTAGAGAACAAGGGAGAGAAAGACGAATGAGGATCATGAGTTCCTGGAGATGTTGAAGGGAAAACAGAAAGTGGCAGGTAAGATGACTGAGGATGCATCCACCTTAACGTCATCCCAGGGGAACAATGTTACTTATGCTCACTCAGCCAAAGATATTCTCAATCCACATGTTCTTGTCTCTATATCCAACACAAGATCGCCAAAACAAATAGTAAATTTTGATGCATCTCGACATATGACGTGTTGCCAGTGAGTTTTCATCGTATACTCACCTAACAATTTCATAGAACATTTAGACCACTAATGGTACAACACAACCTGTGGTTGGTAAGGGTATAGTGAGGTATATCAATTCTATGACTATTTACAATGTTTTACATGCTCATTTTTCTGCGAATTTTTTATTCATTAGTGTCATCATACTACAACTAAAATGTGTTGTTTCATTTGATATTTCTAAGGTGATTTTTCAAAAGAAGGTGATTAGCCAGAGAGTTGGGACTGGTACGTAGCATAATTGACTCTGGTACTTAGATAGAGAGCGGATGAACTCAACCTTGACAACCACGGTAAAGCGTGTTAGAGTAGGACTGGGGAGTGCAGCGAATGTGTTGCTGCAGCATCACAAGCGCATGAGAAATTCTTAGTTTAGTTTATTGAGTCGTCGTATTCTTCTTTGTATGAAAAGAAAAATAAACAAAAATTTGTGTGTGATGTTTGTGAGTTTGAAAGCATACGAGAAGCTCTTATATTAGTTTTGGTAATATGAGTTCTTGTGTTTTTGAAGTGGGCCGCTCAGATGTATGAGGATCTTGTTCTACAACTTCGATGAATTACTATAGATATTTTGTGACTTTCATCGATTGTTTTTTCCGTATTATTTGGTTGTATCTGATGAGAAACAAAAGTGATGTGCATGCCTGTCTTAAAGACTTCTACAGGGTGATTCAGACAAAATGCGGTCTAATAGTGAATGTATTGAGGTCTGATAATGAGACAATATACAAACAAAACATTTGGGGAGTACTTGTCAGCCTAAGGGGTACAACATCAAACCGCATATCCATACACACCGACACAAAATATAGTATAGGGGAAGAATAAACGCCTTTTAGAGTTAGCCCGAAACATGATGATCTCAATGAATGTCCTAAAGCATATGAGGGGGCATGTTGATTTAACAGTCACTTAATTGACCAACAGAATGCCCCCAAGAGTGTTGGAGTGACAATCTTTATGTGAGTTGTTGAAAAGAGATAATAACGAAATCTTCCAATTAAAGATATTTAGTTGAATATGTTTTGTGAAATTAATAGACCAACAATAGGGAAGTTGGATCCCAAAACTGTAAAGTGTGTTTTCGTGAGTTATTCTGTCACTGAGAATAAATACGTTTGTTGGAGCTCAATAGAGAAGAAACTGTTTGTGAGCATGAATGTAAATTTTAGAGAATTCAAACCGTACTACATCTTGTAGGTGACTTTACCCTTTGGTGACTCTCCATATAATGAAGATATGAGGCAAGAGGGGGAGAGTAGTGATGGTGAGAGATTGGTACATGTGGGAACGTAATGATGCATTGTTCTGTTGTGTGGGAAGAATCGACTTAGAAAGTGCCAAAAAATGAGAAAAATGAGCCAGAATGTGGTGGGATTCAAGCTCAAGGAGAGTTGAGGGCACTTACGAGGAGGCAAAATGAGAGAATAGTGTCTGTCATGTCACTCGTGCCAATAAGTCTCTTGTCTTAGTCTATCCCGACTCCTAAGACAGCTACACCATCCACCTCAAAATTCGATTACACATTCGATATAATTCCTCTCTTTTCTACTCCCACTCTCATAACTTGATGGAGAACCTTTTGCAGTAATGCAGGTTATCCTCCTAATCGTTATTCTCCTGATCGTTTTGGTTTCTTGCATGACATTGTCAAATTTGTCTCATATTCTAACATATCACATTTACACGGAACATTCATTACATCTTTAGACACTCTCTATACCCAAGTGTTCGCATGTAGCTAAGGAGGATCCAAAGGAGACGACGGTCATGTTGGAGGAACTTGGTGTTCTCGATAAGAACTGAATGTGGGAGCTCACGTTGCTACCAACAGGAAAAAAGGCAATCGGGCGCAAATAGGTCTTCACAGTGAAGCAGAACTCAGAAGGAAAGATCGATCGCTGTAAAGCACGGTTGGTGGTAAAAGGATATAGTGACATCGACTGTGATGAGACATTTTCACCAGTGATAAAGATGAGCACAGTCAGGAAATTCATCTCTCTAGCTATGAATAGTAGATGGAGGTTACACCAACGAGATGTGAAGAATGTGTTTCTTTATGGAGATCTGTTAGAGGAGGTGTACATGGAGACACCTCCAGGCTTCAACACAAACCAAATAGTGGGCAATATATGTAGACTGAAGAAAACACTATAAGGTTTGAAACAATCTTATTGAGCTTGGTTTGACAGATTTAGGAGAGCGATGGTAGACATGGGCTATCAACAGATCAATGCCGACCACACAGTATTCTTTCGACATTATCCTGGTTACATTACTATTTTTGTTGAGTATGTAGATGATATAATTGTCACTAATGATGATGAGAGAGAGATTGTTCAGCTGAAAACAAGTTTTTGTGCAAAGAGTGAGATGAATGAACTGGGACAACTTAAATACTTCCTCAGGATTGAGGTGACTCGTGGAGCAAAGGAGATTGTTTTATCTCAAAGGAAGTATGTGCTAGACTTGCTCACAGGGACAAATATGTTGAGATGCAAGCTTGTAGATTCACCAATTGATCAATTGAGAAAGTTAAGCACAGAGGCAAGATAGCTAGTTGGTTGTGACAAGTACCAGAGATTGGTAGGTTATCTCATCTATCTGGTCACTCGCCCCAACATATCGTTTGCAGTAAGCGTGGTGAGTCGTTGCATGCATGATCCAAGGAAGTCGTATGGATGCAGATGTATCAAATTCTGAGGTACTTGAAGAGTGCACCGAGGAAGGAGTTGATCTTCAGAAAAAATAGGCATTTAAGCACTTAGGGCTACTGTGACTCTGATTGGGCTAGCTGTGTTGATGATAGGAGTTCCACATCAGGATATTGTATGTTCATAGGAGGTAATTTGGTCTTTTGGAATAACAAGAAATAGTCTGTAGTTGCAAGGTCGGTGTAAGAGGCAGAGAACAGGTTCATGGCCTTACGAGTTGTTGAGATGTTATAGCTAAGAGCTCTATTGGTAGAGCTCCAGATGGACCAAAAAGCTCAAATGAAGTTGTAGTGAGACAACAAGTCAACAATTAATATTGCCAACAACCCGGTGCAGCACGACAAAACCAAGCATGTGGAGATTGATAGATTTTTCATCAATGGGAAGTTGAATACTGAATTACTGGAGATAAGTCATGTAGCTGCTATAGAGAAAGTAGCTGACTTCCTTACCAAGGGACCTAGCTCATTAAATCTACCTAGGTTATGTGACAAGATGGGCTTAGTAGTCATCTTTTGCCCATCTTGAGGGGGAGTGTTGAGAAGTGTATATAGTTTATGGTCCTATTTGTAAATAGGAAATATAGAATAAGTCTAGGGATTTATTTGTAAAAAATGTGGTAAGGCTATAAGTCGAAGTCTTTAATGAATAGTTGAAGTTTTTGAGCAATTATTTCTGTTGTTAGTGTTGTCGATGGAGCTCTTCAACTACTTATATGTCTTCCGAACGTATCTGAGTGGATATGTTTGACTCTCGTTTGTAGGCCGATTTCATCTTCGAAGGCTTGAGAATAAGGTGAAAGATTGGAAGCTTAGGTTTTCGTTCGCTCACATGAAGGGTTGTTGGTCAATCAGGATGATGCCAACCCATGTCTCTCTCCCCAAGACTAATCAGTGGTTGACAGGGCGTTAGCCTCCCAAATTTACGACGAGATGAGTGAGGCTGAATGGAAGGTCTCTAATGCCATTCAAGCTGAACGAGAGAAGCAAGATGAGGTCTTAGCTACTGAGAAAGAAAAACATAAGCCACATGACGACCTTCGAGGTATAGACCTTACTCATTCATTTTCTTGATCTACTATTGTCATCCAATAGACGGAGATGGACAAACTGATTCTTTTTTAGAGGCCAGTGTACCGACGAAAAAAGATGTATGCACTTATTGCAAATACCCGAAATGTGACGGGTTGATTAGCGGTGCAGTCTCACTGGGATGAGCCCGACCAACGTGAATCAAGTCATTGTGGAGAGGTGTCAGGCAATCCTTCGGAGGTAGCGCTACTTAGCGCCAGCCTCTCCGTAGAGGGCTTGATTTCTTTGAGATGAGGAGCTCTGCTTCAAACTTAAGAAGGACAACCTCTTCAAAAAGCCCCCAAGGAAATAAAAAAATCATGTGGATGCATACCAACATGAAGGGATGAAGAAGTAAAATCCCAAATTAGTGAGAGGAAGTATTATATTGTGGTTACTCTGTGGAGAAAAGAAGAGAGAGAGAGAGACAGAGAGAGAATGAAATCTAAATAAATGAGGTAAGAATTTATAGTGGTTAAATCTCGAGACCAATACCATTTTTTAAGATAATCAAAAGACAAATTCATGAACGGAGGTTGGTGAGACTACTGAGAGGAATTTCCAAAAGAAAATTCTAAAGAGACATATTAAGAAGGTTTCTTGAGTGTCGCCTCTAAAAGGAATTCCAGAGGGCACCTTTTATTACTTAAAAAGCTCATTGCTAGCATAATTAAGATCAAATAAAATTCACAAGAAAAATATTTTGACATGATTATGAAATTGAAGCATCTCTCTCCAATTTGCCAAATGTTTTGTCTCACGTTCAAGCAAAGAGAAAATGAGTTGGTCAAAAGCATATTGAGACAAACAATCAAAAGGTTGGTTAGATGCATGATTGCGGCAATTGTGCTTTCCCTAATTAGTAAGAGAAAACGTCACTTTTTGCTAAAGAAAAAGCCCATTTAGTTCAGTTACAAAACATTAAAGTAGGCCAGCACATGTCGTTTGTATATTAAATCATTCAAAGTAACAAACCCTTAGTTGGTAAGGGAACATTTTGCTTGCATAAGCTCCTCCACAAAGTAGATTAGCTAGAATTAGAACAATAAATAGTAAAATAATTGAAGTTAAAAGGATACTTTTGAATTGTTAAATTTTAACAAACCCTAAATGTACCTTTGATAGATTCTCATTTTACAGAGATTCTAGTTACAAAAAAAATCAAGTCTTTCAATTGAAGTTTATTCTCTCAACCCTAAAGCTTCCTTGATAACTTCTCATCTAACGAGGATTCTAATTATAAGAAAATCATGTCTCCCAATAGAAGTTTATTCTCTCAAAGAATCTTTCCATCAAACTCTTGTCCTATTTAAAATGTCGATAATTGATGTTCACAACCACATAAAATGTTACATATTTTTTGCAATTTTTTTTTAATTCTATTCATCTTATCTTAGATGAATCTATTTTTCCCCAATAGTTTAAAAATAAACTTATTTATGAGCAATTTTACTTTTTGACATGCATGTGGCCTGAATCTATTTAGAAATAACTTATCTTCAATAGATGCTCCTCTCATTATTCTTTAAATATAACTATTTCTTATTTTGTCTCTAGTATTTTTGCCCCACACAAACTTCTAATCATCTCATTTTCTCAACACTCAATTTAGTTATTGACAAAGCTTCTACTCCCCAACACTCGATCAATATAATATTAAAGGTTTATAAATTTTTCTTTCAAATCTCAGTAAAATTTCCATGTAGAATACTAATCCTATGAAACTTTCTTATTTTAATTAGATAGCCTTGAATTTAAAAGTTATATTGTCATTTGTATCCAAATTTTATTATATGTAAAATACCCAAGATGCTTAATCCTATCAAATTTAGGATCCACTTATTCTTTAAATAATAATGGCAGATAATTAATAATTTCATATCCTTTAAATTGCATATTATATACTCTCTTCATTCCACCAATCCTAAGCCCTATATCTTCTAATGATTTTTGCAAATCTTAGCATCCCAGGTTTTTAGAAATATGCCTCATTGGTTAGAACTGGAATCTATGAGAGCATATTCCAAGCCATTTCACATTGCATATCCTTCGTAAATATCCCGTATAACAAATCAAATAGATATAAACTCAAAGCTAATTCATATTGTAATTCTACTATAATTAAGAACTCCTTTAATTACTATATAACTTGTTTTACCTCTAGTTAATGCTTAATCATATATATGCTTGACAATTTCAGGAAACCTTTGGCATGCAACTTTCTCTTGAAGGCACACCAATAATGCAATATATTATTTTTCTGAATTCATGAAAAAAATTTATCGTTATTGATAAATTTAAAATGATAGTGGTCAGCTGGTTTTGTAAATAAATATTACTATTGAAAACCAATAAAGAAAATTGTTAGCCATATATGTGTTCTTCTTCTCAGCAAATTGTTTTAAGCCCCATACAACAAAAAACATTTTCCTCTGAAAAGAAAAAATGGCATCCATAAAAGGGTTCAAAGAAAATAGTAGTCACCATAGATGATTTATGCTTCCCTCAAATTTTATCTTAACCAGAAAGAAAAGATGCATCTTCCCATGCAAAAAATGCATCAAAATAGTAAGGCGTTTATTCAAAACAAGATGTTGTGTGTAAAATACAAGGAAGTTCTACAAAAACTTAAGGCAAATCTATTTTCTTGTAGTTTATTGAAAATGCCTTGCTTTTTTTTTCTCAAGAAAATGACGGCCTTGTAGAACCATCTAGTACTCTGTATTTTTTCCATGTGCAATTCCTGTCATAGTTTTTTTCCAAGGTAGAAGAACTTAAAATGTATGACAAGTTTTATATTTCATATAGAAATTATAAACGAAATTAGCGTTAATCTAAATATCTCTACTATGCTAATTTCCCAATGAGAGGTGCAGCATTCTGAAAGGGAATGTCAGAATGAAATGCCATTCAAATCTAGTATTGGTTTCTCAAATAGTAGTATCACATGCAAGGCATTACGGATTAATGTTGTATGCAAATACTTGAGAAAAGTTTTTGGAATGGTCCTTTGCATTCCTAACAAGCTTCAAATGGCTTCGACATATTTCTAACATGATATTTGATGAAACGAATAAGCTGCAGGGTTTGGGCTTGCTAACCTTATCAACGGTACTGCCTGGTTTCCACCCACCAAACTGCAAGCAGACTGCACATGACATGGCTTGCAAACCAACTACTTTTCAAGTCTCAGTGTTTTACTTTTCTTTGTCAATAGTGGCACTGGCTCAGGGTGGATACAGAGCATGTGCCTTGGCTTTTGGAGCCGATCAGTTTGAGCAAAATGATGCTGAGGAAAGTGCATCTAGGAGCTCATTTTTCAATTGGTGGCTGTTTGGACCAAATATAAGCCTTATCGCAGCATTTGTTTTCTTGACATACATTGAGGAGAATATTGGCTGGAGTATTGGGTTTGGAATATGCTGCATTGTCATGGCAATTTCTCTTATCATCTTCCTTCTAGGAACCAGAAAGTATCGTTACCACACTTTAGAAGAAGAGAGCTCCTTTGCAAGAATCGGCAAGGCAATACTCACTCTCGTTCATAGCTGGAAAACCCGAACTCGTGGAAACTGTAGAAGCGATTACTTCTCATCTACAGAAGCAGCAGAGGTGCTTGTCCTGCATGAACCTGACCCTAACAAGTAAGAACATAAGTCTAAGAAGTTATATTCATTTTTTTCATAATGAGGATAGGGAAATTGATGGGAGCAAATCTTCCATGCTCATTAGCTTAAACCGGAAATCTAACTGCATGTTATCTTAAAGTACTTTCTCGGTTAATTATATACCCAACTATGCCAGTAACAGACCTAAGTGTTTTGCTAGTTAGTGCCCCCAAAGAGCTCATTAATACATACAAAATGCATCTAATAGGCCACAAAAAAAAAACATAAAATATTTCTATCACAAAAAGAGTTAATATTTTAATTATTTAAATTGTTGAAATGTATTTAGGACTATTTTTAAAATATATGGATTTAGAAATGTAAGTTATTAGAAGTTATTAGTATTGATTCATTTCATTTCCGGGTATTTCCTATTTGTACGAAATTATTAGTATTGATTTATTTCCTTTCCGGTTGTTTTCTAATTTATGTATTTCCTTTTATCTCCGGGAGGTTATTAAGAAAGGAATTGATTCCAAGTTATATGAGTGTTATGTCCTTCCTATTTTATAATTCATGTAACCTATATTTATATCCTCTTTTTATAACAATAAAATTATCCTGTTCAATTCTCAAAATCTACATTGTATCACAAACACAGGATCTAACCCTAGTCGTCGAGATTCTTCTCCAGCCACCGAGCTATTGGCCAATGGCCCTACAGTCGTTGGACTCTCTTCCTGCAGCTGGACTACCTGCCGGATCTTCCCTAAGCCAACAACTAGAAGCCCTTCGATTTTCTTCCCTGCATGTCTTCCTGAGCCAGGGTCCTTACCTTTAGCCCCTGTACCTCCTCCCAAGAATCGTCGAAATCCTTTCCTGCAGCTGGATCTTCATTCTACCTGACTATGACTTGGTTACTTTATGGATGGAATGTGACCTCTACTATAACTCACATGACTCTCCTGCAAATCTTTCCCTCTTCCGAAAAAAATCTTGGAGATCGTGTGTTCCAATTTCTAGCAAGCTTGAAGAACCTTAATGAAGTCTGTGGCCATATACTAAGTCATGACCCTCTTCCTTCAACACGAGCAGCTTTCATCCAGATTTGTCACGAAGAAAGCCAGAAACTTTTCATGCTCAACAACTAAACTACTTCAGTCGAGCCACTAGCATTCGTCTCCAACAATACTCCACACTCTACCACGTCGTCGTGAACTAATTACTTCACATGTGACTTTTGCCACAAACCTTGCCACACCTACGACAAGTGTAGGAAGCTCCATGGGAAATCAGCGACCAAGTCTTCAGCCAATCTTTCGCTGCAAAAGGCCTCATCACGACCTTGAAATACACTAAATTCAGCCGACCCCTATTCGGACCATTCTTGACTCACCAAATACTATTAAGAATCAGATGGAATACTTAATTAAGCTGCTTGGATCATGTTTGTTCTCCTCCCACTCGTCGATCTCTCATACCCGTCAAGATAACATCTCTATGACACCCATTGGTTTTCCTTCTAGCCCGTGGATTATTGATTCTGGTGTCACGAACCACATGAACAGTTGTTCTCATTTTTTCTCGACATACTCTCCGTGCTCCGGGCGAGATTATATTAAAATTGCTGAAGGCTCTTGCAATTCATTGTGAGTAAAGGGTTAGTTTTACTAACAGCTGGGCTGACATTCGAATTCGTAATACACATTGATTTGCTTAAGTGTGACCTATTTTCAGTAAGTTAACATGTGAACTTGATTGCGTTGCTCATTTTTCTCCTCATATTTGTGTCTTTTAGGATCATCATTCGAGAAGGGTGATTGAAACTCTAAGCAGGTAGTTGGACCCTATTTTTCCAAGAAAATGACATGGATAAAACAGACACTCAATCTCATAGTTGTAGTTTTCCCTTTCTACTGCATGTTCCATTTTGCTTTTATATTATTGTTTGGGTCATCCCAATTTTCACTATTTAAAACAATTGTACCCTTTGATGTTTACTGATAAAAATTCATCTTCTTTTAAATGTCAAATTTGTCAATTAGGTAAAAATCAACGTGTACCATACCCACCTCACCCTTACACTTCTTCCTCTCTTTTTTAACTTAGTCATAATGACTTATAAGGACCTCTCAAACTCCAAGATATACCAATAAACGGTGGTTCCTTCCTTTAATTGATAACTATACTCGGATAACTTGGATCTATATATTAAAACATAAATCTAAAGCTGCGGTCACTTTTTAAAATTTCCACTCTTCATTTTGACCAAATTCAAAACAACTATTGAAATCCTTTGGACTGACAATGGTCATGAGTACTTTAACTCTATATTGGGAGAATTCTTGATTAAAAAGAACACCCTCCATCATAGTTCCTGTACGGATACCTCTTAATAAAATAGGATAAGCAAGTAGAAAAATCGACACCTTCTCGAAGTTGCTCGCTTCATTATGTTTCATACTAATATTCTTAAATATATTTGGAATGACGTCGTTCTTATCTCCACCTACCTCATCAACAGAGTTCCCACAAAAATCCACAACTTTCAGACCCCTCTATCCATCTTGATGTCGTATTTTCCTACAAATCGGTTCTTCTCGATATTAGATCCCAAAATATTTGGATGCACAGCCTTTGTTTGGAACGCTTCCTCTGCTCGTAGTAAACTTGATCACTGCTCAATTAAATGTGACTTTCTCGTCTATTCTACCACTCAAAAAGTCTATTGGTGTCTTGATTCTACCATTAATAAAATCTTTGTCAGTGTCGATGTCTCATTTTTTTAAAATGTCCCATTCTTCCCTAACACTGTCTCAAGTGAGGGGAAGCTTGAATTTCAGAACATTGTTCCCTTTCCGACCCTATTGGACATTCTACCTACTACTATGGCCATTGTGTCTGAGGAACCCTCAACCCCACTGGATTCGCCACAAGCCAGACCAACATCAACTCCATCTGCTCTCCGTATTTATACTCTTCGTAACCTATGTTGAGACTCATCCCAATGCCCTTATCTTTGGGCTCATTGCCCCACCGCAGATCTTGGAATCTGCTCCACCAACGTCCCCAGAACGATGCTCTCTCAACTTATGGTGATCATTCCTAAACTGAGTCAAGAGTTGAATTCCCTCATTGAGGAACGCAAACAGGTACAGTCATCCACTTTTTATCCCATGGCAAAATACATCTCGCTCCACAGCTTATCTTCGACCTACAAAGCATTTGCGATTTCCTTGACGGATCGTTGTCTCCCATCCAGTATTGAGGCAAAGTTGGTTGACCTATCCTAAAAGGCTGTTATCATGGACGCGATGAATGCTTTTCGACGAAACCATACTCGGGACAAGGTTGATCTTCCTCCGAGAAAAAAGCGGTAGGTTTTAGGTGAATTTTTGACACCAAATTTAACTCTGATAGATGCTTTGAACGCAACAAGGTGTGGCTAGTCACCAAAATATATTCACAAACTTATAGGGTGGACTATGAAGAAACATTTGCTCCGGCAGCTAAACTAAATATTATTCGGGTTCTATTATCCCTAGCCGTGAATCTGGATTATCCCTTACTTCAATGGGTCAAAAATGCTTTCCTTAACGACGATCTTGCTGAGGAAGCGTATCTGTCTCTCCCACCTTGATTACCTCTTCCCGTGGAAAAGTGTGTCGATTGAGGATTTCTGTCTATAGCCTGAAACAATCCCCCACGGGCCTGGTTCAACAAATTTACGCAAGTTACAGTGGGTCATGGTTTATCTCAAGCTTAATCTAATCATGCGATGTTTTTCCGCCATTCATCCGACGACTGTATTGCCATCCTCATCATTTATGTCAATGGCATCGTGCTCATAGGTAACAATCAACAGGCCTCTGAATCTCTCAAAGGCATACTGGTTACATCTTTTGAGATGAATGACTTGAGTTTTCTCCGGTCTATGAATGAAAGTAGCTTGGTCCTCTTGCGACATTAGCCTTTTCCAGCGTAATATCTCATAGATTTACTAACTGAGACAAATCCACATCCTTGCAAACTGACAGCTGTCCCGATGGACCCCAATGAGAAATTGGCAGAAATTCTTAATGTCATTCCGGTGAATAAAACACACTACCAACACCTAGTTGGTAAAGTCATTTACCTTGTCCATACGCGCCCAGAAATTTGTCATGCCGTAGATATTGTGAGTCAGTTCATCCCCTACGAGCAACATCTCGCCAATGTCCATCGAATCCTTCACTAAAAAGACACAATAGGCTCAGGTTTGTTGTTCTCTCTTCACACCTCTCGCTCTATTGCAGTTTATACGAATGCTAATTAGGTTGAGTTCATCTATGCTCGATGATCTGCATTGGGTTATTGCTCATTTATATTGATCAGAGTTAAATTTGAACCAAAAATATATCTAATCTAATTAATTTAAAATTTTTCAAGTTAATTTTTTATTATAGCATCCATACATACACTCATACATTATAATTTTATACATATCAATCCATTTATGCATATATACATTCATTCAAATGTAAATTCATAAACATATGTGTATGTGCATTTACATAAAATGATATTTACTTTTCAATCCAATCTTGAGATAGTTAAGTTCACGGTCAATTGTAGCTAAAAAAAAAATAATTTTTGAATTTTTTTTATATTTTTGATCTAAATTCATGACCCTACTTGTCAATGAAAGAGAGAAATAATGGCTAAAAGAAAGGGCATCACCTTGCAAACAAATTCAAATCTCATATTGTTTTGAGATTGGAAACTAATGATACATTTCATATTTTTTTATAACTTCATTTATTAGAAACAAAATAAATTGCTACATTGATGCCACACATTTTCTTCATTAGATTTACAGTGGTTCAATCTCAAGAATAAAGTGCAATCTTTCACACTATAACAACAACAACAAAGTCTTAATCCCACTACGTGGGGTCGACTACATGAATTCTTTTCTCCATTGCGTCCTATTTAGTGTCATATTTTCATCTAGTTCTAGTAAATTAAGATCATTTTTAATACAATAAGCCCAAGTCTTCCTAAGTCTACTTCTGTCTTTCTTAACACAAGTCGAATCTAAAACATCTACTCTCCTAATCGGATCATCAGATGGTCGACGTTTAATGTGACCAAACCATCTAAGACGAGTTTCTCTAATTTTGTCTGTCACAGGAGCTACACCAACCCTATCACGAATATATTCATTCTGCATTTTGTCTCTAAGTGTAAAGCCACTCATCCACCTAATCATTCTCATCTCGGCAACACTTAACTTATTATTATGCTTCTCTTTTAAAGGCCAACATTCAACGCCATAGGGCATTGCAGGTCTCACCACCGTCTTATAAAAATTTCCTCTCAGTCTTAGCGGTACTTTTCTATCACACAAAAGGCCCGAAGCATTCCTCCACTTCAACCAACCAACTTGAATTCTACTATTAACATCCCCATCTATATCACCATCGCTTAAGATATCTAAATCGTTCACACCTTTTAATAATTTGATCACCCAAAGTCACACTTCTGTCACTAGAGCTATTACAACTAAAATTACATTCCATGTATTCAGTTTTAGTTCTACTGAAACGAAGGCCTTTAGACTCCAATGTAGACCTCCATAATTCAAGTTTTTCCTGGGCTTTTTCTCTCGTTTTATCCACGAGAAGAATATCATCAGCAAAAAGCATACACCAAGGTACATCCTCCTGTAGATATCCAGTAAGACCATCCATAACTAAAACAAAAAGATATGAGCTTAAAGCCGATCTCTGATGTAATCCAACAGAAATAGGAAAATATTTTGTCAATCCACCTTCAGTTTGAACACAAGTAACAACTCTAGTATACATATCTTTAATGACTTAAATATAAGTCATATCAACACATTTCTTCTCGAGAACTCTCAAAAGGGTATCTCTTGGAACCTTATATCCTTTGAATCTTTCACACTATAAAAACAAAAAAGTTGTCATGCAATACCCAAGGGAGCTATCCTATATACATATATCAATCACGACGTACCATCTTCCTAATCTAATTTTTTGTCTATCCACATAACTGGAAAACAAAAACTATAATTATGCATGCCTTACAGTCAATAGTAGTAAGTTTTACTTTAACTACATTTACAGTAAGTTTTATTTCCATACGTTTCTTTTATGTACAAAGTCTGAAGAAGTTCTATTCCTTAGTTATCGACAAATGGAAGAAGCAAAGGAAGTATTTCGATTATTGCCGATATGGACGAATTGCTTGGTCTATGCCATTGTATTTGCACAAGCAATAACTTTCTTCACGAAGCAAGGAAAGACGCTTGATACAAGAATTGGCTCCAATGTCCGACTTCCACCTGCTGCACTATTAAGCATCGTCTCAATCGCTATCATCGTGTTTATTCCCATGTATGAACACATCATTGTCCCTCTTGCAAAAAGATATCGCAAGGAACCTTTGGGAATCACAATGCTACAAAGAATTGGTGTTGGAATGGCAATTTCCATAGCCTTCATGGTGATAGCTGCTCTAGTAGAGAAGAAGAGACTTAAAACAGCACAAGACTATGGGCTGATTGACCAACCAAGTGCAACAATTCCAATGAGTCTGTGGTGGTTGGTTCCACAGTATGTTCTGTATGGTATTTCAAATGTGTTCACGATGGTTGGAATGCAAGAATTTTTCTATGATCAAGTGCCAGATGCTCTGAGAAGCATAGGGGTCGCTCTTGCCTTCGGTGCATTTGGCATTGGAAGCATTCTAAGTGGTTTTCTTGTTTTAGTAATAGACAAGGAAACCCGCAAGAAAGGAGAGAGTTGGTTCTCAGATAATGTAAACCAAGCTCATATAGACTACTTCTATTGGCTGCTTGCAGGACTAAGCATGGTTGGGTTAGTAATCTATCTCTTCACAGCAAACTTGTACATATACAGGAAGAAAGGAGCCAAAATTTAGTTGATGGATGTATATAATGGAATTCATGTGTGCATGCACTTGTACCAATAACTTCATCTCACATGTTTACTCAGTGTAAGCAGAGCACAACGCTAGCCTCAATTGATGGTGCTCAGTGGTTAATGTGTAGATGAAGAAAAGTATACTAAAAGGAATTAGTTATATTTAAAGAGCAGAATTCTATAATACATGTTTTCTTCTTTCTAGCTGTGGAATTGACCATACGTCACATTTACCATGGGTTTGTTCTTTCTAACAGTGTCAATGACATCAACACCAAATTGAAGGAAACAGGTGAAAAAACCAAAAGTTGTACCACTAAACGATCTAATCCAATGACAGACTTACAGAGGTGATTTTGAAAACATTTGCTGAATTAGTTCATCACAATTTATGTATGGCTTTCTGGGGTACATTCCCACGGCTCTATGAAACACTCCGTACCTTCCTAACAAGCAATCAGCAGGAGATGTTCATGAAACCAAACTCCAAAGCCCTTACAAGAAAGAAGATTCTAATTGGAACGAAAGAGACAGTAAGATCGGCGGTTTAGTGAGAAACAAATCAAATTGTTGCAAAATAGTCTGTGAAGCTTAAGAATGTCATTGCAGGAAACCTCAAGGAGCAGAGTTCATTTCCCACTCATTAATCTTCCTTCAGCCCAACAATCCAAACACAGCAAATACGAGATTCGATCAAGCAAACAAAAACAAAACTAATAATCAAATTAACAGATCTTGAAATTGCCATCAGGAAGGAAAGGAAGTACAAGAAAATACCTTACATAAAACAATGACGGGAAAATGCAAGCGCATAAAGAACTCCCTTCAAGTTATCTTACTCTCAAACACTTAGCGAGCAGCGCCATGAATTAGTTAGCTACAGAGATGGCTTGACGCCATCGAAAGAGGCGATGAGCAGAATTCAAAAAAATGGCAAAGCGCGTATGCAATGCTGAATAAACGCCCACTAATGACCTGTTTGGTTAAGCTGCCTTTTTTACAGTTTATGCGACATTTTCACACCGCACTTGTCTATGTGTAGTGACTGCTTTATGGCTGCGATCTGATTTTTCCAAGAAAATAAAAATTGTAATAGCTACCGCTCCTAGCTTATCAGCAGATTATTTTTAATCAGCTTATCATCAGATTAGTCAATAAGCTGCAGCTGCCTCAAACAGACCATAACTCCGGCCGGCAGTGCCGTCTTGACCACGATGCCGTTGTATGCAGATACGGTTCACTTGACATAATATTTTCTCCATTTTTATACCCCGCCAGCAGCTTTAATTTTGTATGGATAATTAAAAGGGACATTTACAGACATATGCTATAATTTTTATTTATATATCTAACACCTAAAAAATTATATTTCTTGCCCGCCACTCAAATCTATAAAATTACATGAAAATATATTTTTTTACACTAATTTGTTATAAGTGTAAAATACATAAAAATTACGTGGTATGCATTCCAAATGAAAATTTAGAGGTAATTTTACATACATATCACATAAATTATGTATATATATTATGAAAAGCCCAAGGACTGATTTTATTGAAATAGAAATGATACATAAAGGTTGTATGAAAGAGCCCAAAAGAGGCATCCT
This sequence comes from Phalaenopsis aphrodite, assembly GCA_003013225.1. Taxonomy (NCBI): domain Eukaryota; kingdom Viridiplantae; phylum Streptophyta; class Magnoliopsida; order Asparagales; family Orchidaceae; genus Phalaenopsis; species Phalaenopsis aphrodite. Next base: position 133,878 of record NEWO01000377.1, read on the forward strand.
GCTCATACGATACAAGTACAGTAATATCCCAACAAAAAGATACAGATAGACTCAATAAAAAGTAAAACAAATTAAAAACATGCAGAAAACAAGTAGCTAGGAACGAGTCAGTTTAGTGTCGTCTCTTCCTCTAGTTTTAGGAGCGGAGCCAGATAACAAACTTTGAAGAGTCATGTAATTGTCAGGAGTAACTAAAGTATCATCCATTAAGTTTCCAAGTTGGAGTGTGCCCTCAACCTTCTTCTTCCGCCGAGAAGTGTAAACCTGTTATTCTTCATTTGAAAACTGGATTATGTGATCATCGGTTTGATTTGATGTTAGAACTGCAGTAAAAAAAAGACTATTGTTGTCACCACGATATATATATATATATATATATATATATATATATATATATATATATATATATACACACACACACACACATGAAACTGTGAATTTCATTTATAAAAGTTAAAATAATATTATTTTCGATATGATATGAATGATTTGAGTTGTATACATATATTAAAAAAAAAGTGTTAGTAGGTGGTATGTTGGTATGCATGTAAATATGCATGTATATGTATATGTATACACACAAATTTTTTTTTTATATTTATGTAATTTTAGTATTATAATATATACATGAAAAATGTAGTTGATCTCTTAAAAATAAATAATAGTGATATTTTTAATATGATTTTAAAGAATTAAATGCCATTCGGGTAAATGCTAAAACTTAAATGTTAGATACGTAAATATATGAGAATTTTGGGGTATGTTTGTAAATGGCCCAATTTAAAATGAACTCACAAGCAGTCACAGCCAGCGGTGGAATCAAGGGATGGCTGGTGGAGGTGCTCGTCATAACATATAATATATTGAAAATTTAGCTTTCAAGTGTAACTTCTTAATAATATTTTAATCTCTTGTATAGTATTTATAGTAGTTTTAAAAAATCAAAAGAGGTCGACAGGCTTAAACTTAAGTACTTGTCATCCCTTAAATTTCTCCTTCTCCTTAACTTCAAATTTCGTGGACTCAAAGCGAAGCTCAAGAACAAACTCAATTGAGGTCTCACCACTTCGGCGAAGGTATAACCTAAAATCCCTAATTTTGCTTCGGTTTGGACCTTTATGAAGAGAACTTGTATTTCATATGTATTTAATGGTGTAGATAAGTTCGTCTCGCTTAGATAAAGGTGTTGGAACAAATCTCATGCGATTTGGTTAAAAATGAAGTGAGATATTAGAATTACAATGAGGACATATTTCGGGTAGGATGATCAAGAACGATGAATGGATGTTGTCCATTTTCGTGTGTATTGGATGGACGGACGGGATCGTGTCGGACGAAGAGATGGAACTTGAACCGCGGGCGTGCGTGGCAGCTGAGGTGTAAAGTTCAAAAAATTAGTGGGCGACGCGCGGTCTCTCGACGACTCTAAGGTTGCGCTGGCGGCTGACTCGGATAAGTTAAAAATTAGGGTATTTTCTATTTAAATTAATTTTGAAACTTTAAAAATTCATATCTTTGTGTAGAAAAATCATAAACATAAAATAAAAATACCATTGTGCTCAGTGAACAAAAGAGAGAAAATATGAACTAAAAATCAAATATGTTTTCCTTGTATTTAGTTTTTTAATTAATTAAATACTCTAGAAGGAAATTAAAACATAATTAATTAAATAATTATCAAAATTAAGTAAAATTTTGAGGGTCTTTTCTTAATGAACTTAGGAGTCTTTTCTAATTTTTTCAGGTAAGAGGGAACTTCTATGATCAAAAGCCCTACTTTTTAAGATATTTGATATTATTTTAATTAAGAAAATCATAAAAAATAACATAAAGGTCAGAAAAAAATAAAATCATGCTTGGTGGGTCTATTGTGGTCAGAAGACCTTAGAAAAAATAAAATCCAGATTAAAAAGTTTTCAAATTATTTTTATTATTTAAAATTAATAAAATTCACTAAAATTAGAAAAATATAAAAAAATTCAAATAAACACCAAAATGGGCCAAATTATAGGTAATCATATTAGAAGGCCTCTAAAAAATTTGAAAGTTAGAAAAATTATTTTTAATATAAAAATCTATTTTCTAAGTAAATAATAATTTTGGCTTAAAATAATTATAATAAATAACAGAAAAATAAAAAAAATGAAAATGAGTTTGGAGTGTCCCTTGAGACCAGAGGAACCTAAGAAAAATAAAATTAGAGTTAAAATAAAAAACTTTAATTCTAAGTTATTTTTAAAATTTAAATCTTAATCTTTAATTTTAATCTTAATCTTTCATTAGGATTTTTATAGAAAAAATTATAATGTTAGGGTTCATAAAAAACCTGTCATATTCACACGATTTATAGATAAGCCACCAACAAATAACGATGAAAACAAGTCAGGCACGTTGTAAAAAGTAAAAACAGGC
>NEWO01000377.1:136313-159605 GCA_003013225.1 Phalaenopsis aphrodite
AAAAAATTATGAAAATGAGTTTGGAGTGTCCCTTGAGACCAAAGGAACCTAAGAAAAATAAAATTAGAATTAAAATAAAAACTTTATTTTTAAGTTATTTTTTAAAATTTAAAATAATTAAAAATATCAAAAAACCACAAAAATATGAAAATATTTCAAAATATAATGAATCTCATCTTAATTACACATAACCACTAAACAATGCTTTCCTAAAATTTTAAATTATAAAACTATATTTTTAACATCTAAATATATATATTCCCAATTTTAAAGAAAAATAATTATAATAAATAAATAAAATCAGAAAAACATGAAATTTACTTCTCTGAGTTCCTTGAAGTTAGAGAGTCCTAGGAAAAATATAAAATAAAATTTTGAAATAAAATTTTGTTTCTATTTATTTATTCATTAAAATGAATTACAAAATTGTAAAAATTAAATACAATTCAAAAATTCATAAAAATTATTTATAGTGGTCCTCCAACCTAGGCGAACCTCTAATATTTTTTCTAAGGATAGAAGCTATATCTTAGATAGTTAAATTAATTCTTAATAAAAACTTTTGTTTTTGGACAAAATAAAATATTGAAAATTAAATAAAAATAAAAAATATATATAAATTCTCTCTAATATTTAATTCACTCATGAGTAGTTTAACAACAGATTTTCAAGGTTATTTGAGTTAAATTGAGAGAATTATGAAGTGGAAAGCCTTAAAGGCAAAATGGTAATTATGAAAATTTGAACTTTAATTAAAATTTATGTCAAATCAGAGAGTAATCATAATTAATTCTCTTAAAGGATTGAAACATAAATGGTTAAAAGTTAGCGACCAATTTATGTTATTTTATATGAAAGGGAAAAAAAGTGTAATTTTCCAAATTTTTGTGGTTTGGAAGTAAATTAAGTTGCATGATCCTACTGTGAAGGGCTTGATCTAGGAAGATGATAACCCAATAATTTTTTTGCCCTAAATCAATGATTAAATGATAATATAATTTTTTAAAAAGAATTAAGTTCATCTCACTCAATATTTTTCAAAATTACAAATCTACCCATAAGGACTTAAGAGCTTAATAGTGAACTAGGCTTGATCTAAAATCACTTAACAAGGTTTAGAAAAGAGAACACAATCAATTATAACTTCTTTAAAACACTACAAGCTCAATCTCAATTGAAGAGGAGAGAATTCCCTATTAACTTAATTTACCCTTAAGGCTGTCTACTCACATAATTTCTAAATAAAACTTCAGATGAATGTTTATTTACTCTACTTATGGGATAATTGAAACCTTAAAGTTCACTGAGCATATGTTAAAACACCACAACTAAACCCTAATTTAACGAGGGGACAATTAATTCAACAAGGTAACAAGTTCCAATGAACTCAAAATGATTCAAAGGGTTTTAAAAGATGTTTATGGTCATGCCCTGGATACCTTTACAATCTTTTGGGGCATTTTAGAGGACATCAGAACTTATTATTCTTTGTTGAAAAAAATCATCTTTAAAATCTTAAGGACCCACCAAGGTATGACTCGGGACCTGTTAATTCACATTTCGAATAAAATACCATACATTACTTATACTACATTAAAAACCCAATGCTCAAGGAATTGAGCCTTGGATAAGGTATTTAAATCCTTGTGAGAAACTGAGAATATTTTGCCACATATGGATTATCAGACTAGTTTAAGTTTGAAGTCTACAAAGAAAATAATGCTTATGTGTGTTAAGCGAGGGATACAAAGTGGGATTTGGAATAGTATCTCATATCTCAAGGATCCTTCAGAAAAGGAGATATGGTCGATGATATTATTCACCAGCTTTTGGTAGATGTTGCACCTGACACTCTTAGGTTATTGGTAGTTCTAGTCTCATCAGAGTAATTTACTAGTGGACTATATTACTTTACAAAGACATATACCTACAATATAGAATGACAAAAAAATTTTGCTTTTTAAACATGATTACTTTTGCTTTCTAAAGTGAACTCTACATGCATGAAAAAAAAAACTAAAGAATTTTTTATTGAAACTTATAAATGTACATGACTAATCACTTCGATTGAGGTTAGGGATTGCTTTACTTAGACTGTTGAGTTGGTGGCTTTTATCCGAAGTTGAAATTATAAAGCACACAGTCCAGCTCTGAGCCCCATCTTTACCAAATTCTTACACCTAGTCGTGATCTTTCATATGTGACTACGATTTTATTTTACTTGCTCTTGTTTTTCCTACAACTTGTTTCTCGACTTCTTCGTACTGGATTCTTTGTTATTCTCACTTTTTCTCTCAATTTACTTAAATTTTTCAGCAATTATATTACTTTATGATATTAACCATGCAGCGATAAAAAATGCCCAGGTATGTGTTTACAGTTTATTTACTGCAATATTTACAACTTAGTTTTACTGTCTCTTTACTTTACTATGCATACTTTATTCGCAAAAAAAAAAAAAAAACAGAATACACTTTCAAAAATATTAACACACTTTTAAACTTCTTGAACACACTTAATCCCCTTTTTTTGGGTTCATGAGGATTCCTTTGATGAAGTAATGTATGGTTGCTAATGGGAATTCTCCGGTTTAAATGAGCTTAACAACTTGTTTAGACTAAGTAAACTCAAAATAAAATAGTAATGTCAGCATGATGGAAGCTTGGGATCTTAACCGACATCACTTAACCAAGATTAAAATTCTCCCAAAACTCCTGAACAACAACAACAAGCAAAACCAAAACACGACACAAATTATAAAACCATAAAACCTTAAATCTAGATCCATCACGATGAGAAGCTCGGAACAAACTCCGTGGGCAGCACGACGAGGACAAACAAAAGAACATCATTGAGGGAGCAAATAGGGCTGACATCAACAAATTTCTCCTTATTTTAAACAAGTCATAGGATTTTGAGATTGTATGCTTAGTGTGACATATATCCGCATCTTATCTTTAGGCTTTTGCATGATCATATTGTGCAATATAAACCCTCTCTCTTTAGAGTTCTGAGGTTATCGTTCAATACAACATAAACCCTCATGTTTTTCTAGACTATTTGTATGATCAAGATCATGCAATTGTAAGCCCTAAATAATAAAATTGGTAAGATAAAACAATAAATTATATCTCTCAAAATTGAAGCTAAACAATAGGATAGTTTTGGAAGTCACCGAGACTCACATCAGGATCTGTGACATCCACTATCTTTCTTCCTTTGGATTTCAAGAATAATTATTCCTATTCGATTTGTTCCCATTTGCTTTTTTCATGTCCAACCTTGAAAACTAAACTTTATAATCTCAAAGACAAATGCTTCTTATCATCATCGAGAGTTTTTTTAAGTGATTTCGGTCATTTAAGATGAAATTAACTATAGAAGCTTACCCTTTAGGAAACTAAAGAACCCAGGCATAATAAACCCTGTCTAATCTTTACTATTAGGTAGGGGAACTTGTCAGTAAACATATAAAAAGTTTTCAGGCCAAACAAATGTCATAAATTCTTTAGTTTTTATAATCGAGCTCCACTAATAAGAAATGTGTCTATTCTTTGGGATAGATGCATTGCTTGTGGTGCGGTGCTCGGTTATTTAAATTATTAATATATGAGATCTTTTTGTTCTCATTTTTAAAATTAAAATATTATTTTCAAAGATAATATATATATATATATATATATATATATTAAATTTAAAGTATTTTCAAAGCAGCCGACAAATTCCAATTTGGCGACCGACAACGAGACATATGGTTTTCTTTTTCTATTTTTTAAATTTATAAAAGCAAAGTTAATTCCATGTGGAAGGGGTTTTTCCATATTTTAGTGTATGAAATTCAAATATTTTTTGTGTCTCCAGATTTTTTTCCCATTTATAGTTTGTTTGAACATGTAATCTCCATGTAAACACATCTTCATATATAGTTTACTCCATGCATACACTTCTCCATGCCTAGTATGATACATGTACATTTTACTCCATGTGTACACTACACTTCTCTTTATATAGTATGCTTCATATGTAGTCTACATGTGTAAAACTCTTCATGTATAGTTTTCTCTATATGTAACTGCCTACATGTGAAGATTTCATCATGTGTAATCTCTATGCATGTGTAGACATTTTCATGCGTAGTTTTCTCTATATGTAATTTCTTTCATATGAAATTTTCCCAATGTGAAGTCTCCTCAATTTGTTAAGTAATTTCTCATATGTTACATATATGATTAAAAAAAAGAACTTCTCATGTGCATGTTTTGTGTAATATGAAAATATGTTATATTTAAGTGTTTTGGATATGTTACTAACAATCTCATGCAGTTAAGATATAAATTTAGATAACCTAAGCCTATGTTGCTTGTAAATTCCAATTAAAATTTTAAATTCAAAACATTTTAAACATTTAAAACACATTAAACATTTAAATTTTAAAACATTTTAACTTCTTTAATATAAACTAAAATTATTAAAATTATTAAAACCTTAAAACCTTTTAAAATAACTTAAAACCTTCAAAACAACTTAAAACTTTTAAACACTTAAGAATTTAAAACATTTTTAAAACCTTCAAAACAACTTAAAATTTTCAAGCACTTGAAATTCAAAATACTTTAAAACCTTTTAAAATAACTTAAACCTTCAAACACTTAAAATTTTAAAATAATTCAAACTTTCAAGATAGTTTAATACTTTTAAAACCTTAAACATTTAAAGCTCTTAAACTTTGAATCATTTAAAACATAAAAATTTCATAACACATTTTTTAAAACCTTTTAAGTAATCACATCTCCAAATTATGTAAGCTTACACTTTTTTTAGTTACATAAAATTCACAGCTTTTCAAGCAATTTACTTGACACCCCTTTAAGCTTATAATCTCTTGTTTGTAAATTCTCATGCCAAATCACATAAGCTTGTAATTTTCATAAAAACTTTAATGACAACTTCAAACCAAAAATAGAAATGAAACCTAATGATGAAACTGAACGAAAAACTTTAACTTATGATGAAAATCAAATGAAAAACATCAACCTTATAATATCTTGATTCTTATGTTGCCAGATAAACTAGGAAGGTAAATCAAATTAAAAGTGAAATATTAAACCCACCAAAGCGCTTTAAATATACGAACTTAAATAATGGAAACCACATTTAGGTAGATCAATTGTGATCACACATACCCCTAAGTTTAGAAGTCTAGTTTAGACTACTATGTACCCCTAATTAGTGGACTAAAGCATAAAAAATTAAGTTTATATCCCCCTTAGACTTTATAGGATCCTCATGATGAAATAACCCAAGATTACTGACAAAATTACCTCAATCCACCTAATATTTAAGAAGTCTACATTCGTCATTGCTATGGTAAATGTGGATATTTCTTTCCAGCTAGTTAGTTAATAGTCTAAAGAAATCATGAACTCGAGACAATGGAAATTCGTGGTCATCTTAGCTAGGGTAGTCATACCCAAAATTTAGGTTAGTACGCCTATTTAAACTCATTTGAGAGTTAGATTTTCCTTAGGGTTATGCTCTCAATTTCCATTTATAAATCTTTTCAAACTTCAAACCAACCTTCAATCCATTTTAATCTTTAAATCAATTGTTAAACCAACATTTAAACTTTTTAAAACTTCAAATCAACATTAAAAATTTTTTAAGCATCAAACTGACTTTCAAACTAAATTTCAAATCAACCTTCAAACAACCTTCAAATAAAACATTCAAATCTTCTCAGTTAAACATTTTAGTTAAAACTTAATCTTTCACATTAAACCAATCAATTTACACCATAAAATCAAACCTTTTAACTCAAATCAAACCCTTCAATTCAAATGAAAACTTTTTTTTCACATCAAACCTTCAAATCAAACCATTCAAATCAAGCTCAACTCTTTCAATAATTTTCAAATCTCAACATCAGGTTACATCTTTTCAAAGTTGATTAATCACCTTCTTGGGTCTTTCCATGTCGCATCATCATTAGATTGTAAGTCCCAACTTTAAATTCAAGAAAAGCTTTTCAAATACTGTCATTTAAAAATTTCTTAAAATATTGAATCTTTTCATTTAAAAATAGCAAACTTAAAATCTTGAATCTTTTCATTTAAAAATATCAACCTTAAAATCTGTATGACATAATCCAATACTTTGATTGAGAGTTTTCTCAAGGTTTCATAACGCCGAGGATGTAATTAACTAGGAAGACTTGCCCTGTAAAGATGTCCAACCCCAGAATAAAATGAATCCCATACTACACTTCTAAGGTAGAGAAAAATCTTTACTGAATACATACCCATAAATCTTAAAGATTTTCCTCATTAAAATTATGAGCTTAATTTTAAAGTAATATTTTTACCTCTCGGTGTAGTATAATATTCTACAAATGACGCATATGATCGTTTAGATAGAAAATTTTTCAAGTTCTATGATGAACACATCAACATCACAAAACAAATTCCCATTATTTTTCTAGTACTCCAATGAGGATAATTTCTCTCTCCATCTTTAGTACAACTCTTTGCCAAGGGTTCACTAATATACTTATAAAAAGAAACCAATTGTTGACTAATATACTTATAAAAAGAAACCAATTGTTGACCTCATTTTTTTGTTGACGTCTAGCTTTTTCCTCTTTAGTATCGTAGAGTCTAGCAATAGGACTTTCTTGTTGACTATTCCTAGAGGACTAGAAAAGAAACCCTCACCATTAGAAATTCTAAAGTCTTCTTTGCTCAACTTGAAGTTCCACATATTGGTCTTAACCTTTAGCACTTAGTAGATAGGGTAAGTACGGGGGAACTCAAGGTGAGTCTCCCATAGAATGTTCAGACCTTAGGACAAACCTTGGGTGGTCTGGCGTGGTTGAGGTGGCTTGCACACACTAAACTTTCTTACATAACAAACCTTAAGACCCCTTGATTTGGTCTCATGATTCCTTTTGGAAAGCTCATATAAATGAACCTATACCACTAATCTTTGGCTAAGAGGTTTAGAACCAGCATATTGAGCATCCAAAATGAGTTCTCACTTGGCTCCTATTGGTTTGGCATGACTTCATTGGTTACTTGCGCATTCTAGCCCAAAATCACAATATTACTAAAATACCCCTACAACCTTAATATTTGCCAAAAATCCCAAAATTACCCAAATTTGCCGAAAAATAATCTCAAACCACTCACCACTACCTAAATTGGCCAAAATTCACCTAAATCACCAAATTCCCAAAATACCCCCCAAAATTGCCCAAAATTACCAAAATGCCCCCTCATGACCCAAAAAATCCAAAAATTCCCAAAAATTCCAAAATCATCTCAAATATTCCCATTTTCAATTTTTAACCATCACATTGACCCAATTTGACCAAAAGCCCCAAATTACCCTTAAGGGCCCAATTACCCCAAATTAGCCCTAATCTTGGCCCAATTGACCCCAATCTTGCCCAATTTCAATTCCAAACAAAAATTCAATATCCTTAGTCTTAATCTAAACAAAATTCAAGCCCAATTTTACCCAATTCCAAACCCAATATTTCTCAAATAAAAAAGCCTCAATTTTGACCATATGACTAAATCCTCCAAATTGGCCTTCAAATTCAATTCAAATTCACTTGAAATCACTTCCAAAATCTTCTTGATGTCTTCCTGCACCAAATTCAACATTCAATTGATCCAAATTTTAGCCCAAATTCAACCTTTAAAAAAAAAAGCCCAAGCCCACCATGTTTAATTCCTAAAGCTCAAATTCAATTAAAAGCCCACATGACAAATTCTCCTCCTCATCTATTCAATTAAAATTACTCCCTAAGTTTTAAATTCATGATCAAATCATTCCAAATCAAGCCTTATGACAAACTCCACGAAATATCAAATAAATCCAAAATCTCTTCTCATGAAAATTAGTCAAGCCACATGCAAGCCATGAAGCCACTCCCCAGCCATAGATGAGCTATGAGAGCCTTGCCACCTCCATCAAGCTATTAATGGCACAAGGACAAGCCACTTTTAAGCCTCTTTAAAAAAGGTTTTTAACCCTTTTAATGAATCACTCTAACCCATGTTTAGTCAAATCTCTTTGGAAGATGACTCATCCCTAATGATTAAGCTGAACCTCCTGATTTTATTCAACACCCAAACCTTCATAGAGGAGTGAACCTAGTTCAAATAATGTCTTGACCCAAAATGACTCTTCCCCCATTCCTCTTTAATCCAAAACCTTTACGCATGAACAACCCCAATTAACTTCATCAAACCCAAGCACTGGCCTACCTGAGTCAGATGGTGACCTGAGCCTGGCCGGCCGACCACCTTGGCCACCGAAAAATCCAAATCCAAAAGCTCCCCCTTGTCTAAAACCATAAATTAAACCAATCCAGGGTTCCTCACCCCAATTGGATTTTTACACATTTTTGCCCTCCACATAAGCAACTTATGACACCCACCAATTGCCCTTGGTGGCCTCTCTTTCCCCCTCTATATGAACCCACCCTCTATGGGCAAGAGGGGAGAGCTTGAAATTTTTCTTTGTTCAAAATCTGTCAAATTGCTTCCAGACCTTCTTCAAGACCTCTTGAGTTCAATTCAAACATCCTCAAGCCCTCGAGCCCACTGCTCGAGCTCAATTTCAGAGCTCAAAACCAAGGCCGAAATAGGACACCCCCAAAACTCCACCAAACTCAAATTAATTGCACCCACACCATCCCCACAATGATAGAAGAAGATCCCCCTCAAAATCCCCATCACCAGAGCACCCTAAGATGGACTTTGATCGAACCCCTAAATTAAACTTGGTCGATTTCATACCTAGGCATTTCACAATAGCTTGAGGATTCATCTAGGAGCTCTCTGGACTTAAGGCAAGCTTTTGGAAGCACCCAATCGAGGCCACACCTCTTGGGCAAATGTATTGAACCATAACCCTAAACCAAACTTCATTTGATTCTCCATATTCATAGAGTTGATTTAAGGGATGATTAATCGTATGAATGTGTTCTCCTAGTTAAGATGAGTCTATAAGAACAAACTACACTTAATTTGGTTGAGTATCGAGCGAGATATTAGGTTTAGAAGTTGAACGGCTCACGGGTTGGCTCATTTGGGACGGTGACGGAGGACCGTCTGATCACGTCTTTATGCGATGGATAGTCCTGATGGGGTTGAACGCGAAGACAGAGCGGAGCAGCGGGCTGACGGGGCAGCTACTTGGACGACAGTGCCAAACCAGAGGACGTCGCATGGAGAGCTCGACACATATGAAGATTGTGTGGCACCGCGTTACTTAAGTAGATAAATAGGATTTTTATTATTTATTTAAATGACCAAATCTTAAAAAATGCATATCTTTGTGTAGAAAAATCAAAAAAAATAAAATAAAAATACTCACTTGCTCAATGAATAGAGGAGAACAATGTGAAAATATTTTCATATCCATTTGATGCATTTATAATTTTTAATTAATTAAATGGCATTTTTCTTATTTTGATTCTCCATTCTCATAGACATTTCATCATGACTTAATTTTTGGGGTGTTTTGATTCTATCTGTTATGAAGAGGCTTTCCTGATTTTTCCAAGGTCAGAGGAGATCTCTAGACATAAATATTTAACTTTTAATTTAATGGTCCCTATTTTGGTATAAAAGTTATAATAATTAAAATTCTCATCAGAAAAATACAAAGTTTGTTGTGGTAGATTCGTTGTGGTCAGAGGACCCTAGGAAAAATACAAACTTGATTTGATTTATTAAAAATAATCTTAATTGTCACCAACCCTAAAAAATTAAATCAAATTAATTTGGAGTAATTATAAATGTAAATGACATAAAAAAATAATTCCTCACTGTGATTTAAGGTTAGAGGAGCTCCCCATAAAAATTTCAAGTCAATTGGAGTTAATTTGACCACTAGACCGTATTAGTATGGCGCCATACCAATTAAGTGGTGTTTTTTTTTATTTTGATTCTTCATTTCCATAGACATTTCACCATGACTTGATTTTTTTGGCTTTGATTCTATCTATTATGAGGAGGTTTTCTTGATTTTTTCGAGGTTAGAGGAGATCTCTAGGCATGGATATTTAATTTTCAAGTTAATGATCCCTGTTTTGGTATAAAAATTATAATAATTAAAACACTCATTGTAAAAATACAAAATTTATTGTGGTAGGTTCATTGTGGTCAGAGGAAACTAGGAAAAATACAAACTTGGTTTGATTTATTAAAAATAATATTAATTTTCACCAACCCTAAAAAATGAAATAAAATTAATTTGAAGTAATTATAAATGTAAATGACATAAAAATCATTCTCCACTATGATTTAAGGTTAGAAGAGCTCCCCATAAAAATTTCAAGTCAATTGGAGTTAATTTGATCGCTCAAATGAATTAATCAAGTAAAATCACAATTTTGGCATTAAAATAATTATAATAAATAAAATAATATTTTAAAAATCACCAAATTGGATTTGGTAGCTCCTTATGACCAGAGGAACCTTAAAAAAATAAAATTAAAATTAAAATAAACACTTCATTTTGAGCTATTTTTAATCATTTAAATAATTAAAAAAATAATTAAAAATCATAAAAATTGCAAGATTGTAAAAATACACTAAAATGTCACATTTGACTTGTTGATCACTTAGAACTAATTAAAATAATTCTCCTGATTTTCTAAGTAAAGATATTAATTTCTAAAGGTCTAAAATGAATTTTCTCTAATTTCTCACCAAGATAATTCCAATAATTAAAATATAATTCACAAAAATATGAAATTTATTTCTTTGGGTTCCCTGAACTCAGAGAGATTTAATAAAAATATAAAACTTAATTTTATACTTAAACAATATTTTATATTTAATTATTGCCTAAAACAACAAATAATTTTAATAATTAAATTAAACCTCTATAAATCATGAAAATTGGTCCAGGTGGTCCTCTGACCTAGGTGAACCTTCAATAATTTTCTTAAGGACAGAGGTTTTGTTTTGATTGAATTACTAAATTTTGATTGAAAAATCCCTATTTTTGCATTAGAAATAATTATAAAATTAAATAAATTAAAAAAAATCTCATTTTCTCCTCTGATGTTTTAATTAACCCATGAGTGGGGTAGCTTAAACTTTTCAAGCCATTTAAGTTTAATTTAATGAATTATAGGGTATTAAGGTCTTGGGGGCAAAGGGTAATTTTGGAATTTAAGGCTTAATTAATATTTTGGCTTAACCAAAGGGCTAAATGGGCAACGAATAATCTTAATTAATAAATTTTGATGATTGGAATATGAAAGGGATAAATGGTAGCAACCAACCTCACTTTGGTCTTGTAAAGGATAAATTTGTAATTCTCTTAAAATTGATGAAACTTGGAAGAATATTTAAATAATAAAAAAAGATATTAAGGTGAGGGGTTTGATTTTTGGAAGATCATAACTCACTGATTTTAAGCCCCAAGATTTTAAGCCTCAATTACTTCGAGGTTGTTTGCTTATGCAACATAAATCTTCAACTTATCTTTAGGTCTTTGTATGATTTTGTTATACAATATAAGTTCTAACTCGTCTTAAGATTCCGAGGTTGTCGTTCTTTATGATCTAAATCCTTACATCTTCCAAACTATTTGTGCGAGCGTCTCACAAAACTGTAAGGCCTAATTAATAAAATTTGTAGGATGAAACACTTGCATAATTTCTCTTTGAGACTGAAGCCAAATAGTATGATAGCTTGGGAAGTCACCAAGGTTCACCTCAGGATCTGTGACATCCCTTAGCTTTTATCCTTGGATTCTACAATAAAATGTTCCAAATTTGAGTCATTACTCTTTCACGTTTATTTTTCTGATCTCGTTGAAAGGTCCTATTCCTTTGAACTCCTTGAAAATAATATTCTCTGATTTTTATCGAGAGTTTTCTTAGGCGACTTCAGTTTTCTAGGATGTAATGTACTATAGGGGCTTGCCCTTATAGGAAGCATTTCTGAACCCAGTTTAATATAAACCCTGTTTAATCCTTCATATTAAATAGATGAACTTGTCGGCTTATAATAAAAAAATAATTTCGTAGACTTAACTGATGTCATACAATCGTTAGTTTATTTAATCGAGTCTTACCAGTAAGTGGTATGTTTATCCTTTGGGATGAATACATTATTTGCGATATTTGGCATGTTTATTTAAACTACTAAGGATATGAGATCGGTCTGATCTTGTATTTTCAAAAATCTTAAATACTATTTTTCCAAATTATATATTAAATTAAATTAAAACGGGTGTTGGGATATCCATCCCAACAACCGATAACCCCCAACCTCCCTTACCTCTTTTAGTGCCAACACCCATAAAGCTCTTTAAGGTCAATGAATTAATAATTAAGGCCATTCACTAGGTTAGGAGTATCGTCAACTTGTGTACAAATTGCTTTATTAGGCCACAAACTAAATTTTTATCTTAATTCCATAATGTGGAAGTCATCGTTAATAAAAGAGATGCCTTAGAAATAATTTGAATGGACTTTATATGTTCCATTTTCAACCAATTAAAACATAAATGAAAAAGTGTGTCATCACCTTTATAGTTAAGTCTATTAGGGGAGGGGAGGGGGAGGGTTAGATTTCACTAGTCTTTTTTTTTATTTTGGATTTGGTTGAATCTTTTGAAGGAGAGGGTGCATAAGGATGCATTCAAAGTAGGGTGTACATGAATCCTATAAAAATTAAAAAATGGAAAACTCCGTCAAAACTTAAACAACTAATAGCCTTGGAATAGTAGTTATTGCTTGATCTATCTAAAGTAGCCTACCAAAAAATCAAGCCAATTGCATGGATAATAACATGATTAATCAATTGAATTTCCATAATTAGGATGGATAATCAAACTATCATAATAGGGGATTTCTCCTATATTAAAAATTAGGAAGACCAGTTTAGCAAAAGCATAAAGTGGTTATTCAAATAGCATGAATGTCATGCAAATATCTTATTATAGCCAATAGAATTAAATAATTTGATTGCAACGTGTCTAGGATCTAATAAGCCAATGAAGAATGCACTAGCAAGCTATAAACTAAGATAGAAAGATTTGATAACATCAAATGTAGGAATTAGACCAAAAATTCAAACCAATGTAAATGTAAAAAGAGCCACTTTAGACTCCACATCTTTAGTAGAAATGTTGATTTTAACATTTCTTCAATGAAATGGATGGAGAAATTTGGAAGTTTTAGAGCTAGAATCCATACAAGAGAGTGCATCTTTGAATGAGTGTGAAGGAAGAGATTAGCCATCAATAGATCTCCATAAATACCCTTGAAGGGTTGGGGCCTCGATATGAACCCACAACCTCCTTCCCATTAAAAGACATATTGGCATGAGAGCAATATTAAATGGTAAAAAATGAAATATTCTAAGAACTCCTAGTGTCATTGGCCATGAGGAAGATTGGTGAAGGGGTGTGGAAGCTTAATGAGTTTGAAACACCAACAATTCTTACTTCTCCATTACCCCACTCAACATGAGATTATATAATAGATTTTTCTATGATTTCTCTTCGCATCAACTGCCATTTATTCTGATTATCATGATCTAAGAATTATTACGATGACAAAGTAAATCCAACAAGACGAGCTAGTACAATATTTCAAGAAAGTGTGGATAAACTTGATTAGTGCAAAATACTATAATTTATTCATTTTAAGCACATTTTAACCAATGGTTAAATGCTTTAATTTGCTCCTCCTTGAGGTAAATGTTTTTATATAGCTAGCATTTTACTTAAAATACCTTAGGGAATGGTTTAATTGATTAAGTTGAGCTGGGTAATGAAGTCATAGCAATTTTGGCCTAATAAGTTAAAAAGAGACTTGTTAACTAATTTTTCCAATTGTGATCAAACTAATAGGCGAAATTGAATAATTCTATTTGAAGTGGATTTTTAACATCTCAATCTAAAATCGCATTCAAGGGATTAATCAACCTTGAATAATTAATTAGGCTAAACTACATTAAAAATGAGGATTATCCATAAAGGCTAAAAAAAGAAGCACTAATCTTCTTCAATTAATTTACCATTTTAGAGAAACTATAATTTTTTTTATAGAATCCTTGGCTACAATCATATACAAGTTTTTGGCTTTATTTAGCTAACTGTTTGAGTTTAACCATTAGAAAGTAGGAAGCACTTTTTAACTAGAATATTTTACTTATTTGACCCAATGTAGCCAAGCCCAAAGTCAAGGGTGGTCGACCTAGGTTGACTCATATTACATTCATTTTAAGAAAGCGCTATGTCGAATTAAATGGAGTAACTTGATGTTTTGGAGCCATTTTGGCCAATTTAATCTCAAATTGTCCAATCGGTTTTATTAAGGCCAGTTAGCTCCTATTGACCTTACAAAGGTTAATCTAGAGTTAAATTGTCGATTTTGTGTTTCTTGAATCATCCAAAAATTAACTTGGGGCAAATTAGTCAGCTTTTTTATAGCTTTTTTGGATCAAAATGGGGTTAAACGCTATCAACTAGTTGATTCCTATGCTTTAAATGTATATCACTTTTAGTGTTAAGAGTGTGTTTGGATCCTAAAATTGAGTTATTGTATTATAGTGAATTAATTGCATTATTTAAAGGTAGGTAGTTGATCAATTTGCACAAAGAAATATTATTCAATGCTCACTCACTTGTTTATTTACCTTACCTACAACGTAATTTGCTTGCTTTTACGGATTTTTAACATATTGAGCTTAAAATCTTACAAATTATGACTATGATTTGTAAACTTGTATTATTGTATTCATATTTAATAACATTTTTTTTCTTATTCTAAAATATATGAGACAAATTTTCATTGAATTATTTTTTTATTGGTTTCATTAAATTTTAGATTGATGTATCTAGTCACAACATTGTGTTATAATATTTACTAGCTTTTGTTATTGTTTTTATGAAGTGTTTGAATTGGTGAATTTCGAAAAAAAATCATAATAAATAATTAAATTACACACCCAATTCCTCAACCCTGTCCACACTAATAAAGACTTATTTATAAGGCATAATTTCATTAAATAAAAGATTCCAGTAGCACGCCCCCTTAAATTTGCATGCAATTATTCCATTAATACTAATTAGCTTTTTGAAAATTTAAGTTAATTATTTTGGATGAATAGATTTTTTTTTATTTTTAAAATGACAAGTTCTCAATTTAATATATTTTTTAAATATAACTTTCATTAATGAGTTTAAGTGGTTTAAATACTTTCATCATTTTTTTTGTTTTCATCAAGCCTTAATTTTAGATGATCTTTTTCAAAGTTTATGCTTTAAAACAAAAAAAAAGTACTTTTGGATACTCCACTATATATTTTAAAGTGTAGCTTGTAATAGAAAATATTGAGGCTATGAAGAAAAGCCAAAGAAGAATAAAAATGTAAAAGTAAAAGGGAACAAATATTAAACAAAGTTTTTGTTGAATTGGTATGAGAAGAAGAGAAGAACATATCCTTTGTACCTTCAGTCTCTAGCACCCAAAAATAAGTTTTTTTTTACTTCCAAAGCAAGGTTTATTTTGCTTATGAAGAATTGTATGGTACTTCTTAAGGATTTATTTATAGCATATAAAAATATAAAAAGATAATCATTTTTTAGTAAAAAAGTAAAGAAATTTGTAAGGCAATTAGTTAATGAGCTCATGAAAGAAAATGATTCATCGTTGTTGAAACTAAAAAAATTAATGATAATATACGCTTAGAAAAAGAAGTTAATATCATGTCTGATATAACAAATAGTGATTCTTTTTGCATCATCTAATTCTTCTATGTATGATCATAGAGATTTTAATATTATAATCAATATGTTAAGATGAAAAAAAAATAGCTTAATGAAGAAAATGATTTAAATTCTTTTATTTTTTTGAAAAAGATATATACTAGTTTAAATCGTTTGTCTATGTATGTTTTTTAAAATAAATATAACTAGTTTTTCTTATGTATGTCTTATATATAATTAACTCTACTTTAGAAATCACCTTGAACATTTAAGATTTAGTTGATTAACCCTACTTTAGCAATCACTTTGAACATTTAGAGTTAGAGTGTTGAGTTAGAATGACTATGTACATTTCTAATTTTTCCTCAAGTGTTTGCATTCCTAAAGGAAGTTCATTTAGTTTTACACCACCTAGATACTCATACACTATTTTAGGAATAAAAGTTATCGTCCGAAGTTGTGCGGGCACTTAAATATTAAAAAAATATTTGTGCTAAGGAGATTACCTTTATAAAGGACTCATGAAGGCAAGTTAGTGGTGTTTTGGATTTACAAATTCAACAATGAAAAATCAAAGTATGCATGATATGAGAGCACATGTTGTAGTTATTTAGCCTATTCCTTACTAAAATTATTAGCTTTTAGAATAGTTCAATTTTTACTTGTTAAACAAGTTGATATTTTAAGGTTTGATGTTAGATCACTTAAACGGCATGATTTCTTACTTTAAAACAAATTCAAAATATCATTTTATAAATTTTATAAGATTCATATTTTAGACAAGTTTCAAACTTAGCTTGCATTTATTAAAGTTATTAGTCAAATAACTTTCATGCTAAATTATGTTTTGACTTATGAATTATCATCATCTTTTCTTTAAATTATAACTTCGTTAAAATTTTATAGAAAATAAAAAAATTTGGTTTTGTTTTATAGCACATATTGGTCTTTCACTTTATTATGATTTCAAAAAGATTATGTTTGCTTGATATACATGATTTAAAATGTTCAATTCATTTAGAAATCTCATAATTTTTTAGAATCTAGGTAATGAGGATCAAGTGATACACAAAATTACCATGATCATGCTTTAGGAGAGCAACCCTTGCTAACATTGACAAAACAATTGGTTTTGAAGGTTGAGTGGACATAAAGGATCAATTCTAATATAACGGCAAACATGGTATGAACTCGATCTAAAAGTGATGATAGATCTCTCGTTCTCTTTTTTCTTCTCACACCCACCTTCCAAAAGACGAGAATCAACGAAGCAAATGCACTCCCATACTATAGATTAGCCATGTAAATGATCAAGATGAGCTCACTAGGCTCGACTCAGCATCACAGACCGAAGAAATTTTGAGTTTGTTCTACAAGAATCAGGTGAGGCATTTTGCCAGATTAGCCAAATACATGAGTTCACTTAAGCAAGCTCAAGCTTTTTACCAGCTAATGATGAGGCAGATCTAATAGATCCAAAGGAAGCATCTGCCAAGGCTTAAGGATGACTCCATTCTCATCCAAACTGGTTTTCAAAAGCCAACCATGCTAGAACAACTGACTATGACCATTGATGCAACCCAACCAAAATTTTTCTCATCAAAATGCTCATCTTAATTATAAGCTTTCTAAAATTAGAGTTTAGACAATCTAATGGTTAATTTTAAATTTGTTACTTGAATAATAAGATTGGCACCACCACTGCCAATAAATTTAAAATAATATTTGTGCTTGATTAAATACATTTTTTTGGTTATGTCCCAATTACTAATAAAAATTCATGACTATAAATTAGGTTTAAACTCATAGATTATAATCTCAACGTCTGCTATCACCCATATAATTGACATTTGTTATCAACAACATGCTCATCACCATAAACTTAAACCACCATTATTACCAACAAGACTGACACCCATCATCGACACTAACAATGATGCTAGTTATCATCACTAAGACTTGCATTTATCAACATCCTTAGCGACCATCACCAATAACATTGATGCACAGCATCAAAGACAAGCACAAATATCAAATATTTTCATCATGGCTAGAGCACCAATCTAGTTGAAAACCAACTTTCATCATCCTCACTAAGGTCAATGTCTAACCATAGCCACCAATGCTGGTACCCGCCATCTTGGTCGCTAATTTCTCATCCTGTAAAGAGAACCAAGCAAACCACCAAGCATCTCTTAAATAAGATTTTAACACTCAAAAGCTCTTTTCACTGTTATCATAATACCAACTCTCATCATTTTTGTTCACTACATTGTATCGATATCTTCTCAAGGTGCGAAAAACATGTACTTTATAGTACAACTAAAACTAGTTGAATCATTTCAATTGAGCGAAGTCACCTGCTCTTTTTTCTTAATTTTTGTCGAACTGCCCTAAATCTATGAAAAATTTTTATTTAACGCCAAGACAATAAAACTCCATTGTCACAAATGTTCTAATACACATCAAATACTAAAATATTTTTTCTTTTTGTGCTTTTTGTTGCTAGAACCTAACTAGTTATAAGTAGTGCGTTGTTGTTCAGTAAAAATCAATATTCCATGTACAAAAATGACATACCTGAACGGCTATAATAGAACATGAATTAGAGAGTAACAATTCATAATCAAAGCCCACTAGCACTCATAAAGATATTTGGCTGCAGTGTAATTCTCTGACTTAACAAATACAAACTTAGACCAATTATAAAATAATATTTCACACTGGGTACAGGTTAAAAAAAAAAAATATCGCCCAAAATAGTAAGGAATAAGCATTGCTTCACCAGAAGTAAGCAATGTCTATTTCCTTGGATGAATGGAATAATTAAATTGCAGGATTTACCGTTAAATGTTCCCAGCTTCACCAGCCCTTGCTCTTATTCTTAAACTCTCAGTACGCTTACTTCTTTCCATTGCATCCACCAACCATTCAATAGCATATTTAATTCCCATCCTACAGACAATAACAATGCCGGATGTAGTCATCAATTGAAAAAATTAAGTAATTTTTAGCTATATTTCAATGAATAATATTAGTAGTCTAATCCAAAACATTTGAGCTCACTTTAATCCTTCGAGATAAACTTAACTTGTCTAATTTATTGATAAATCTCTACTCTTTATAAGCATTAAGTCAAAATTTGCTTAGCATTAGCATCAATAGAAGCTACTCCCACAATCTCTTTGAAAATAATTATTAATCTACTCTTCCTACATTCATGATTTTTTTAGGAATAATGAGCATAAAACAAAAATTTGCATTTAGAATTCATATTAAGCTAGGCATTATTTAATTTGATATTATTTTGCTTAATATGTTTAGCCGGAATAACATCTTCTTTTTGAAAGGAATGTATTGTGGGCACTGTCTTCCCTTCGACTACAGGAATGGCCCTTTGTTTTGTGAAATTGTCCAGCCAAATCAACTGTGATCAGTTTTAACTCAAGTTTTCAGTTGACTTGAATCAATTTGTTAATTTTATAAAAAAAAATTTAAATATTAATAAAGATTATATATTTTATGTGTGTCCATTTTAAGTTGAATCAAATTAATTGCAAAAGATTGTCTTCGGGTCAAAGCAATAGTCAATTAAGATTCAAGCAACGAATGAGTTTTGAGTTCTGAATGTAATCGGTAATTCTAAAGCAAGAAAAGAAAGTTTTTGAAGATTTCTGCACTCACCCATCATACGCTGAAACAGCTTCAAAAAGGTAGAGCCTTTCACCCAACTCTTTCAGGTCTAGGTATCGAGCAAGCTCTTCGGATGACACGGCTTCAGGAATATCCTGCCATCATATACATCGACTACAGTTTGATTTGAAGTTAACTCATAAAATAATGCAAGATTCTAAAACAGCATATATTAGAAGGAAGCATGCCACCAATCATTTCAGTATTAAAAGGTGTAACAATACTTCATGATGATTGAATTAATTTTTCAAAATTACTGAAGCCATTTAATTGATACATTAAGAAATGATAATATCCAACATTGCATTTAGAATTTAAGGTTATGTTAAAACTAAGATAATGAGTGAAAAATAACAATAATGAGGAAAAAAGCGAGGGATTCGAGTCAAACATTCACTTTGAAAAACCTGTCTTTACTAGGATTAGTAGCACATGCAAAAACTAAAAGGAATCAATGGAGGATTCAAAAAATCAAACACAAATGGTAGAATGATGATGATGAATAAGATAGGGTAATAAAAAAAATATCATTAGTTGTTGTTGTTGATGTTGTCACGTTATTTAATTAACTCTAACTTGACCAGTTGCACAATATAAATATTAAGATAATGAATATAATATCTACTTAAATCATATTATAATTCTCAATTTAGCTTTGTAATTAATATACTACAGTTTTTCCTCATATATTTTTGTTTCTCTAGCATTCTTATGAATGTTCCTCATTAATCTGTAATATTATTTTCTAATCATTATTTTAATCCTCTTTATTATCCTTAACCAATTGAAGGTAAATTTTTTTATACTAAACCTAGTATTTAGAATTTTGTATTAATACCAAAATACTTCCTTTTTCTTTCTAAATTTTGACTCCCTAACAAAACTCTAACAAAATTTTTGCATACATTAAGCACAAGTCTAAGCTTAAGATTAACATTTTAAATATGATGTCTTTACATACCAACTACCAAATTCCTATGTATTAACATATCACCCACCCAAACCTCAATTTTTACATATAGGCCACCTTATTCAAATGTTCTAGGTATATATTGGGTGGTTTGTACATAAAAGTTAAAGTTTAGGTGGTTGATATGTTAATACATAGAAATTGGATGGTGGATATGTAAATCTCCCTTTAAATAATTTGTGAAATAAATTTAACTTAACATATGAATAAATTTTGTGAAGGCTTTATTAGTGTCAAAGGACTTTTGGCTATCGAAATTAAGAAGAATAAAAATATTTTATTTATAGTAATTATTTTTTTCTTTCCATACTAAAAAAAATAAGATGCAATTAAATATTATATGCAAAGTTTTTCATTTCTTAAAAAAATTTCTTCTTTCACTTGTAAAATTCTATATTTCACACGAATATCACACTATTATATTATTTGATTGCATGTGCAGGTTTGAATGTTGTGTTCATCCCCTTATAATTCTTGCTGAAAAACTAACTTATCCATGCACGGTGTATTAAGTGTTAAATTAAAATGAATTATGAAAATTTTTAACAAGAAAAATTGAACTACATGTAATCACGTTTTATTCTTTTATAGCAATTTGATATCTACATTGTTTCACTCAAGCACAATACTTCATAATTCTAGATTTACTATAATTTAAAAAAGGCAATTACATGCAAACCACTTGAAGCTTTCTATTTACAAATCAACCACCCTCTTTCATCCATTTTTCAAGTTCTCACTCAAATATCAAAATTCATGGTAAAGCCTAAACCCATATTTTCATTTTTATCAAATTCTCAATTGTTTGATCATGGCACGCATAATTAAATCGGTTCAATAGTTCAAAAAAAATCACCTGGGTGGTTAGTTTGTAAATATCAATGTTTCAAGTGGTCTGTATGTAGTTATCCAAATTTTAAAACATAAATATCCACTGAGTCTTTAAACTCATGAAATAATTTATTAACCTTTTTAGGTAAACCCTATTAGAAATTAAATAGATGATAGAAAACGTTCATCTGCAGATATCAAGGAGCTCTGAGAAATTGATAAAGTATTAAGTTTCTCTCATATTTGCTTAGATCTGAAAAATATTTTAAATTGGATATATTTTCAGTGTTAAATACTTTTGGATTTAGCTAGCTCTTTTATGCATTGAAAACTTTTTTTTATAAACAGAGAGAATATTTAATTAAGTACATTTTCTTTCCATCTTACCATCAGTTCCCACCTTGGTATTCTAAACTTTCGGGTCGGGTTGTTACACTTTCAACGATCTTCAATCATGCAAGTGGGCAAAATATGGAACACATTCAATGATGATATTGAAGGAAATTGAATTAAGGAATGCTTCTAGTAGCTTTTCTTAAATGACAACAAATAAAAACTTCATTAGCAAATTTAAATAAGGCAAAGAGATCAAAATTTTGATGGGGGAAAACGAATGCAATTGAAAGATAGCAAGCATGATTCAGGCCATTATCTATTTATAGAAAATGAAAAGCACAAACAAATTCTTCTTTAAAGCAACAGATCTGTCAAAAACCATTACCAATCACCTGCTTATTCGCGAGTATCAAAAGAGGTGCCCCTCGCAAATCATCATGTCTCAGTACCTTTTCTGTTCAGAATTTTAAGGATTTTGTTAGGAGTGCTGCCAAAAAAAAATCCCAAATATTTGCAGGTTTCTGCTCATTAAAATGTTTATTAATGCTAACCTAATGCAGACTTGGCATCTTCAAATGTTGAAGGGCAAGAAGCATCTATTACATAGACTATAGCATGTGCTTCCTCATAGTATTTCTCCCATATTGTACGCAAACCAATCTGCCAAAAATGTTAAATTGTAAATGATCATTGCTATTTATTGTGTCACAGCTGGGGGTCCATAACAAAACTAAGCAGAAAAGATGAATCTTGGTGTTGTCTAGACAAAGCAACACAACATGGTTCAGGATCACATCTTCAAAACAATGAATTGACAACATTCTATCAGCCATACAAAAGTTGGAATTATAACCAGAGATAAGGAAAAAAAAATCAACTGTAACATTAAGAAAACAAACAATAGCTTTTGATGTAATTAATGTAGTTGAAAGAAGTATTTTTCACTTCTGCTTCTTACCAGAGCTCCTTGAGAGATTTAGAGACGTTCTAGCTGTGTAGATCGCAGATGATGCATCGCATAGCAACAAAACCTTATTGGAATACTGCCAGCTAATTTAAATATTAAATTTTAATAAAATTCATATGCAACACTATTTTGAAATGGATTTGCGCTCAACATTTGTCAAAGTATATTTTTAAAAGTGGCAACAGCGCATTGAATTTATAAAGAAGAAACACTATGGAAAGTACAAAAACCTAGTGAAGTTAAAAACTTGCCTAGGAACTCAGCCAAGGTGAGGGCATAGTGCCACACACACCTTTCTACCAAACATATTCTAAGACTTGCCACGGCGAGCGCCTTGTCATAAGCCAGGCTATCAGATCAAGTGAGCATCTTGACTTGTACAAGAAGATGGGTGCTAATACTTAAAAAGTGAAGGATGAGTTACTTTGCCAAACGATAATTTAAAATATTGGTGATGTGAGCTGAGTATCAACGGTACTAACAATAAGGCAATGCACTTGGAAACAAGTTACAAAAGCTTCAAGTTCTATGGTTATAAATCTTGATGATGAAGAAGAATGAAGAAAGGAAGGAAGAGACGGAGGACATAAATCTACAAATTGAGAAGAGTGAATGATAATTATGATGGAAAAGATAGCAAGGAATAATAGATTACTCTTAGTCCATGCATACCACAAACTTAAGTGGTTCTTGTATTTTTTTAACGATAATCTATTTACCATGAAGTTTCAATTGGACTACAACAGAA